>JANCMC010041355.1:0-203562 GCA_024363005.1 Charaxes varanes
ACATCTAACGCCGCACTAGTACGATTATACCAGATTTGGCAAGGCAGGGGAGAGACCGTTTGACCGGCGACATGTGGAGCCAACACCACCAGCACCCCAGCGGCCCTAACAAGATGATGCCCACTAGTGCCGTTAATCAGTGGGGAGCTCAGGTACGTTAGTTTATTTAATATTTTTTTTCTCTTACCAGAGGCAAGTGAGAAAACGGTAAGTGGCTACCGATGCCTATGGACAACTGCACCACTAGAAAGACTCGCAGATGCTCTGCCCGCCCGCCTTTAAGTAGGGGTTTAGGCCACTGGAAACTCACAAATCTAACGAATCGCGAGAACTTATGTGGGAAAGAAGTAATTATTTTTAATCTCTTAAAATTACTATGGCTACTATATTTATATTTGCAGACATTTTAATTGAATTGATATGCAAGATATTGGTGTCCTCTCGAGATAAGGGATTTTTGTTCAATTAATGTTTTTTTAAAATAAGATACCACAATCAGTTTGGTATACTTTAATCTTTATATCACTATTTATAGAGTATGTACGGTTATACAGGAAGAATAAATATGACTCACGCTATTTCTGTTATTTCCTTTTCATTATTATATTTCAATTAATAGTCATAGTAATTACAAATGGAGGGAAAATATTTAGACATGTTTGTGATTATTTTTTATTTCAATACTTCTATTACTAGTAGAAATAATCGGTAAGTTTAAAGATTGAAATTGGTAAATAAAAATTTTGTTTATGTTAAAAGTTATCAAAGATATTTTTTTTTTTTATGTAATTGAGTTACAAAACTTTTTTTATGTAAAGTACATTCATTGGTAAGGACTGAATACATTTATATTTCCCAGTGTGAGTCGTTTTGGTATATTTCTGCTTGTAGGAAGCATCTGGACGCGTCCAACAGTAGACAGGCATCATTCTTTCATTCATTCATTCATTCAGACTCCATCCTTTCTGGTATCTTTTTACCAACTCCTTAATATGTTGGTGAAATTGTTCACCTTCGTCTTTACTCAAAATTAAATTGAAACTATTTATTTATGACTTCAAGTCAGCCCAAAAGCCCCATTTAATAAAATTATTTATCCCAAAAGTTCAATTTTATAAAATTACTTAGCCTCAAAACCCCATTTTATAAACTTATTTAGCCCATAAGCCCCATATTATAAAATGATTTAGCCCAAAAGTCACATTTTATAAAATTATTTAGTCCATGAGCCCCATATTATAAAATTATTTAGCCCAAAAGCCCCATTTTATAAAATAACTTTGTCCAAAAACCCCATTTTATAAACTTAATTATGGAATATTTGAGTGTTTTTTTAGATTTCAGTTAAATACGTATTTAATATTAAAATAAATATTATCATCTCATGAATGATATGATACCATTTTATAATCCTGATTTGCATGGCCCCATAGTTGAATATATATTCATTTACATAAAGATTCAATTCATGACAATGTTTTCAACAGTATCATTGAGAAACATGTTTCGTTTCCTGACGTTTTTAAGAGATACGATATATTTCAAAATAGAAAACAAAATATATAATTATAAATCTGAACCGCAGTTATAAATTAATAATTATTAATATTAAAATAAAGGAGAAAAAAGAAATAGTGATAGAAATGATTCATTGAAAAGAAATTTATTTTCTCTATCAAAACTCCATCATTGTGCAAATTAAAGTAGACGTCACAAAATATAAAGAGCTTGTTGGTGGGCAAGATGACCAAAGCATCCTCTTGCAGACGCATATAAAGTATCATGTTTTATTCGCATATTAAAATAAGTAGCTTACCGAATATTCCATATGTAACTCGTCACACGATGGAGCATCAAGGTCATTCAAAAATGCAGGCAGGCAGGCATTTTACTTACAAATTTGTATGGAAAAATACACAAGTACTGGATTGATACTGTTTATTGTCGTAAAGTCGAAGGTCGTAGATGCACTTGTACAGTGTCAGTAAATGTGTTATTTTTAAATTAAATAACCAAATGTTGCTATTGATTGAGCGCTTGTGTCTCTTTATAACAAGGTCGAATTATTTGGCCAAATATTCGATGGTCAAGTTGTTGAGAGATTAGAGGGCCTAGCACGAACACTCTCGATAGTTATACTTACTTTTATGTTCGAAACCGAACGTCAAATGAAACATTAATGCTACCGTTTTACGTAACTTAAGTTTTACAGTACTCGCACGTATGGAATCCTCGATGTTACGGCCATTTAAGTCGTGTAAAATGGAAGCACGAACTTTCATTTGATGTTTCGTTTCGAACGTAAACGCATGCAAAACTGACGAGAATGTTCGTACTAGGCCTCCAGAGTAAAGATTTAGCGAAGTAATCGTTCGAGTTTTATTACGGATAGACTAGCATGCTTTAATATTGAACAATACACTTTTATAGTGTCGAATCTACCTACAATGTTCATAAAATCAGCCGTTATAACTTACGTTTGTAAAGCAGAAGATTTATTCTATTCTGCTTAAATCAGTATTTTACTTTTTTGTTTATATCGAACACCTTTTTACTATAAATACCTTATCACAAACAGGGTCCCAAAGAAGCGATCAAATCGTCAGGATGGCAGCATTCGCTCTATCTTAAGCTTTCGAAAACTTTATTACATCATTATCAGTGCGAGAAACTAAAGCTTCGTTTTAGGTAGAGGTGGCATAATATCGCACAGTCAGATATCCAAGATATCATGGATGGATTGCCAAATCGGCTCCAAGAAGTCCTCAGAGAACGAGGAGGCAACACCCATTATTCAAATTTTAATTTAAAAAATATTGAGTTATTTTTTTCAAGATTATTGTTTTTTTAATTTTCTTCTTACTCACCAAATATGGTCAGAATTAGTCAATTTCTGAAAAATGAGAGAAAATCAAGGTGGGCGGTTAATTGTGCCTGTGAGTGTATTTGGTATAACACGTTCCGATTGATTATATTCCGCAACTTAGCACCGGAAGTACAGTTATTTATTTTGTTTACTTATCGTAGACTTGCGCAAAGCAAAATCTGACTCTATCCATAATCGGTGAAACGTCATTTCCGAACACCGTTAAACAAACATCTACCTATGTACCTACAGCTAATAAATTCCTGAATACCTCTCGAACATTCCAAAAGTGCCATAGCTAGCAGTAATAGTTCTGTACCTCTAGATTCTGCCCCCAAGCCTTACTAGTATTCATAGATTAATGGCTAGAACTAGGCTCAATCTTTGATTTATCTATCTAAGAATAATATCACTACTTCCTGTTGCAACTGTATGTAAAGGCGTAAAAACTAATCAATTACGCACGTATTAAAAAAGGAAGCAATAATAATATGGCCCTATTCTTAAAATAAAACCAATATGTGCTCAGAAGCCAAATGCATTACGGCGATATTTTAACATTAGTAAAATTTATTCGAGTTTTTAAAATTCTTAGTGGATATGCAGTTCTATTGAACATTCATACAGTGTTATGTTTAAACAGATTTTATTTTTAAAATTTTAAATACCTACGAGACGGAAGTGTTTTAAGTTAGTTTTATCTGTTTGTTACTTATTTTAGTATTTTTATTTGTTTTGTAAGTGTTATTAAGTTCAAATTAAGAAAGCAGTGGCCTGCCAAAAAAGTATATCTATAGTTTGGTGGACTTTTAACTTTAAATTAGATAAAAAGATCACAGATTAATAGCTCACAGGTTTCAATAATTGTTGGCCGGGTTTCTAGACTCTAATGGTGTTGTACACTTTCTCCTTTTTCGTGAAAAACTTGCGAGTATCGTGCGGTGGCGAGGGATATGACAGCGCCGTGTGGTCACCAGACACGACGCGTTGCGGCCGACACGTGCTATGGCGGTTTGTGGACAAATCCGACGCTGTAACGCTACTTCTGTTACAGCATGGAATTTGTTCTAACCAATTTAAAAAAAAAACAGATGTGTCACGGCGTATGCACGGCACATTGAATAATTAGTATACATAGTAAACTTGACATACGGGATAAACAAAAACCAATCGAATGAAATCAATTGTTGATTAGATTTTTATTAAAACTAACATTTGTTATAAAATAATAATGTTTAATTAGGGGGTAATTTCGAGACTTTACCACGAAGTGGTGTAATGCCGGAACATTAATTACATTAAGGTAATGTAAATGAGCAATTTGTGGTTTACGTCTCCCGAGGGAAGTCTGCGGGATGCGCTAGATTGGTTTAGGCAATAGGGTCGACAACGTCGGGTCGGAGAATGAAACGAAATAAGGAATAGGCTGGTGGTTACTCACCATCAGGCAGACCATTGGATATTAATTAATTTCTCACCTTACATAAACAAATAAGACTAAAAAACTTGAGGAGGTTGCAGCTTAATCAGTGGTCATCATATAAGTCAATCGCTAGGTTAAGCAATTTTGGCCGCGGCCGGGTGATGGATGGGTGACCTATCATAACATTGTTTTTCAAACAGCTGATCTCGTCCATGTTTCGAAAGGTACGTACAGTGCAGTACGGAACAGTGCTATTCCGCGATAGCGCTAGGTAGAAGATAAAAAAATAAGACTAAAGACTGATGATCTATCTACGTGGTAGTTTTGTATCAACTTTTTAATTCCTTAGGGTTCCCCGTTTCGTGTTCTTTCGCTTTACAACACGTGAATATGCGAGGTGTGAAGAGGGCGGCACAGCACCGCTTCTGTCGGACGTCTGTATGTTTTATACGACGAATCTCCGGGGAAATAAAGCCGTATGCATTATGTACATGACGCCTGCGTGAGATGTTGCTTCAAAGTTTCTGTTTTATTTGTTCATACACGCTGATACCTGACTAGGAGAACCACCTATTTTTTAATATTGCGAAAAATAAAACGAAAATTCGCTAGCTTAAAAACATTTTATTTCGCCGTTAAGCTTATTTTAATGTCGATACCACAAAGAGAATATGACACAAGTTACCAGAAATGGCATTGAAATCCTTGTGGTGCTGCGTGTGACAATAACCGACCATCTTAGGCCATCGTTGCGAATACTTCCAAATCAAATCATTGCTTAATACTAGCAAAAAACTGAGCTTTATGAGGGCTCGCGTAAGAAATAATATAATGAAAAAAATAGAATACGAAAAACTCGTATTCTATTTTTTTCATTATATTATTTCTTTGACAGATAACAGATATAGATATGATGTTAAATTACTATTTTAAAGCACTAATCTATGGACGTGATAGTTTTTCAGTAAGGTATACAACAAAATTGCTCAGCTTGTGGGATAGAGTTAGGGCTCCTTGCGCACCCCGTTACTTGCTTACTTACTGGAGTGGCTCAGAAACCCAAAATGAGATTTGACTTACGACAGTAGGCAATTAAATAATTTTCGTTCGTTCGACTTTCAACTTTTCCTAAAAAATGGCGTAGTAAAAACTTTAGATACCATTTTTCGAAAATTGTGCGGACGGAGGAGGAGGAAATTTGACACAGTTATAGTTTATATAGAGATTGGTGTGTGAATGCTAATATTTTTTTAAAATATGCTTTATTACTTCATTAAACTATTGAAATAAATCCTCACGCCCACCAATGCAACACGATTTACACACACATATATACAATTTACTTTAAGACTGCATCAATGCGCGATCGGCGACCGTATGTACTAATTGTTAAATATAAAAATGTCGCTGGTACAAGGAATGGAAATTTAATATATAGCTTTAAATAAGCATATATTAGGCAAAGATTCTCGACCAGCCTCGTATCTCTAGTTCATATAAACAGAGTAATTTACGTTATTTAATTTGTATCGAAGTATCTTTCGCTTGATTTAAATATTTGAGCTAACACTAGTAATTTCATAATATGGATATTAACTCACTGTAAGCAGTAGCGTTTCCCGGTCGACCGAGACAGCCTCGTTCGTCAATTAAACTGACACGAGCCAACAGCTTCACGTCAAGTACAATGCTTTGAGGATTAACTCCGTCACTGCGCACCCGATCTTTCTTGCGGTTGATGTTCTCCTCTTTGACGGGAAGGAGCCTCCATTGAAGGTCATCAGGGACTACGACGAAGCCAGATGCGTCGACTCGTCTTCGGGAGGTCTGAGGAAACCACGGTGCCGGATGGGCGTCGGAGACGACCTGTTTTCCGATACTGTGGACAATTTAAACTATTGTATAAAAGCGACCTCTTCTTTATTAGCGTTATCTCAATCGAACACCAGGGTCCACCTCTAGGTAGGTTGCGCAATCTATTGCGAACGATGTGGTTGTGGGGCGACTGCCGTCTGACGTCAACCCTGAATCCCCACAATCTCGCAACAACATCATTCAGTGACACTGTTTTACGTGCCTTCGGAAACACGGAGTCGAATACGAGGACGGCTATTTGAAAACTAGCTTCAGAATTGGTCACCCATCAATCAACCGGCCGCGGTTAGAGCTACTTAACGTAGCGATCGACTGATTAAGCTACGACTTCCTCCGTACAACGCTTCCCTTTAAATTAATAAATAAGATGACCTTGAGAATGCTGATAAACTTTCCGATAGAAATAAACAGTTAGTTGTAAATCTTTCTTCAACACCGGATAGAATGTATAAATATGTATGTATATATAAATCCCTTGGTCATGACATCACGCGCGAACGGCTTGACCGATATCGCTAATTCTTTTCGTTTTGTGTTTATTTACTGTCAGTAGAATGTTTTTATGAAAGAAAAATTAAGGGGGCGCGGAAAATTTGAAAAGTTAAGAATACTTAACCACCATATTAAATTATTTGTAATGTAAACTATGCACTTTTGGCAATTGCAATTGGCGGGAATGGGAACGGAACGGGAATGGATCGGGAACGGAACGAGAACGGAACGGGAATAAATATTATAGGATCACAGAATGTAGTAAATATATAAGTAACCTAAAGTTCGGGCCGGGTCTGTTTGTAGACAATAAGAATTTATAGGCAAATGTGATACAGCTATATGATTATGCATAGTTACAGTTATAAAAGTTATAGTTAGTTTATCAGGCAGTTTATCTGAAAAACTGAAAAAATTAAAGAGCCTGTACGCTGTCTAGGAAATAATCGAAACAAATTGTGTGTAAGCCTGTCATATTCTTAATTTGCAGATTAGCATATTGATGGGGATGGACGAAAATAATAGTGGATTGAAATTAATATACTTATATTAATTTGAATTCAGTTACATTGTACAACAGTTGACATAACAGTGAAAAAAAAACCTACCGAATAAGAAATATTATCGTCACAGTAGCGCCGGCTTGTGAGTGAGCTATTTAGGCATCTTTGACAATTTATATTGTTTGGTTTTTACTAGATCTAACACATATTACAATAGAACATGCCACAATACACAATAGATCAATGATCGCTCAACAGTGGGAGTGACCGTTGTAAAATAAAAAGATAAGTTTTTCTATCCTTTAACTGTTTTTCCACTCGTTTGTTTTCTTATAATTCACTGATAATTTACAGAACGCAACGAGCGCATGTTTGTTTTCTTAAAGACTAGTACAAATATTTTGATTTATGAATATAATTGATGTTCTATCATATTATGATAAGATATCTACAAAAAATTATTAACTTTACTCATCGATTTGAGTTATTTGGCGGTATAATAAATAAATAAATATGTACAGGACTATATGACACACAGACGTCTGGTCCTAAAGTACATAACTTAATGGCTGTGTTATAGGTAACAGATGCCTGTTATACACATTTTTTTTTCGTATAGAAATATACAAACTACATACATATAGACAATACACCCAGACTCGAGACGGGAATCGAACCCACGATAATACAATTTAAACATAAACAATTTAAGCAAATTCTAGAAGTAGGTATATTTCGCATAGTTTAAAAAAGAAAACAAAATAAATAGCGTGCTTTACATAAATAGAATTTTGATTAGAAGATATTTACAAACATGCTAAAACTTTTTTACCTGACGACATAATATTTTTTCATCAGCCGGGGAGGAAGACGAAGCGGTTCTTCTGGTACGGGAAGAGACCTTCTTCATCGGTATTGCTAGACTTCGTAAACAAAAGCACAGATAAAAAAGCTTCGCACGCGTATTTACATTATCGAAGTTTTCATACGGATCCCTAACATTTTAAAAAAAATTCTACACCTATGTTCATCGGGGAGAATGTAGGTTTCTAACGGTGAAAGAATTTTTAATATCGGTCCAGTAGTTTCAAACCTACTTAATGAAAACCAACAAACAAATCTTTCCCCTTTACAATATTAGTATAGATAAATAATGCTTCAGATGTACTTTGTAATATTGTCTCCCGTCCACTTAAAGGTAAACAGTTTCGCTGCAGAACGCGAGGAATCCCAAGAATCCTTAACAATCTCAGAGTAATCAGTTAGGCATTTGGTTCGACCAGTGACGTATAAAATCACTGTCAAATTCCTGATTAAATTCGATTACGGGTACAGTTAAACGGCTGCCCGTTCAATGTGCGTCCAACGAGCCGTGTGATGAATCATTTCTATCCAAAAAATCACCTGATGTCCGTGATTGCGTGATCAATCATCGACGGTCCACGTCAGCCTTTCAACGAGCTTCGTTACGGGAGTAAGAATTATTTAACACCTTTTTATATTGAAGATAATTGGTACTTACTTTTAAGTGCGTAAGCATTAATATACTAAAAGTTGTCATACCACTTCATTCAGGCAATGAATCAAGCTCAAGTATTGTTTAATTCAATTGTTGATTGAAAGCTGACATGATTCAAATAGTACAATTTATGAATATTTCTTCAAGTATGTTAGGGTCATGAACTTCTTTTATTAGCGGGAACTTCTTAGAGGAGAGCGTAGCTTAAACAGCTTGCGTTTGAGTCGATCGCTAGGTCAAACAGTATTACCGCGGCCAGGCAAGGTGGGTGACCCATTCTACCGACCTCCTCCGTGTTTCCGAATGCACGTAAAACAGGGAATCCCGATTAATCTTACTATGTGATATTATTCGTGAGATTGTAGAGATTGTGGGGGGTTCCGAGGATAATGTCAGACGGCAATCGGTCATCTTAACTCGCCCTACAGCCCAATCCTCTGCAATCTAAGCAGACCCTGGTACCACTAGACTTGGAACTACCACTAGACTTGGTACTAGAGTGAATAGGTTCATCCTAACAAGCGCGTTCCATCGTAGACCGCATCTACACTTTATGAAGTGTGACTGCGGTCAAGCGCTTGCCTATCTCCAATTTAAAAAAAAAAGACCAAGATAACACTAGGAAGGAGTACAATTCACTCATTCCAGTAATGTACTTACATGATTAAATGTAATTACATACATTAACTGAACAAGTGTGATTGATACGAACGTTGCGTAGGTATAATTGAATAATAATGGTGCCTCCTCAATTCAATATGATATGATCGTCTGACAATGATCGTTTAAAGGCGATGATTAATGTAGGAGCCGGCTGCTGGTTATAATTCAGATAATGTTCAGTGCTTTAGTCAGTGCGGTCGGAGTCACAATGCCGCCTACGTCCGCGATTCGCCTCGGCGCGAACTGTCAGCTACCGTTCGTTTGTCCTCTTGTATGCCCCTGTTGACTCGCGAATGCATTGTTATCTTCTGTCAGTTTCATATTTATAAGGAGATACCATTTTCTCATAAGAAACTTAAATATAGCACTACCATTCAATATATATTGGCTAAAGTAAGATAATTGTATTATTTTGCTTCTAATTTTATTCATTTATTGGGTCCAAGATATATAGCAAAATAATGTGTTGTAATTTGGTTTATATTACCCCTTTTTTGTATAACTTAATGTAGAAACCGCTACGGCTGGTTATAATTCATATAGTGTGCAATGCTTTAGTCAGTGAGCTCAGAGTCACAATACCACCTACGTCTGCGATTCGCCTCGGCGCGAACCGTCAGCTACCGTTCATTTGTCAGTTTGTGTGCCCCTGTCCACTCGCGAACGCATTGTCATATCTTCTGCCTCCGTCAGTTTTACATTTGTGTTAATTTTATATTAAACATAACTACTGTATGAATGTTCAACGCTTGCTAAAGTAAAATTATTGTATCCTTATTCTTTTAATTTCTTGCGTCTAAAATATAGAATGATAGTATGTTATTATTTGGCTTATTGTACTTCCATTTCGTATATCTTAATGTAGCAGCCGCTACATTAAGATATAATTCCGACAATGTGGGTCTAATTTTAAAATGTAGCCTACGTCCGCGATTGCCTCGGCGCGAACCGTCAGCTACCGTTCATTTGTCAGTTCGAGTGCCCCTCTTGACTCGCGAATGTATTGTTATTTTTTGCGAGTTTTATTTTATAAAGAGATACTACTATGATGCTCCTTATTTAAAATAGGACACTATGAATAATTTAGGTCAACCTAACACTAGAATGGCAGCTACTATACGTTTGTCCACTTGTATACCCCCGGCAACGCTAATTTTACCAATTTTCTATAAGAATACTAAGTCTAAGTCCTTATTATCATCATTGTAAGCCTATGTTTGTCCAGAACATAATCAATCAATAAGCATCATTTCACCCAGTCTTCATTAACGCATCCATCTTTTGTCAACAAGTTAATTTGCAATTAGTCTATCAAGCTAGAAGGAGTTCCACGCTACGTTTTCGAGATTCAAGAACCGGTTTCATCATTAATATTTATTAGAAAAATAAATTGATTAAAACATAAAAGCTTTAATGGGACCAATACTCGCGTAAGTTACTCGCTCGCTGATAAAGTATGTACGACTTTGTCTGGTCCGTTGGCGCAGTGGGTATGACCCTACTTTCCGCTCCGGGGGTCGTGGGTTCGATTCCCACCTTGATTCCGGGTGTATTATCTATATGTATAAATATTCATTTCTACATAAAAATATATTTGTGTACAACAGGCGTCTGTGACCTATAACAAAGGCATTAAGCTGTCTACCTTAGGAATAGACGTCCATGTGTCATATAGTCTTGTATAAATTTATTTATTTATTGATAGAATCAGGCGTTATTTTGTCGACATCCATGACAAACAGGAAAAACCAAATAACTTTGCTTAAATCCGTATTTCGTAAAGGTCACTTTTCGAATAGCCTTTGTAAGTCTACAATTTGGAACCTAGGTCCCCGGTTCTCTTTATCTTTACTTAGTTTTTTTTAGAAATATTTAAATATATTATGCCGTATATTCACGTAAACATAAGCTTCTTTAAAAGCTTGTATTAGGAGTGGCTACTACGACAGTCTAGAGGGGTTTGAACATAGAACCTCAAGGCTTTCAGGTTGGACACCCTCTACAAGTTTTTTATCTTGCAACTGTATCTACATGTCATCTAAATCAAAAGTTTAGTTACAGGAGAACAATATCGATAACAAACAAAAATATTTTCATGTAAAATGTGGTCACGACGAGACCATTTGACCCGCATTGTCAAAAACTTATCAGATCTATTTTAGACCCAAGACGCTTACTTTGCCCGCTCTTACTCTACACGACCTAACTCTACACGCCCTTACTCCACGTGCCTTTACGCTACATGCTCTTACTCTACACGCCCTTACTCTGCATGCCCTTACTCTACATGACCTTACTCTACATGCCCTTACCCTACATGCTCTTACTCTACACGCCCTTACTCTGCATGCCCTTACTCTACATGCTCTTAGTCTTCACGCCTTTTCTCTACATGCCCTTACTCTACATGCTCTTACTCTACACGCCCTTACTCTGCATGCCCTTACTCTACACGCCCTTACTCTACATGCCCTTACTCGACATGCCCTTACTCTACATGCCCTTACTCTACAAGTCCTTAGTCTACACGCCCTTACTCTACTACACCTTGGTCAAAGTATGTGGCATGTCCGTTTCGTTTCCGTCACATGGGCCTAAGGTGAACAATTTATTCACAATTTCGTTACCTTTTTGGTTATACAACAGTTGTGCTTATAACAACTTCTTGAGAAAATTGTACAGTCACTGGCGCAAGTTACTATTGTTCTACCAACAGGGCCAGTTCCTCGAGAGGCCCTTTTTTCAGTGGGCCAAGTTGAGCGTTATCGACTTCAGTTGAGTTTTAATGACAATTTTATACAACAATATGGTAATTTGGAGCGATCCGCCCCTCCCGGTGCATTAGGACGTGATTCCTGTAGAGCCTCCATTACTGTATCATCTACCTTAAACACAGTTAGCGTGGTACAAAATGGATAAAAGGCGTTAAAATCTAAGTTAAACCTATTATTAGATATACAAGGCATGCTTTTATTTACAATCTGTATATATTAAAGAGAAAGGTCACCTATCACGGAATTTCGAAAATTGTGAGGTGTACAATATTGAAATTGGCATGGAGTTTATAGTAAGCAGACGTCGAGAAAGAGTAAATTTATTTACAAAAATTGCCTTAAAGAAGGAATCCAAATATATATACTCAATATCTAGATCGATGTGATAAGGGTGAAATTTTAGAAAAGGCTTCAAATCAAATCAAAAGATGTTTTACTAAAGTAAACTTTCCAAGCCAATTATAATTAACAAATATCTTAAAGCCCTCACTGATTTGTAAAAGACGAGCCACGAGGAAAATCAGCAAGAAACTCGTTATTCACTCTTTTAGAAACAGTTCATACAAAAATGAGTTTATTAACTTTCCATGTTAACTATAAAGCATTAAACCGGAGGACTCAATTCTCTCAGTTGTCGTCTTGTTAGAAATAAAATTAATGCACTAGCGTAACGCGATTCGTGTATTCATCAACTGGGCGTTGAGATAAACGAGGAGTGACAACCGTGTGGGTGCGTGGGTGAGCGGAGGCATCCATCACAGGTCGTTAGGGTGCATCTCACCGCACAATGTTAGGTGCCACCACACGGCTCACGTATCACATCTGTCACGCTCGACTGTGGCCCGTGTTAATTATAAAAGATGTTTTTATGTTCTATCAGAGTAACTTGGGTATATTTTTAGTTTTAGTGTGAAATGATGATAACAAATAATAAGGAGCAAAACTCAATTACTCGTACTTTGGATAAATCCGTGAACAAAAACGAGAGACAATTGGTGCAATATATGTAACCGGAAAGCTACTTTATTGACACTGTCATTTCAATCATAGGAGACATAAGAACATATTGAAATATTCAACTTTAATATTACACAACCATTAAAAAAAAAATTAAATGTCATACACCCAAATATATATGTTGGAGAATGTAATTTGGTAAAGAATCATCTATTAGTAACCTTAGAGACGTTCGAAGAAATAATATTGATCACCATCACCATAATGAACACTAAGAAGGATATCAGTGAAGGAGACTGTCGGTGGATCCTTTAAATCTACACCTGCGACGCAAGGTCCAGACCCTGTTCTGGTTCCTTCCTCAAATTTATATTCACATATTTTCAACAGCTTATATATTTTAACCAAACTTGCCTGTATACTTTCGTAATTCTTGTATAAACTTTCTGATATATTTTCTTTCCTGTAACGTTATAGACATTTGATATAAGCCCAACTCAAAATTGTAGAATTATGTATATGTAATTAAATAATTTAAATTATATGTAGAGTTAAAAACAACCTTGATTTTGTCTTTATATATATAATTCTACTGTACGTCTGTATGTCACTGAACTCCTAAAAGGCTGGACTGATTTGAAAGATTTTTTTTCGTATGCGTTGGGGTGCCGCCCTGAATGGTTTAAATTCACAAATCAGCCAGGAAGGTGGCTCTGCAGTTGATACGAATACGGATACGTTGATATGGAACGGGTATTATAAATATTACTATAGGATCATAGAATATAGTAAACAGTAAGTAACCCAATCTTCGGGCAGGACTACGTCTACCGGGTCCTATATATAAAAATAAGAACAGACCCTTTTCAAAAAGGTCGTTATATGCTAGAATTTTTTATTTGACAAGAAACAGTTGGATATTCAGTACAATTCTTAAGTTACTACAAAGGTTCATATACAATTGCTCTATATAGGCTTGCAGAAGAGTTGTCGTCCTTTGACAAATGAGTTATCCTCTTTCATATTAATAAAATACACTATATCATATTTAAAATGATTGTTTATACAAAATGAAATCATTTTGTTCGCACGATCACAAAAGCGGAGACGCGTGGGCACCGACTTCTACGTATAGTCTGTTAATGCGACCACGCTTTTAACATTCATATCACGAATGTTTACGCCACTAACACACACAGACGGAAAGACTAACACATGTCTATCACTTTATTTGTAGGTGGCAATACCTTTATTACTTAATAAATGGACCAAAACAAACTTTTAAATAAACGTGAATGGAAAACTTAGTACATATAAGTGTTTGCTAACTGAACAAACTCGAAATAAATGTTCACAAAACGATTAGTATTTTGAAATAGTATTTCCATTATCGTTCCGTATCGTATCTTACAAATATAGTCTTTTTTAACCAAAAACAATAAATAGATACCTTCTGATTTCTAATTAATACAAAATTGTAAAATATGTTGGCCTCTTTCGAGCTAGGAAATGCTAAAAAGGTTTAATACATACAATAGTTGCTTCTTCATTATCTATGAAAACAGCAAATCTATAAAAGTATTTCTCATTCCGGAGCCAGACATAGTTTACTGACTGCACATTTTTGACCTTGAAGTCCACAAAGTACTATAAAACTTTGGACAGTTACGCTAAGTCCCTGGGCACACTACATGATCATTCAAATCCATATCTGATTCCGACGTTACTTTATTTAAAAAGAAAATCTTTATAGGTATTGTCTATGGTAACTACGTGCATTGACCGAATGACAAATTACACAAAACCGCCGAGTCACCACAAATCCAATGCTGCCAAAGCAATTAATTAGATTCGAAAGAAATTAGCTAATAGATCGTCGCTCGGTCAACGAACCGCCTAATTAACATTGTCGACGAACAGAATTGTTACCTCTTTAAAGTTTTAAATCATATACAAGTCACAAAACTATAAGGGCGATTTTTATTTGACAGAAGTTTTTAAAGCTGTCTATTGTACACTTACTGACACGAGTCGTGAGCACACACGCGGCAAATCTAACAAGGTCAATCTTTATAAAAGCGTATACTGTAGGAGACAAGTTTATATTACTCTAAGATCAGTTTTGGATTCCTCACGCCAATGTTTCGTTAGATGTAGAGTTCCTTTATACGTGGGCTAAAGCATGAAGATGATTTTAATATTAGCATTTATGCCGAAGCCAGACATAGCTCAGTGTTTGTACATTTTTGACCTTGCCGTCCACAAAGTTCTACAAAACTTTGTGAAGTTACAGTCTCCGGCCACACGACATGATCATTGAAATGATTATACAAAAGAAGCCTTCTGGCTCCGGCATTATAGGAAGTTTATTTGAAAGTATTGTCATAAATGCCAATGACAGTTGTGTTGGGTGAATTTCATATGGGGCGTGAATTTTACCAGCTTTCTTCCTGTGCAAATATTGTGTTTCGTGTGCTCAAAGCGTTGTTGCTGATAACGTTAATTTTCATGTCCATTAGCCGAGTTAGATACCGTTTCTTAAACGATTTCTCGTGTGATGGCGCCTATTACCAATGATAGTTCACACATTGTGCCATGCGCGTGGGCGAACGTCATCCGCGACTAGGTGTTAGGGTTACAGCCGTGTATCAAAATAATTTGATAGTACATATATATTGTTAGTACGCCGGAGCCAGACAATAGCTTCATTTGAATGATCATTTCAATGATCACGTAGTGTGGCCGGGAACTTTGTGTAACTTCACAAAGTTTTGTAGAACTTTGTAGACTTCAAGGTCAAAAATATACAAACATTTCGTTATAAATGTAGCTTAGCCCATATATAGAGGCACTCTACATCTAACGACACATTGACGTGATGGTGTAATGATATTATTTGGCACTGATAATTCAGTACTTTGCGGGAAAGAGTGAATTGGTTTAGCTCTAGATAGAGTAGAGTGGTCTAAGAGTGGGGAAGCTTTTGCCCAGCAGTGGGACATTATAGACTAATTAAAAAAAAATTAGTTTACCTGATAATTCAGTTTTATTTATAGGAAGATAATATATTATAATATATATAAATAAATAAATATATCGGACTATAAGACGCACCTATGTACACACATTAATAACAGTATTAAGGTAGATAACTTAATGCCACTCACAAATTCATATATCCTATTTTCTATTAATACATACATATAGATATCACGTCCAAACTCAAGGCGGAAATCGAAACCAAAACCTACGATCGGAAGACAGAGTCAATGCCAAATGGCCGGTCAAACTATCTATACACTATTTATATTTGCTCTAGAACTAGAGGAGTAATAAGATTATTATCGATACAAAAATAGTACTCTGATATATATACTTAACCTAAGTAGAAATGTACCTGCCACTTTCAACTCATTTTAGGTAACTTTACGGGTGCACAACGTACGCTACAATGTTTTATACGGAATTTTATTGAAACGTTCCATAAAATGATTTGAAAGTTCCGTACACGACGGTTACAGATTGCCTCGTAAAATATCTGTCCACGGGCACCTGGTACATTTATTTTAAATTTGTCCGCGTGCAGCTTAAAGTGAGATTATTCGAGTACTATTCGTATTTGTCTTCAGTCAATATAGAGTTTTCTTTCGTTTTTTTCTTGTA
Source organism: Charaxes varanes (assembly GCA_024363005.1). NCBI lineage: Eukaryota > Metazoa > Arthropoda > Insecta > Lepidoptera > Nymphalidae > Charaxes > Charaxes varanes. Next base: position 16,736 of record JANCMC010041355.1, read on the forward strand.
CTTTTACAACCAGTTGTGTATATAAATTTCTTTTTTCCGGTTACGCTAAAATCTATGGAACAGATCACATAACTTAAACGTATAAATTAAATAAGGTAAACAGGAGCTCAAAATAATTTGTAAATTATATAAGGACCTTAAAACAGTATCATATATATATAATGGTATCCTAATTATACAGAGAGATCCAGAACGTAATTACCGGCCGTGACTCTGTATTTTTCGGAGGCCCGCCAATTCTTTTAGGCTCCGGTTTTCTGCATTCATCTTTGTGTAAAAAAGTGATTAATGATTGCTAAGACCAAGTTTTTACGAAATCAATTATTAGGAAAAAGCCCGGGGATTTTAACAAATATTTTGCTTGTTTTATTAATAGTGTAGTAGTATCAGATACCAACTACGATGCGAAATTATTGACTGCGTAAAAATGGAAACAGAAAATAAGAAATGCCTAAAATATAATTTCTTTCATTCATATATTTCAGGGATATCGCTATCATTTTTTGAGTTTTAGCATATTTTATTAACTGTCTTTGGATTATTAGATCTTTTTTATTTACATATACTTGGTAATTTTTATCTCGTTTATTTTCGATTATACCCCAAAAGCATCTTTAATGACAATTATCCCATATCGAAATCCGTGTACCAGTGTGCTGTTAAGGTTTCAAAGTTGAGTACTATAATTTAGATTGATCTGTAATGTATCACCGCTGATTGGATCTAATGTATCTAATTTATTGAATAATATCAGACATCTAAATTAATACCCACGAGTGCAACGCTTAATCGGGCGCTCTCTGGTATGTAGATTTAAGTAATCGCCGATATACACTCGTGAAACGGCTTAGAATTTGTGACTCCGACTAAATTTCTACCGTTAAATCACTAGGAAAGATTTACCCTGAAATATTTCTCTGACATAACATATTATTTTTACAATACTCAAACTGTTATGTAACATTTAATGTAGTTAATACTAGTAGAAAATGGTAGAGGAGCACATGAAGGGATTTTGCGCAATAGTCGACCGCGTCAGAAAACCATACAGAGAGAATCCCTGAACCTTGTAAATTATCCCCACCAAATATAAACTTTCAATATAGGGTGGTTCTTTAGGACTTTTATGGGGCTTTTAAAAAACTCGGAACCATCAGATTAAGATAAGGTAACTTAATTACATGGAGACACGTTTACATTTCAGCAATCTGACGAATTCAGCATGAAATAAGTAAATCGGAGAGTTACGAAGTTGTTAATAACATCTGAAGAGTACGCTCCAGGTGTTACTAACATCATGATCTTGCCTTAACGGAACTTTTTTATCGTTTCTGCACCTAATCTACGTAATAACTAAAAAGCTTTAGTGCCTACTAATTTACCATCACGGGTTCACTACTATGAGGTAAGGATAATTTACATTTGAAAGAATATTAAACTTCGTTTTTATACAAAAACTCCTTTTCAGCTTACCAACACAATACTATTTGTAAATTTACACTACTATAATTGATCGTGTCGTCATTGCTAAGGTGATACCAAAATATCACTTTAAAATTAAACTGTTTGTTGTGAAGATTCATATAAAAAATCCAGCCTGTTTTAAAAGAAGGGCTCAATTAAATTCTTATCTTGGGTACAAAGTGTAAGTAATAGGGAACAAGGAAGCAGCGAAGGAATTTCATTAATTATTTATTTTATTAACAAGTTTTAGTAACGTGAGAGCATCTTCTGAGAATTTCCATTACTGAAGGTTGTTTTATCTTTCATTTCTATATTTAATGATAAAACTAACGTTGGATTATTTATTTTTGAACTCAAATGACAGAGAATCAACTATTTGTGTAATTTCTAATGATTACAGTAATGATTGAATTTGAGTTTCAGTGCCATATATGTAAATAAACATGTTAAACCGAAAGTACAAGAATGCTCTTATGTGTATATAACTTATTCGTCTATAACAGCTATAAGCCGTCATGTAAATTACAACGCTTTTTAGAGTTTCGCTGCCTTTTGAGGGTTCCCTAGTCCTACATTACCCATATAGTTTCATTCTGTCCGTCCGTTTGTCTTAACTCCTACTGCTATAATTTTAGTTTATCTCTATTTTCCGCCTTAATTATTCCATAGATAAAAATCCGATTTTACATATAATTATTATTTCACATACCCAACTGGGCTAAAAATTCGAGGCGGAAACTTTATTGCTGCAATTTTTAAGGGGTTATTAATTGTATCAATTCAAAAACTGGACTAAATTCCGACGATGCGCTAGCCGCCATTTTGAATCAATGTTCGCTTTCAAGCAATATTTCCTTTATTTTCAACTTTTTTCAAAAAATGTTAAGAACCAAAGATGTTGCAATTTAATTCGGCTCTCTAGGCTTCTTCCTCGAATTTTTTCTCGTTTACCCACTTTTTAAGCTTCCGTCCGTCCGTCTGTCCGTAATTTGACGTCCTTCCTCTAGCATTCCAAACTATTCGACGTAGAGACTTGAAATTTTCCATGTTGATAATACAAGCTAAAAACTTATACGGAAAATTATTCAGGACCAGTAGTTCCTGAGATTAGCGCATTCAAGCAAACAAACAAACTCTTCAGCTTAATATTTCAGTATATAAGTATAGATATACGCTTCGAGTATAATTTGTAATCACTCAACGGAATCATTCCTTTACCTATAATAATATACATATAAAATATTAGCTGTTCCCGCGAATTCGTTCGCGTAAAATTAGGTGAAAATATTTAGCGTGATAATATATAGCCTATAGCCGTCCTCCATAAATGGGCTATCTAACACTGAAATAATTTTTCAAATCGGATCAGTAATTGCTTAGATTAGCGCATTCAAGTAAACAAACAAAGAAACTCTTCAGCTTTATATGTTAGTATAGAGCATACATTTATAAATTATTCATATCATAAATTAAGTTCAAGTTTTACGGAATCCGTATAGTTTAATGAACCTGCGTCGGAATACCTGTTGATAGTCAGTCATCGGTCGATCAACGAGGTATCGGACCGTGGGCGTTCGTGTTTACGTTACGGTGTTGGCCGCTACACCTGACCCAATTTCTCTATAGCCCTTTATATCTTTATTGGTTACTAGCTCGGCCGTAAATTATATTTTCAGTGTTTTAATAGCTCTATCGCTTTTAACGCGTTGAGATTATGTGTTAACGCTTTGAAAACAATGCGAAGCTTACTAGAGTTTATGCCTGTGTTAGAAATGTTAAACTATTTAAGGGTTTAAATCTTAATACATATAAATAGCGCGTCACGTTCTTTGTCCGCGATGGACTCCTAAACTACTGAACCGATTTTAATGAAATTTGCACACCGTATGTAGTTTAACACAACTTAAAAGATAGAATAGTTTACATTTCAATTTATAGTCGCAAATAAAAATGAGTCGCTTAAATGTATGCACGTGCATAACTTCCGAACGACTGCATCAAATGGGATAATATTTTTTTTGTTGTGTTTGTTATTGTTAGGACAAAGTTTGTATATAAAAAAAAAGGAATGGCAAAGCGAAAAGGACATTGAACGAGAATGGAAACGGGGAATAATGTTATATATAGATGATATAATGTAGTAAATAGTAAGCAAGTTTTTTGCCTTTGGAGGTTAGGAACCCTTAAAAGGAGTTTAAGCCTTTGTTCGGTTAAAGCGGGAACCACGCGCCTTTAAAAACGCGTGGAAACCGCGCGGTTCTTATTTATTTAGGCCGCTTAATAATCGCCGCGTCTGAACACTCACGATTTTGCGATGTGCCAACCCGGTTCCCCACGTGTCTGAACAAAGGCTAAAAGTACCCACTCTTCTATTATTTCTTGTCATTCTATTGCCTTGGCGAGTTATACAAAGCATTTGTAAAATCGAGAATCTATCAATTTTTTTTTCTTTTTGCATAATCCCTGTAACGGATTTCTGCGAAGTGACGCCTGAATCTGTCAATCACAAATTCATAATGGCGTAAAATGACCTTGTATCTAAAAGCAATCAATTGACTTCTTTGTATTTTGACAAGATCAAGTTACGTTCCGGTTAAGAGTTGATCCGCTTTTGATTAAAAGTAATGTTGGCTTAATGGATCTTTGTATAATTTCGTTATGTTTTAATTATAATACAATAAATAAATCAATTTATTTATTTACCATGAGAAGTTCGTAGCTTAAGCAGTGGCCGGCTTACAGTGGATCGCTACGCTAAGTTGCTCTTACCGCGGCCTGGTGATAGATGGGTGACCAATTCTAATACTGGTTTTCAAATATCCGACATCCTCCATGTTTCGGAAGGCACGTAAAACGTGGGTCCCCATTAATGTCACCATTAGTCGTGAGATTGTGAGGATTCCCCGGAATCCCCGAAATCCCCTAGGTCTAGTACCAGGGTCCGCTTAGATTGCATAATTGGCTGTGAGTCGAGTAAAGATGTCCGACTGTCATTTGACGTCATCCCTAGAATACCCGGGATCTCTGCAATCTCATAACTATTATCAGTCAGTGACTTTAATGGGGACCCACATTTTACTTGCCTTTCATACTCTACTTCCTAAGCAAGTTGACGTCGCAAATTCCGTTGCACACCTCGATAAATGGCGCCAATGTGGAAAGTATGGCGCCAAAAGTACAGATATGGCGCCATTACACAATGACACTTCATTGCGAAACCGCTCACTGTATTAACAAAATTTACATAATTAATTGGATCTAGATACTGAATGATCGAAATTATCACCAGTGGGTTGAGGGATGATATAGGATAATAGAAGTAAATAGTAAGTAGCCCAACGTTCGGGCAGAACATCGTCTGCCGGGTCCGCTAGGGTTACAATAAAATAATGACATTGTATTGAGATTACTTAGTTTGACAATGTGGCTCATATTTCCGAAGTAAGTAAATTCCTATATTTCAGCATCTGGCGTCGCTCCCCTTACAAATATCAACCAAACTACTGGGCTTAATTACTAGCATTGCATAACATTTGGTCTAAAATGGAATGCGTTTATAACACTGTATGTGATTAAATATTATATTAATAGAATAAATATAACCTTGGGAATAGAGCTTATTGATCTCAAAGGCCGGCAACGCATGTTTGAATCTCTGAAGAAAAAGTTGTCCATGCGGGTCGGTGTCACCCTAGTTGAATTGTCCGTCAGTCTGCCCCTTTTGCCCGTTTGGTGTTGCTAGTCACATAAAAAAATTAAGTCCGCTTGAAATTGTATAATTAGGTTTAGTCTACAATAGACTAGATTTTTATTTGAATAAAATAGAAGAGAGCGATACCTACCACGTAAATTGTTGTAATCCCAAATTCCTAACTTCACAGTAGAGCATTACGAGCGTGTAAAATGAAATAAAACCTCACTATATAACACATTTTTGGCTGACCCCACCACCATGTGGCACACACAGCAAAGGAGAAGACTATACAACACATTTGTGTATACAATTATATATTCAATAATGACGATTAACTTATTGTATACAATACGAAATTAAAAAGTGACTGTTGTATTACAATTTAGTTGTTTGTGACGCTCTACTGTTAAGCTGAGTATTTGGGGTTACGGCAAATTACGTGGGATGTATCGAAACAGTCTATGCAAGCCTAGCGCTTTTTAATAAGCTACGCATTTGATGTTTTGTGAAGCTAAATCATTCAGTGTCCACATATGTATTTACTTTTTTGGCAATGCTTTGCTGTCATGTACTAGGTAAATAAATTTTATTTTTATTATGACAATCTCGGCGAAGAAGTGGCGCTATTCTAAGCCGGATCGTAGCCTTGGTTTTCGTGTAGACAGTAGAGCATATATTTTAAACGGTTTTTTTATTATAATGAAATTTCTTTGTGAAATCAGTTGCCAGCTTCGGTATTTCCGAACGGATACAACTTAGGGACCTTCAAGAGAAGACCATACTCATTTCTTAAAGGCTAGAAACGCATCTACGAGCTTTTTAGTGTTGCAGTTGTCCATAGGTGTCGCGTAATCACTGATACACAATAAATGAAGCGCCTGCCCGTTTTCTCCTTGTTTTATATAACAAAATTGGTAAATAGATAGATGTCCACCTGATGAAAATATCTACTGACACCAACAGACCTTCTATTACCAGAACGATAACTGATAAGTAACTGGTGCCTGAACTAAGGTGCGTTTGTACCTATACACCAATTTGTCAGAACAAAAACAAATATACTCGACCGTATAATTCAACACTAAAATGTAATTTCAAAGATACAGAACACTGAAAAATGAAATTTGGCATGAGAATTATTCGAGCACTATGGAGTGAATCAACCTCTATTGTTCGAAACAAAGCACCTGGAGCGAGCTGCGGAAAGCGAGCTTTTCTCTCACAAATTACACTGAACCAACCCTCGTAAACTTTACAAACCGGGGAGGTTACTTTTTGATTTATGAAGGATAAAAGAAGAAATTTACGAAAGACTCTTATATTAATTGCAAGAGGACCCGGCAGACGTTGTCTTGCCCAACTTACGGGCAGACAAAATGTTCAATACTAACGCCATCTATTGGAAATATTCCGAAGATGTGACCAACTCTGCATCTTTTAGTATTTTTTGACTATTCTTAAGAGTTTTCCCTTCTTCTATCTTTAACCTTCCTACGAAATAATTCATCTAAAATAAAACAAATAGGAGTCAAATAGGTTCAGCCATTTTTGTGGTTCTACCAACGCCCCATGGGTAACTGCACTGCTAGAAGACTTCTGCGAGTCTTCTAGCAGTGCGTCTTTGAAGGATGCTTATGCTGTTTTCTTGAAGAAAGAAAACTATTCGTAAATCTAATTTTAGAAAATAAGGTAAACGATTTGTCAATTCGTTAGATCTACTAGATTTGGACCTAAGAAGTACAAATTAAAACAAATGGCTGAAAGCTATACGTGAATTGTAGTTTAATATCGCTGTTAGTCTAATTGCTGTTTTGTGGGAAAACGCTTGAATGAATTAGTTTTTAAGCCCGTTTCACTGGAATCTGATATTGGTTGAACATTTGATTGTGTTCTCAATTGGAAAACCGGTGGTAAATATAAAAATATGTTTGAAATAAATATTATAATACAATAAGGAATATAAAGTATGTATACAATTTCTATTAAAACAAGAGCATTGCTGAAAAAAATAGGATTTATGTAGATAATAACGCCGATTTATGTAGATAAAACCGCCTTAAGCTTTTGCCGCACCTAGTGCTAACTGTACCTAGGTGGAGGGCGATAGGGGGGATATTAATTATACTTTAAAGTATCCCTAGTACTCTTTTCAAATTAAGAGTTAAAAATCATGAAATAATTTTGTGAGGCTGTGCTATTCGGTGTTGCTACACGCTAGTCACCATTTTTTTTTTAATATCCTATAAGGTCCCACAGCTGGGCAAAGGCCTCCCCCCTCTCCAACCACACCGGCACACCTTAAGTGTAAAACAAAAGCTGACACTCGTACACGTTCTAAGTGCGTAAACGGGTCGCATTTACGCGAGCAAGATAGCGCTATTGCCGTCTTGCTCTATCTCGCTCCCTACGTTTATACTGGTGCCAGCCCCGTTTAGTTACATCGACGACGTCTGATACGGAGGTCGCCGCTAAGATGCTCTTCCGTCTTATCTGTCCACAACAGGCAGATAGCTAATGTTACAAGAATTAATCTATATTAATCCTAGTATATAGCCTTATGCTACTTTACTTTTAGGAAAATAATCAAAACATGACACAGTAAACTCTACCTTTTCACTCTCTGTGTCCAGAGCGCTGGTAGCTTCATCTAAAAGTAGCATTTTCGGTTTTCTTATCAATGCTCTGGCAATAGCGACCCTTTGCTTTTGACCTCCAGAAAGCTGTGTGCCCTTTGACCCAATATTAGTTTCATATCCCTATAAAAATAAAATTTAGTCAAAGCCCTGCTAATAATTATTTACACCTTAAGAAACTGTCACAATGAAATAAATAATTGGCCAAGAACGTGTATACACAGATACGCTTATATAGTCCTGTTCCGTATGTAATACGCGATAAAGGTATTTGTTAAATAAATTCAAAAGTTTGGATCTCATTTCCTTCAATATAATTTTCCTTGTGACTTTTTAAGCCGTCCTATCAACAAGGAAAATTTCAAGTCTCCTTCTGGTGGTGCAGATGTCGATGGGCGTCATTAGTCACTTAGGTGATGAACTGCCTGCCCCTTGTAACATAAAAAAAATACAAAAGATATACCTGTCTACTTACTTCCAGAAAATTAAACGATTTTTATTTACAAAATTGCATTGTGATTATTTCATATAAAAATTAATTTTAATTTCTTCTTACCATTGGCAATGAAGCTATAAAATTATGAATATTAGCCTGTTTAGCGGCCTCAATTACTTCATCCATGGTTACGTGCCTTGAATTGTCTCCGTAGGCAATATTTTCACCTATGGTTCGATCAAACAGTATTGGCTCCTGTTGTACAAACCCTATCGATTGCCTCATATCAACCAGGCGAAGCTTAGGTAGAGGGATACCATTTTGTGCCTAAAGTAAAATATTGTCATTATTTAACATATTCATGTAAAATATTCATATTCAAATAATCAAAAAGACATATTCGTTGGTACTAGGCCTCTTGACTGCCATGCCATGTAAAATTATTATGTCGTAAAACATAAGGCCAGTGTCACGTCTTATAAATAAATAGGTATAAGACTATATTATTATGACATATGGACGTCTGTTCCTGAGGTAGACAACTTAATGCCTGTGTAATGTGTAACAGCCGCCTGTTAAACAAAAATATTTTTTCTGGAAATATATAAATACATACGTATAGACATTACACCCAGACTCGAGGCAGGAATCGATCCTATAAACCACGAAGCGAAAGGCAGGGTCACTACCCACTACGCCAACGGGCCAGTCGCAATCTTTTATGTATAAGACTTAAAAGAGATTACAGAGACAGACGAGCCAAAATTGGGGCGAGACAACGTCGACCAGATCAGTAAGTCAAAAAGATAAAAATTTGCTTACCAAAACAGACAAATAATGGTGTATGTTTTGTTAATAAAACTGTATCATTTTTACTATGGCACATATTTTGACTAAGGTATAGAGTCAAAGAATTGAGGGTGCGTAGAGTATGGGCGTATGGACTTGTAGTTGTGGTTCTAAAAGAAATTGGATAAATTTTTGACATAGCGAGCCATATGGTCTCGACGTGTCAACATCATCATCGGCCTATCATAGTCCACAGTTGGACAGAGGCCTCCCTTAAATCGCGATATTTCAACCGTTGTTTCTGCCTTTCGCAATTCGTCATTCCACCTAGTTGGAGGACGTCCTGTCACGTGTCAACACATTATATGAAAAAAATTCGGTTAGTTTTTTTTTTTTTAAAGAATATTGGGAATACTTTTTAGGTATGTCTAACATTCTCTTTTCCCCACCAACTAAGCTTAAATTAAAATCTTGTATTAGGAGAGGGTGCGATAATACCCCAACGGCGTTGGAGTTTGAACCTGGTACCTTGCGGATTTCAGTCCATACCTTATACCGTTGAGCTATTGAGGCTCTAGATGTTGATCTTACCACAATGCCTGCGTCTGGATCGTAATATCTCTGCAGTAGTTGTATAATAGTACTTTTGCCGCAACCACTGGCACCAACCAGTGCGATGGTTTTTCCTTTCTCTATCTCAAGATCGAGGCTCTTAAGCACTTGAACCGTTTGTCGTGTTGGATACTTAAAGTCTATGCGCTGTAAGCTTGCTTCACCCGTTCCTTTCTAAAACAATAGCAAATATTTACGTTCAGAGATAGATAAATAAAAATAATAATAGACTACCTATTTTTCAGAAACCCACAAATATTACACCTTACAGTCCACTAAAACTAAAATAAAAAAAATGAGCTATGAACCAACATTTACCTGGTTAATCTTGAGTTTTTTAAATCTCTTTCAAATTAAGCACCAAAACCCTCTCTCTGAACTACCCATGGCGTCGTTTTGACGTAACGTCTTGCCAAACAACAGCTGTACTTGAGTGCGAGTGCGTTAACAAAAACAATTTGTTTGGCAAGATATCACGACATGCGCTCTTATTGCTGATCGGGGACAGTCAAGATATTCTTCTTCCACCCACACTGCGCTTGCCCTGGATGATATTTTGTAGCAGCTGGTGATGTTACTGAAATATTCAAGTATCCCCTTCTTAACCACCTATTGAACTTCTGCTTCCTTCTTCGCGCGACTTAGCATGGTTACTTTTTTTTTGTCTCCCCAGATTTTTCCCTGACATTCTCCTATATGTCCACATTTCGAAAGCTTTAACCTTACGGATCGATTCAGCGAGGGACCATGCTTCAACGTTAGGCAAAAGAATGGAGGAAACGTAACATCGTGCTAATCGCAATCGTACCTCGATAACTACACAAAATGTATTAATACGACCACAGCACGTGTACTGTAAAGTCATATATTTTCGCCGGCGACTGCGTCACAGTAATGTCGTCACGCTCGGCTCGTGAATGAGTGAAACTTTTTATTTATCGCCTCTTGCGTAACGTCATGTCTAGCATGTTGTCTGACTGTGACAAACTGTAGATCATTTCAGCACTCTCTCTAATAGCTCTAGGTTTTTAGGGTTCCGTAGTCCTAATGCAAGGTACCCTAGTTTCGCTGTCTGTACGCCCTCAGGGTAGTATTCTCGCTAGGATTTCTATACTATTCCATATAGAGACTTGAAATTACCCGTCCCTTCTATGTCTTGACAAGCTATTGATCATTTTTATTCGGTGTAATAAATTAAACATCTAATAGGAGTTAGGCCGTCTATGGGTGTGACGAAGCGTCGCCGGCGTGGTGATGTGACGCCACGCGCAAGAACGACTCTCCCATTCGGTTCGGCAATCCCCATTCTCTTGTCGCACTGACCTCGTATACCTATAGTGTATGCAATATTTACTATTAAACGCATTCTTACTTTAGTTATATAATAGAATTATATTTATTATGATAATCGCTCACTCACATTCTATCTCTCTCTCTCACACACACACACACATACAAGCGCGCGCGCGCGCGCCCACACACAACACTTGTGTATCATATACACACTTCTTTACTTTTTTAATGTCTAAGGTAATATAGTTATGAATTATTTAATGAATATCTCAAATAACGCTTAATTGTCATTACATGATTGTAGCGCTAAGGGTAGGCGTTAGTAACTGCGCCACAGTTTTAAACTAATGTGGTTACTGTCGAAAATTGTATTTCTCTATCTTGTAATGCATCAATAAACTTATTTAGTTTTGTGCCATTGTTAATGAAAATATAACCGTCCACAGAACGGAAAACGCAGAAGACAGAACTCAAAAGTCTCATAGCGACCTGCAAGAAACCGTCACTACAAATTGGGTTGATCTCTCTCACGACATCGATGTCAATTATCTTTCCAACGTTGGCAGACCAACGAGAGAGGAAGCAAACGATATAGAAGTATTTATACACGATAAATATGTGCCACTTAATAATATACGAGATATCGAAAATGTAGAAGAATTAAATTATAGTGATAATGAAGTAAAAGATATTCAGAGTTTCAGAAGAAGGAAACGCGAAATAATAAAAGGTATCAACGTAACTGATAACAAAGCTAAGATCAATCCAGTAACTATAGAAGTGGATCCGAAGGATCTAATACAGAACGATGGACAGAATGTGAGCCCTATACTGTCGAGTCCTCAGGTCGGAGATTTTTCAGTAGTCAGAAGTGACGAAATTCCTATTTATATCGACGGCATTAGAGTTGAAGACGCGGACAAGGAGCCAAAAATTGAGAACGGTATTCCTAGTGTACTAGCGGAAACCAATGTTGTACTCAGGTGAGTAAATATAAATAAGGATCAGTTTGTATCTTCCCTCTGTGCCTGTATAGTGCCAATACTAGGTTATTCTCCGTGTTTCTGAGGTGACGTAAAACAGTAGAGTGATATTAGTCGTGAAATTGTGGGAATTCCAGAGATAAAGGCAGACGGCAGTCGGTCATTTTAACTGACCCCACTGCCACATCCTCTGCAATTTAAGTTGACCCTGGTACCAGACGGGATAACGCTAGAAAACAGTGGGTACCGATTAATGTCAATGATTTATATGTTTTAATATTTTAATCGGACAAAGGTGCGAGTGATTGTATTCCTCACGTGAAGACACCGATCTCATGTGAGAAATAGGTACTGGTACCCAGACGTGCCGGTCCAATTCCGCTGCAAGCGTGGCGCTACCTCTAATAAATTTTGAGTTCGTCTGCTTGTACGATTACAACAATCTCCTCATCCATTGTTGATCATACATTGTATTTGCAAGTAACATACCTTAAATTATATACATTTTCCATCCTTGAAAAATCCTTTTATAAATCTCCTATCACATGACATTGTTAGTCCATACTTCTTTTTGAAAAAAACCAAAATTATTTTACACTGCGATAACGGTCATGCCAATCTAAATATTCGTACTTAAAGTGTAATATCCCTTCACAGGATCTTCGGTCAGGGCCTCACGGAGAGGACCGTGATCGCGTTCACTAACGACGCGATGGAATACGGAGAGCCATGTAAATTTCTACTCAAAGGAGAATACATGGTGAGTGAGAAGATTCTTGAATTTGCATGTGGAAAATGCCCAAAATAAGGTGCAAATTAGATGTTGAGTTTAAAAATAAGCTGTTGGCCCTAAAACAACTTAAAAATGGAAAAGCCCCCGGTGAGGACGGAATTACATCAGAACTTTTGAAAGTAGGAAAAACATTTTGAGAATCTTCAGTTATTCGAAGTCCGTTAATAGACGCGAAACCCACTACGAACTCCTTTATATGCCCACGTGCGCTTTCGGCTATCCAGTACTAGCAAAATTATGCAGATGTTTGTTTTTAAAACACGTATCCGCTAAGAAGCCAGCGTTTCGTTTTATTCCGAGAACTTGAGGATGAATGAATGGGGCGTCTCACGTCATCAGATGGTTTTCAGACGCGCTTTCAATTTCTACGTCACACCTGTTGCAGTCTGTTACATTATTTGTTCTTTAAATGCGTACAAAAATAATTTAATTCCGAAATCTTCGGTTGTATTAATCTTTGCTTACGTCTTTTAATTTTTTGCCATACATAATATATTTATATGATGTATAATTTATATATAAATACGTGAATCGAAAACTTTAGGTCCCGTTTTACGAAAATTGCGCGGATGGAGGAGTCTGTAATTAGGCACAATTGTAGCTCATAAAGGGGAGGGTTGGCGAATGCTATTTTTTTTATAATCTGCAATATTATTATAATAAATTATTAAAATAAAACGACACGCACACAACGCCGAACGATTTATACCATTTACTAACACGTGTATTGGACGATGTCAAAGCGTAGTCGTGACAACCGTATGACATGTTAATTGTCAAATTGCTCGCAAAAAGGTTTGTTACGAATTTCGACCAGCCGGCGATCTCTTGTTATAATTAAAATAACTAAACGTGTAGGAAGTTGCGAGAAAAGGCTAATTTTCAGTAGTGTAGATGTGTATATGCGCCTCATCAACTAAGCCCACCCGGGTGAATCGGAGGAGGGGGATGGGGGGCGGTATATGCGTGTAATTACTGTCGAAATTATCACCTAATAAAAAATGTTAATCACTAAAGTACACGATACTTTTATTGCTCCATTATCGTTTAAAATTAAAACAGTTGGACCTAATAATAAACCTATAGACTATGTAAAACCGGCTTATCTAAATGTTGTGCAATATTTAAAATTCATTATTCATTGTACGTTCCTATTGTACTTTTACACACACGCAATCAAGAGGCTTTCACACACTCTTCTTGTTTAAACTCTTAAAAATATTATCGATATTACGTAGGATGACGGTCTTTTGGTACTCCAGTAATAGGATACTTTACATAAGTACTCCAGGGTACTTTACATAAAGTACTCCAGTCATAGGGTAGTTTACATAAAGTACTCCAGTAATAGGGTTCTTTACATAAAGTACTCCAGTAACAGGGTACTTTACATAAAGTACTCCACTCATAGGGTAGTTTAAATAAAGAACTCCAGCAATAGGGTACTTTACATAAAGTACTCTAATAATTGGGTACTTTCCATTAGAGAAATCCTAATATTTTTTTGTTCTGGATAGTTGCCAGAGCTTTAAATCTTACATAATTCAATTCCAATGACTAAAATGTCTCAGTTATGGGGTATACCTTAATAGGAATTAGGCATATTTAAGAAGTAAACATTTTTCAAAAGGTATGCAACGCATCTGCGAGCCTTTTGGAAGCGTGTATGTCGTCTTATCGTGATAAAAAAGGTTCATCTGTTTTTTCCCCATAATACCTACTGATTGAGGTTAAAAAGAAAGAGCGTAACATCATCGAATTACGCTAGTATTCTATATATTTTTAGTTCCTATAACTATTTAACTGGTTACATATCCCTGTTTACATCTCAATTAATCACGTTAAGCCATTGTAAGCTCAACTCGAGTGCTTCCATACTTGGCGACGTTGATCGTTGCTCTTAGGGCAGTGGCACACTGGCAAAAAGGATTATTTTTTATGATTACAAGACCTTAAGCAACCGGCGGTCTGGGCACCAGATAGAGAAACTTCCTCACAATACGAGCCGTCTCAGCAATAATGCCTTCTGAGGGCCTAGCACGAATATTCCCGATAGTTTTTCTTACTTTTACGTTCGAAACGTATATATATATATATATATATAAGCGTAAGGTTACCTGACACGAAATCTCCATAACCGCAGGACGTACAGACCGCCTTCTGTACCCGACTCTTGAGCCAAGTGAGAGGTTGAAGTCTTTATTAAAGCTCTAATTATAATTATTATTATGATCGGCAGTGTGCCCCAAGCACTATCGAGTGGCGTCAAGAGGCGTCAGATATTACGGCGTACATAGTTGGCGCGACGCCATCCTGCCAGTACATCCCCGCCATACGTGCAGGGTTGCCAGCATTAGTTTACTATTATTGGAACGAAGTTCTTCACCGACTTTTCTTCTTCTTCAGGGTTATTCTCCATACCTACAGATGGGTGAAGATGGTGAATCTGCTAGCCTTGTGGTGGTTTAGTTGTCCATGTCCTTACAGAGTCTTAGGCAATTACGTACTTTATTAAGATATTTGTCCAATACTGCACTGGCCCGGAATGAATCCAGTATCTCTTATTCTTATTACAATTCTAGTAATTTTTCTGACTGGCTCCTTTGGCGCAGTTGACAGTGACCCTGCCGTTAGCTTCGTGGGTTGTGGGTTTGATTCTCACATCGAGTATGGATGTATTATATCCATGTATGTATACCATAGACCGTTGGATATACATAACTCAGGTAATAAGGTAAAATGTAGGTGTCAGGGGAGTTACACAGAAATGGTTTTCTAGCTATCTGTGTAATAGATCACAGATCCTTCGCGTGTATGGCAGAAACAAAGGGAGGCCTATGACCAGCAGTGGATTATCAAGAGCTGAAAATGATGATGATGGTGATGAATGGAAGCTGCATTTAAAAACACATATATAAAACTTGAACGATTCAAAGTAAGTGGCCAAATTTCACAAGTGTACCCGAAGAGGTTTTTAGAGGATTTCATAAGAATCCTATAAAAATTATATCATTTTTTGTATTTAAATAGATTATTATTTTAATTTGATTAGCACATAATTGCCAGAACTTGATACATGGTATCTAGGAGGCTCGTGTATATGATGATTGTCAGCAAAAATAATACGCCCGTCTTCGTTCAGTCTCACCCGAGCCTTACAGCCGATCCTCTTCTTTGAGCAGTACCAGTTCCGTTTCTTCAACGTCTGAGCAAAGGTGTATCCGTCTAACATAAGTAGTTTATGCTTGAGACCAGACGGTATGAAGATGTGTTCTAGAAAATAGATAAAGGATTGCATTTTTTCAAACTAGGAATTCACAATTTTGATATGTCCAACAAAAATTACGAAATTCCAGCTGTAGTAGCTTGCTTTCTTCACTTTTTAAAGTGCATCGGTTTCGTATGGAATATGGAAAGTGAAGTTATCAAAAGATAACGCTAATATAATGGGATCATATTTGGCCATCATTTAAAAGATACGTTTATTTACCATTATTTAGTAGAAGAGACATTAATCAGTAGATGTAAACAACGAATATCACAAATTACAATATAGATCATTATGTGTAAACAACGTTGAGGTGATTTAGCCTCTGATCTTAATGTAATATCCACTTGGACTTCTTTTGTATAAAGGTGGCTCGTGATCGTGATTGTTATCACAGAACACAACAGACGAACCGTCCACGTTCAGGAAAACTCTAGCCGTGCAGCCCTTAAACCTTTTCGAACAGTACCAGTGTCTTTTACCAGTTTTAGCAAAGGTATATCCTTTATACATTAGCAATGTCTTATTGTCATGCAGGTTGATGATTTCAAATTCTGCGAAGGAAATTTTCTATAAATAAGTATCAATTGACAAATTCCGGAAAAATTTTGTAAGCAAGAATTTTTTTTTAAAAAGCAGTCAATAATATAATATTTTATTTAACACAAACAAGAAAACAAATAAATTACGTATAGGCATAAAATTCATGTTGTAAAATTAATTAAATATCTTTATCAAATAGCGATTTAGTCCAGGAAATGAAATTAACAAGAAGAATATGCTTTTATCCCTTTCAACTACTAAGCATCAAAAGTGCAAGTGACAATAGCTCAGCGAGAAAGAGGGGCAGCATATTTCAAATCAGTCATCAAGTTTATCCTATCCACCGAAAAGCTGCGAGTTTTTTAACTTCATTTAATATTAATAACTTTTGATCTTAATGTAATATCCTTCAGGACTTTCCTTGTACAGAGGAGGCATATGGTCATGATGGTTATCACAAAACACCACAGACGTAGCGTCCTTATTCAAATACACTCGTGCACTGCAACCTTTAAGCCTTTGTGAACAGTACCAATGTCTTTCAGTAGCTCTGGCAAACGTAAAGCCCGCGACCATAAGCACAGTCTTGTTATTGGGTAGGCTCATAAATTTAAACTCTGCGGACAAAAGCATTATTAATTTATGTACACTTAAACGTAATATATGTAAAGTACACGAAACGAGTGAAATGTCTCTGACAGTAGCAAGTCCGATTGAGAATTACTTAGCTGTTCAGTAGGTGTAAACAACGAACATCGACGTTAACAATATTGATCATTATGTGTAAATAACAGGAAGGTAGCTAGCCCTTGAGGCGCGTCAGAAAATCAGTGCTGTGGTGAGCTTTGGTGGCTGTGTTGATGATTACAGCGAGCGAGGTAGAGATAAATAGCCGCTACATACATATCGATAAATCATTGCGACAAAAACTGTGCAGTTAAATAGTGTTCCTAGAGCTCCACGAAGAACTGCCGAAATAAGCGATCGTCATCCAAACGTAACGATAAAAGTGAAGTTTAATCGACAGCAATTTTTACATACACAGGTATCGATAAGACAACGCAGTTTAAACTGCACAGTTTTTTCTTAACGATTTATCGATACCGTGTGTAGCGGCTATAAGGGTATGTTTAGGAGCTTCTTCTTCTGTCCGCCTTTTCAGACGTTTTAAGCAGACGGGACTCAACCCGATGTCAAGCACTGTCACATTTTGGCGATTACCTCGATGGATGCCCCTTTACCTAGCTAGCTCTTGATCTTAATATATTTATTTATTTATTTATTTATTTATTTATTTATTTATTAGAATTACCAACAAAAACTTATAATAGCACATATACAGAATTCTTTGGATTAATTAATCATAATAATTATAGTTCTTAATTACAGGTAATTACATCATTCGTAAGTTAAACATCGACAAAAAAAAAGAAGAAACAGGTTGGAAAAAAAAAAAAAACAAATTGATAACACTAAACAAAGGAAAATAAATATTAACAATGCATATCATAAAATTAACGGAAATTACAATATAAATCTTTTAAATTATAATTTTTTTAATTATAAATCTTAAACAAAAAAAAAAATATATATTAGATTAAAATACGATGTGACATTTATAATAGGGTTAATATTTGTTTTTTGAAAACGTTAAGATTGGCGTTAAATATGTCTAAATCTATAACCTGGGTAGACAATTTAATGCCTGTGTTATATGTAACAGTTGCCTGTTATAAACAAATATTTTTTTTTAAATATATAAATACATATATATGGATAATACACCCAGACTCGAGGTGAGGATCGAACCCACGACCCCGGAGCAGAAGGCAGGGTCACTGCCCACTGCGCCAACGGGCCGGCCTATAGGAGACTTCCTTTCACAAAAGTTAGATAGGTATTCCAAATTTCCTCAAAAAGCCCCCATTTTTAACCTTTCACAGATACGTGCTTATATAGGCACAACTGTGAGCACGTTTAGCGAAATCTATATATATGAATGCGTAAAACGTAAACTTTCAGTACCAGTCCAGTTTACTAAAATTGAGCGGTCGGAAAAGTGTAAAATTTGGCACTATTATAGTTTATTTAAAGGATGTTGTGCGAATACTTATATTTTTTATAAAATTTGCATTATTAATACATTAAGTGATTAAAATAAAACCTCATGCACATCAGTGCCAAACGATTTACACACACATGTATGTATACATTTTACTATAAGATTGTGTCAAAGCTTGGTCATGGCTACCATAATATGTATATTAATTTTATTTACATATAAGAATGTCATAAGAAAAATTAAAGTCTTATATAAATTAAGCCTGTAGTAAGCAAATCAAAATGTCCAAAATAATTTGTGTTATAATATTATTAATTATTCAAGTCCAAACAATTTGTTATAAACGCTTTTTGCACATAGATGCATTTAAAATCTAATCTCAACATCTAAACGTGACACCATGGCCATTTGTAAGATATATTGATCAACATGGTAAAGCTGCGTTCACATATTTAAAATAGCTTCATTTGTAAATTAAATGTTTATTAACTTGTTCCTAAATATAAATGAATACTTATTTGTATAATATATTTGCACAATAAAAAAAAATGGATTACTTTTGGTATACTCGCCGTGCAATGCTTGTCATCAAACTCCAAGGCCGAAATCCGGCTCCGTATAAAAGTCAAGGACGTCGGGACCAGGTTGGTCGAATTCAAGTGCGGCTGGGCAGAACATATAGCTAGACGCGATGATGAAACGTGGTGTACTCAAGCTACTGAGTGGTGGCCGATAGGGTTGGAGAAATTCATCGCACAATGGGGTGTGTACCTTAGAAGAGTGACGGGAAGTGGCTGGATGCGGATCGCAAGAGATAGAGGAGAGCGTCAGAAATAAAGGCAAGCCTGTGCCCAGCAGTGGGCGATTAAAAGTTGGTACATAGTTAGATAGACACTTAATATTCCCGAATGCCCTGGAACTAAGAGAAAAGCAGGCAAAGATTCCACCGGGGACCGGGATTGGACCAGGTTCTCTCGGTAAACAGAATGTCTTACAGGATCGACAACAGTGCGATATGCGAGGAATTTCCTGCTTCCTAAAACATCTCTGTGGAACAGTGATCTCTACCTGCAGTGCAGTTTAGAACTCTTTAAGAAAGTAACATAATCATCTCCTAAAGGCAAATCATCTGCGACTCTTCTGGTTATGCAATTAAATATGTATCACTTATTACGATCGTGATTGAAAACTCATAACTAAGGAAATATCTCCACCAAATAATATTATTCCTGCAGGGTTCTAGGTTTTAAAAAGTTATTTGGGTTATACTTTCAACAATGCTGAAGTAAATGTTTAATACAACATAGAGTAGAATTTTAATCTATGTACTCAGTTCATCTTCGTTCCTAATCGTATGGACGTGGAATTTAGTTGCAATAATTGTAAAATTTAAGGCTTATATTTAAATTGAACCAACAATCATAGCCATTCACGTTATATATACTACCGCAGCTGATGTATTAACACACATAATATTGACACTGCTCGATAGTCCATCAGGCAGTGTGAATATGTGGCACATTAGTAACTTAAAAATAGATAAATGCTGGTTATGGAAATAAGTTTATTTAATATCTACGTCTAAATAAAAATGAATGCAACTACAATGCATTTCTCAAGGATCTATGCAATCATTAATATTAAGTTGTGTGTTAATATATTAAGTGTTTCCGCTTCCGATTATATAATATGGATCCGAAATTAAACTTATTTGTATTCAAAAATTACAATACTGGGTATCTTAATAATTGACATTATTATATATATATTTATTCATTTTTATATATAACAAGGGGCAAACAGGCTATCGATTCACCTGAATGACTACTGTTTTCTTGAAGGAAATAAGAAATAGGGAGATGGTATTATTATGTAAATGACAATATATAAAGATATAAAGTCAACCCACGTTATACGAGATAAAGAACTCTTGAAGATGACTGTCGGCCCCCGTACAATGATCGCCGAACTGTAACTAAGCGGTTAAAATACTCCGTCAAAAAAAGGAACCCTGCCTCCTACCCAGGTAAGCACAAAAAATTCACCTAGGGCTGGCCCCAGGTAAACACAAATATTTCATCTGGGGCATCAGGGAGGGCCCCGCTGGGTTTTAGTATTCTAGCACAGCTAGCGTTCCACACTCCCGTTCGCAAATGTTCCTAGATCGTGGGATTATTTGCGAACGGGATAGTGCGTAAAAGCATTTCCCAGCGACAAAAGAAGAAGAAAAAAGGGTAAGCACTAAAATAACCTTCATTGTATAAAGTTGTTTAAAGAATACGATACTTACATCGTCTCTCTCCTTCTGGAATGTTCTGCACTGAGCGCGTGTTTGTATCAGCTGCCTCTCCAACTCGGATATCTGAGTCTGCATGTACCGACGCATAGAGTCGGCGCGCTCTTTGTTTCTTGCCAGGGCTCTACTGTTTTCTATTCGCAGTTCATCCAAGTCTGTAGTCACTTGCAAGAACTCTTCCGCTTTCTCTTCATATCTTAAATCCAATTGAGACAACTTCTCGCCCAACCGTAGTACTTGACACCTGAAATTATAGAAATCGTTAAAGAAGAGAAAAGGAATCGTAGAATCGTACAATTCTCGTGTCACAGTGTGTGTTGCCAAAGTCCTCCACAACGCCTGGACCGATTTTTAAGAATGTTTTTTTGCATGTTTGGTCGGTCTGATAGTCGGCGGTAAACTATTTTTAACCCCTTACTAAAAAGGGTGACTCACGCGGACAAAACCGCAGGGTAAGTTAGTAGGTATGGAAATACCTACTAACGATAAGGCTTAAAATAAAAGAAGTAAAGGAAAAGACGACAGATTTTTGAAAAATACTTTTAAAAATGCAGAATTTGTCTCTACTTCTGATTACTTCAAACAGAATATGACGAATTATACACCGTTTGACCGACGTGCCAAGTAAAATTATTATTTTATAAAACACACGGCCAGTGTCACCTTTTAGGGAAAAAACACGAAGGAGATTGGTTAATAGCCGTCGAGGCAAAATACGGCCTAGGCACCGTCTGCCAGTTCCGCTAGTTTTTTTAAACAGATGAAAAATAATTATTTGATCAGCAATAATTATGTGAGAAGTTAAAAAAAGAAACGAGTTTAGGTAAATTAGGTAGCTAATTAATAAACGATGAGGGCTCCACCAGATTTTAGTGACTGGCAGTACCAGTGCTATTTATATAGCTATACGTATCTCCCAGTGGAAGAAATTACAATGAAGAAAATGTCGGAAAATGTGGTTATTCTGAATTATTTCATAGTTAATAGATTGTCCACTTACTTATAGTCGTCTATTTCTCGCATCAGTTCATCTATTGTCTTTTGCTTTAACTCTGTTTCAGATTTTAATGAGTTATTCTCTTCAACCGCTTTAATTCTGTCGGCTCTTTCCTGATTTAAGTTATTAACAGCAACTACGAGCTGAAAATCATAATAATAACTTAAAATCACATCAGATAGATAGAAACAGATCTCAAACTCCTTAATTTGCTTCCAGCTTAATTCCGATATATTAATTATCTTTATATTAATAAGTGAAGCAAAAACTTTCAGTACCTTTTGACGAAAATTGCGCTGACGTTGTACTAAAAATAAAACATTTGTGTATAGCCTTAAATATGCATTTGGTACGCAAATCTAAAGATTTGTGGTCGAATTACGTACCTAGAACGTTATATGTATAGATAGCTCAACGATATACGAATAAGTGCGAACTGACGATTTTAAGCTTATTAAGCAAGAGTGGTCACGGGAATATTGAGCAAGGGTGGCGAATAAAAACACAAAATATAAAACCTTCTCCTTGACTCTATACAATTCATTCGATAGCTGTTCAGAACTGTCTTCGGCCAATTTTTGCAGTTGCTTCGCTTCTTGCAGTTGTATTTGAGCGCCCTTGAGTAAGTCCGGAAGGGGAGCTAGTTCTTGTAACTTTTCTTGAAACTGCATCTATTTATAAAAAGAATTCAATTAAATCATCCATTAATATTGACAATATACAACACTAGTCTGAATTATATGTATAGCTGGAAGTTGGAATGACACTTATTCTAAAGTACTAACGTTTATTTTATTCCATTTCATATACCATTAATATGGGGGGACTTAATTGTAGAGCAAAATATTTGTGCCTTTTCATTTTATACCAGCAACGTGCAACCTAATACATGTATGTTACATACTTACATACAATAAGTACAATAAGAAATATGTTTTATTATATAGTTGCGCTTGTTATTAACCGATCAAAATTGTCTTTTTATTCTTATTAATGACTCCTTTGATACGGCGGGGCTTTATAACTAGATAAAAAAAATTGGCAATACAGGAAATGACTTGAGCACAAATAAGTCTACGATATAACCCTTTCTGTTTTTAATTTTTACATTGTATATAATAATTTTGTCTGCAAATGTTTGTGAAAAGGTGGCCTTGTCAGTAATTTCTCAACCAAATTAAACACTACAGGTATAAGGCTGACCTTTAAACCATTGAGCTATTGATGCGATAAAAATATTCAGTGTCAAAGACACACTAACAAAAAATATCTAATCTTAGGAGAGCATTACAGTTCTTCACAAAAAATTAATAAAATTGCAAAGAACGTGTCAAGACACTCTTTTAAAGAAGAGATCCGTATCTGTTACGCGATAAACATATTTGTTAAATAACTTCAAAAGTTGTTGCGTTAAAAATAATTTTCCATTGGGTTGAAAATCCTAAGCAGGGATCACCTTTCGGGCGGACAGACGGACGAATGGACAGACAGTCGGACGGACAGACCGAACCTTGAGTACTACGGAATCCTGAAAGGGACGGACGAAGTGTGGGTTTTAGTTAAAATGGCAAATTATAATCGTCTACACACCTTCATTTTTTGTATCTCGATTTGAATCTGATCGGACACCTGTTTGTTGTCATATTCAATTATGTCGATCTCTCGTTTGTATTCTTCGACTTGCTGCTGCGCTTGGAGATACTGAGATGTATAATAAATAATTATAAAACTTTATTAAATATGATTGATAAAACTAATATTAATATTAATATTTATATACATGTAGGTCCAGGAGGAATTTCTTCAGTAGACGACCAAATATTCTTTACTGTGATTTTTTCATCTATATATTATATTTTGATAATAAGTATAATATGTTATGCTTTCATTTTTATTATGTACTTTTGTCAGGAAACTGTTGTTACTGTAGCTATTTTTCGAAAATCTTTAAAATATGGTTAAAACTAGAGCCCGACCTCACGGAGACGCCATGGCGACCACGCCTGTTACGTATCCAAACAATTCATATTAAAGTTTGGGACAGGTAACTCACTTGGTGAATGGTTGGCGACTTTGCCTAATTATAAGCGTAGACACGATTAGTACTGGCTACTCATTTGGCAACCGCAGATATCAATGACAATGTAGCCGGCGACTTCACAATGGTGTCTCGGTGAGATTATATGCCTTATGGTTAAATCCTTCCAATTGTAATAGGGGGAGGCCTCAGAAGTGTAACAGTAGTATCAAAATACATTTATCCAGAACCTAGGCTATACTGGCCGTCCCTTTGTCATTGAGAGTTTTTCCATAAGCTAATTTTCTAACAAGATTGAGATTGGTTTATGATATAGTTTATCGAATACAAATCTTGGCAATATTGGCTGGCCCGTTGGCGCAGTGGGCAGTGACTCTGCTTTCTGCTCCGGGGGTCGTGGGTTCGATTCCTACCTCGAGTCTGGATGTATTATCCATATGTATGTAATTATATATTTCAAAAAAAAAAATATTTGTGTATAACAGGCGCCTGTTACCTATAACACAGGCATTAAGTTGTCTACCTTAGGAACAGATGTCCGTGTGTCATATAGTCCTGTATATATTTATTTATTTTATTTATTTATTTATTTCACAACCCTATTGACTCATAAATACAATAGAAAAGGCTATATAAATACACTGAGACTTGCTGCTTGGGTTAAAAGATTCTCACGAAGCTTACATTCGAGAAGATCTCGACGTCAAATCCAATAAAAATCCGTTTTTTATCCCCCTTAACATCCATCCTTTACTCCCCTCACCCACCCACGATGCTCTAAAAGTGCTGTCGGCCTCACTTACGTGATAAGGCACCGAGATTTATGAATACTCTACAAGCCACATAGTTATGGTACTTCTCATCTTATAAAAAGCGAAAGCACACGTAACACAAAATCTCAGAAAGGGCGTTACAGTGATGAAATTTGGCAATCAGGTAGTTTATACCTAATAGTCATCCGTTGAGAAAGGATTTTTCGACAAGGCCGGATTAAGGAGTTACATGAGCTCTCCCAATTTTAATCGAACGATGACGTCAGAAATAGCTAGTAAATAATAAATATGACATTAATCGGGTCCCACTGTTCTACATGCATTCCGAAAAACGGAGGAGGACGGATATCAAATATAAACCAGTGCTAGAATGCTACTTAACCTAGGGATCGACTCAAATGCCGACCACTGGTTAAGCCAGGACCTCCTCAAACAAAGAAAACTACAAATACCTTCACTCGATATTCCTGGGACTCCTCAGTTTTTTCATTGATCATAATTTTCATTTCCTCCACTTCCTCTCTCAAGTTTCTAAGTTGAACTTTCAGGTTGGCAGCCTCTTCAGTTGGAAATTTCCGAGCTTCCTACGTGCAATAAATAAATATATAGGCAATAAGCAGTAGCAATAATTTTGACGAATGACGAAACAAAATTAAGACAATAACTTTCAGTGAAAATATGTAAAAGGATTCCAAATTTGACTTAAATAGTACAAGCAGGGATTCTTTAGCCTTTCTGACTCATACTTTATATTATTCCAGAATTGATACTGTAATCTTAAAACCAGATTTAGATTTAGATTTAACTAAAAGCTAGTTTGTGAGATTGTGTGTGTGAATTTTGTAAAATTGGTATAATTGTATAAAAGTATGTTATGTGGGATATGTAGCTAACCAATTCACAACTTTTTTTTAATTATTAAAAATCGCGTATGACTCGTATTCCACGTTAAAGATACTATCGATAGGCTATCGATTTATATATTTTTTTCACTTACCTCAGAATTAAGTTACAACTTACAAGTGTACGGTATCAACGCGTGTGGGTGCAAGGTCGCAGAGACCTACTCCATTCATACAAGAAACTAGGGTTACCATGATTAATAATTTTATATTATTTTAGAGAAACAAACAGTACAGTAATACATAAAAAATAGATAAACATTAAAATTAACACCTAAACCAATCAAGTTTCCACTTATATATACTACACAAAACAGAAGAGTAAGATAGAGAATAGAAAAAGACAAATTTAAAATGATCAATTATATAACAATACATATATACTTAGAACAGTTAAACAATTAATAAATACAAAAAAAAATCTACGTATTTATCTAAAAGAATTTGTACAATCTGTTTACGGAAGGAGCTAATAGAACAGTTCCAAATGTCTACATTTGTGAATAACTTGTTATAATTTTGACAAGAGCGAAATATAAATGTGTTTTAGTATAATTCGTTATTGCAATTGGTATGTGAAATAGGGCTTTATTACGTGTATTAAATCTTGGACATCTGAAATATAAATTGTTTAAAATATTAGGTGAGTCTATAGAGTTACTTAAAATTTTGAACAAAAATAATTAATCTCTTACTATTCTACCATTTACAAGGGAGTGAAATTTAAAACATGCTACATCTAAACCACGCCCTTACTGTGATATCCTTATAAAATTTCGTATGATAGTAGTGAATGCAGCCTTAGAGGAGATCGTGGCCTATTCAGTGGTCGACATTTGAGTCGATCGCAGGGTTAGGTAGCTCTCGCTGCGACCGGGTGATAAATGGGTGACCCATTCTAACAGTGGTTTATATTTGATATCCGACCTCTGTGTTTTGGAAGGCATGTAAAACAGTGGAACCAGTTTGCCATCTTAATTCGTCCCACAGCCATATCCTCTGCAATGTAACGAACCCTGGTACTAGACCGGGATAACGCTAGGATGAATAAGAAGAGGTATTGAATGCCGCTTTATTTATAGTAATACTGAATTTTACCTTAATCCTTGTTAAGCCAAGATTGTCCAATGGGTTATACATTACTGTTATATATCCCTGCTCCGAGTATAACTACGTATGGTTATATAAAAACGAATTATTTTTTTGAAAAGGTGTATATAACTACATATATTCAAGGTGAAATTACATAAAACAAAACGCTTTCCAATATTAGCAAAGTTGATGCTGGGAAAATGCATTTACTTGTATTAATATCACATGTAAGAATAAAAACGAAGTTTTTTTTTATTTTTATTGAAAAACAATTAATATTATAATGGCCTCAGTACATTTCCAACAATTAATAAGAGATTAGGTTATAATAAAAAACGTGGGTGCGATAAGTAAACAAGTGCACGTGTTTATTTGTTATGTCTACTGTTTCGCAATTGTCTATGAATGCTTGATTGGTATTGTTTTTCAAAAGTCTATGACAAGCAATGTCTTCCGATAAAGGCAATGAGAAAATGGTTGTGCAAATTTATATAACAGCTTCAAACATTTTGTACTGCTTTTATAGGTAATTTAAAAACTAAACCTATCAGTAATTTTATAAATAAACATTATAAAAAAAATGTCACCGCACGCTACGTTCCAAAACCTATAAACAGTCTTAGAATCTACAAACGTTATTCATACGTTTCGGTTATGTAATGTATATACATATATAGTGGGCCAAACGACGAGAACAAAACGTTACCAAAAGGAATCTACTTAAATATTGACGCACTTAACTTATAAAAAATCTTGCACGCCCTTAATTTGCGTCTCTTATTGTACATTTTGGTATAAAATTTTAAATTATACTGAACAGTGGTTTTCGCTTTTAATCTATCTGACATAGAGTTATAGGTTTGATGTGCGTTATACAATTGATTATTTTATCTGTGCCCAGAGGGCCTAGTACGAACTAAAAAAAGGATGAAAACGTTCGTGCAAGGGCAAGAACGAACCCTTCTTAGCGTCAACGTGGCTTGCATTTACTATTGATTAAAAGCGTGACACGATTAAGACTTATTCCTGCGGGCCCAGCACGAACATTTTTATCCTAAGTAAAGTCAAGTCGTCGACTTACTTTGGCTCGAAAAGTTATTGCTAGAACCCCAGATTTGAGCTAAGCCACCATCTACTACCAGTCTCCATAGTGTTATATAAATAGTATAAATAGTCTAGGTATCGGCGGAACAGAAATTCAAACCTTTTATAATTAAATCAATGTGAATTCAAGTCTTTTCACTATCCCAATTATCACGGGTTCGATTTCTACGTGCGGTTAGTGTAAAGTTACACATTGCAGTTGGAATCTAACCCGCTTGCAAGACCCGCGCTTGCGCAACTATGGAATAAAACATAGGCATGATAACTTGGAATATGTGTTTATGTTTAATAACTAGTATTTGCATTTAGACCGCGGTTCCGTATAGTACGGAACCCAAAACATAGTAAATTTAAACACATTACTTCGTTATTTAACTCGGGTTACAGCATTGTTCCCTCCCCTGCCTAGCCAAATCCGGTATGATCCTACTAGTGCGGCTTTAGATGTCCTTTCTAGTAATGAACTTTTAGTAGGTTGTATAGGGATTTTGCTGGTATACCCTTTGCTCCTACCTCTACCGCGTATAAGCTGGTTTTATAACCGTTTTTAGTGAGTTCATTGGTTAAGTCAAAGTATTATGAGTAAAATTCCGTAAAATTTTTGAGTCGAAAAAACGTCGTTTTCGTTCTTCGGTTAATTAATTTGGGTGGAGGATTAAAATTTTTCTTAATTGAGCTTTCAATATTTTGGTAATAATCTAAAAGTTCGGACACAGAATTCCGATTAGCGGGCCCAAAAGATCCGACGAAATTGAAAAGAGGGAATCCCTCAGGGCGATATACTTAACTCTTTAAATTTTGATCTTTAGTGATTTTACGAATCCTTTTTGTTTATTCGAAGCAATATAAATTTCAAATCAAAACGCGTAATTATAGGATTCAATAATTATTATTTTAATTGTTTTTTAAACGGTAGTAAAAATTCTGACACGCTTTTTTTTTTTAAAGAATAGGCGATATTTTATTAAGAACATAATCATAATCACGATGATTAAAATTGTTCAAGAAAGATGTGGTAAAAATAGATAAAAAAAAAATAAACAAAATTGGCAAATAGATAAATTGTTATTAATCCGATTTCAACTAAACTTCTCAGAATTACTTTCATTAAAGTAAATAAATAAATATAAAGGGTTGTATGACACACGGACCTCTGTTCCTAAGACAAGCATCCTTATATTACATGTAACAGACGTCTCTTATACACAAATATATATTTATTTATTAAAATGTAAATACATACATATAGACAATATATGCAGACTCAAAGAGGATATCGAATCCATGACCCCGAAGAGGAAAGTAGGATCACTGCCAAAGTAGTCTGACAACTAAGTCCAAGTTTTATTAAATTGAACCTTCTGGGAGTCTATAAAGAAAACAAAAACACACAAAAGATACTGTCATACGCTAGGCTCGATTACATCCAAGTAATAAAAAACATAAAGACACAAAATATATTTTCATAAGCAAGACCAATATGGAGTATTTAAGCTTACAAAGTAATAAAACGATTTTGAAATATGGTGAAAGCGTAATTTAACGGACATAATTATTGTCATAAGCTAAGATTGGTCTCCAACTGTCATTTTATGTTCTTGACTATGCGACGCCGGCCATATGGCGTCGTGGTGACAAAAAGGGACATTTAGTACGTTTTTATTGTCCTATTGTAACGTTGTACCGAGTATTATTTCAGTATGGCTTCGTGACACAGAATAAAATACACAGAAATCATACGCCGTGCTCATATTGTGTTTAAATCAAACAATGAGAAACAATAACTCTATAGGAATATATTTTATTGAGCAATATTGTTTTTATTGTAAAAATGTTATTTTCATTCGTATTTTTATGTCACCTGCTCTGTGCCTGTAGGAAGCATTGACCTTATTGTCATCGGAATACCAAGGCGATTTTTGTAATTAAAAAATTACGTTTTATGAAGGCACATTTTGCCCTGGGTAATTGCTGGAATATTTAGGGTTCTTCTTCTTCTTCTGAAAAGAAAATAAAAACTGTTAAGAATTACACTATGAGTCAAAAACGTATACCTTATTAGGGTACATACAGTTTCTTTACGTTTATAGCTTAACAGATATAGGTGAGGCTAAAGAATACAAGCTTAATGAAAACAAAGAAGAATAAGTCTTATTAATTTAACTACAACAAAACTCGAACCGGCATCCACTAGTAAGCTAGACCAAACTAGACGATCTGCACATACGATGGAAATAATTATGTACACTGACGTTTCTAACTATCTTAGAGATCCCTTTCATACATTGCTTGCAATGTTACAGAGCCATTACATACATCACTTGCAATGTTACAGAGTCATTACATACATTTCTTGCAATGCTACAGAGACATTACATACATTTTTTGCAATGTTACAGAGTCATTACATACATTTCTTGCAATGTTACAGAGCCATTACATACATTTCTAGTAATATTACAGAGCCAGTACATACAATTATAGCATTTTTTACATAACAAGGGGCAGACGAGCAGCCAGCACTCATATAAATGACTACCGACGCCCATGGACAACTGCAACACCGGAGGGCTCGCAGATGTTACAAAGCCATTCCAAACATTTCCGGCAATATTACAGCGCCATTACATACATTTCTAGCAATGTTACAGAACCATTAAGTAGGCAACTGTAAAGTTAGCCGTACACTACAAACGAGGGTCGCACACCTTAAAAATCGCAAAATTAATAAAAATGTTATCATCGAAGCATTAGGAGATTCAGTGGCAATAACAAAGCGATTAGTTTCTTCTGTAAGTGATTAGTAAATCACAGTGTCGACTAATGAAAGGACGAATGTTGCCAGTCACCAATCAGCCGAGGCCATTGTTCCCGACATCATCGACTTTTGTACGGGCTCAATCGGGACGTGTCGGTGCCTTTTATACTTTTTTGCAGATAAGCTCGAGGCATGTGTTTTTGCGGTCGCACGCAACCGTGTCACTCTGATGACTGATGCGCATGTTTCGGACCATTTTTGTTCAGCAAAGACTAAGAAATTCAATTAGACCATCGAAGAAATAACATCTTGAATAATTCATAGGTAACAGCCGCCTGTTATACACAAATATATATTTTTTTTAGAAACATATAAATACATACATATAGATAATATACCCAGACTCGAGGCGGGAATTGAACCCACGACTCCTCGAGCGGAAGGCATGGTCACTGCCCACTACGCCATCGGTCTAGACTAAAGGTACAAATACGTTTTACAAAGTTATCCGAATTTCAAAATGGATTTTTGCTAGTTAGCGAGCTAATTGACTTTTCCAAGTCATAGTTTTTGCAATATTTTATAATATTTATAAATAAAGGCGAAAGGTTACCTAACATGAAATTTCGAAAACCGCGGGACACACAATGTTTAAATTTGCCGAGCTAGTTTAAAAATAAAATGTTTAAAATAAAATGTTTATTTTCACTTCAATTTTACAAAAAACAGTTAAGGTTGAGACCTTCTAGTAAGTATGAAAATACTTGTGTTTAGAGTTAGTAGACATCTACCTAGAACGGATTTTTTGATAGGGCCAGATTAAGGAGGACTGAAGGGTGTTGCAAAATTAATTTTTGGTGGGCGAAGTTGCGGAAAAAAGTTATAATATATATGTATGTTTACAAAATAACCCGAACCCCGAAATTAATTTTATTAATTTTTCGAAAGTAATTGACTATTGCAAAATGCCAAGCCATAGTTTTTACAATATCTTGTGAATTCCCATAACGTTTAATTGATAAAAAAAGTATATATTAACTTATATGAACTGTTTCCGTTTTCCAATACATATGTATAATTTTATTATGATCAATCAGTTCTATTTTGAGAGGTGTGGAGATTCTAATAAAGAGGACCATCATGATCAGCAATCGTCAACATTTTGTTGACGATTGCTTCCCGATGTTCACGATACATTGCGCGCTCAAGAAAGGGATGGGGATGGCTATATCTGTAACCTCTCATTTCGAAGATGAATGATTTTTGTGATTTTATTCAGGACATTAAATGTAACCTTATCACAAAGTTTGCGGTACGATGTCTTTTACACGCTATATGTTAGATAATCCATATTTCTGGCTGTTTTTCAAACATTATTATATTCACATTTCAAAAGAAATGTTCGAATTTATTTTTCTAGTCAACTTTGAGTGTGGTATAGTACGGTATACTAATTTTTTTTTTTTTAGTTTTGTATTTTTTAGTTTACTTTTTAATTATTTTTAGTTTTATTAAAAAAAAACCTTTTCATTATATACATTTTTTTTTACAAAACGTTTAAAAAAAATATATATATATACTCATTTTTAAGTTACATCTAATCTGATAGTGATTTTTTTTTTGATATTTTGTTTCTCTCAAAAAAAATTTTGTGGTGCAAGCGATGTATATAGTTAGCCTATAAGTGGTGTATACGATGGTGACTTTAACTATTAAGAAATGTAAAATATCTTAATTAAGTTGACATTGTATATCGTGTTGGCTTCCTATATAAATAAATAAATAAAAAATAAAAATTATTCAATAATAATTTTGAGAAGATCTTTTATTTTTTCTTTTGTACAGTATTAAATATTCATCGAGTGAAGTCATTTTATCTTCCGTTTTAAACGTTACAATAGAAACACAATAACAAAAACGAAATAGCATATAGCAAACGACGGAATATAAAAGCACTCCGTTTTATTACGCCACAACACGCCACTCCGGTACTCGTAGAGAACTTTAATATTAAAGCACTTAGGGGACGCAAAGAGATGAACTTTATTATTAATACTGATACTGTGGTCGAAGAAATGTGGGTTATATATCAAGCTAGCTGTTTTCCGCTACTTCGTCTGCGTAAAATTAAAACTTGTGTGTGCCCTTGATCTAACCCCATCGAAAACTACGTTCTTAGCGGCTTTCTACTAACTACAAACTATTTGTAACTAAAAGAAGTACTACCTAATAGCCTTTCAGTAGTTTAGTAGAAGTCAGATTCACAAAATTTAATACTATTTAATTAATCTTTATACAGGGTGACTGGTGAGACACTTAGAATATTTATAGACGGTGCTTGGTACTCGATTCTCGTTATAATTATGCAATAAAAATAGGTACTTAATTTTTGACCAAATTTCCAAATTATTTCGATGTGAAAGTGAATCGTTAATCATACGTCTCGCTAAAACTCGATAACGAGGAAAGATCTTGAAGCACGTACATTAGAAGGGTGCCAAGCATCAAGATGGTGTGGATGATATCTATCCCAGTGGTGAAGCGTGCGATGCCGGGAATTAGACCGTGGTACCAAGTCGAAAAGCTCAACATAGCATTCCCCGTAATACAGACGATAGAAGACGCACAAAGAGGCAACATCTCATCTTTGTTCATAACTTCAGAAAACTTTAAATAAATGACGTATTCATGACCTTGACTGACGTGCTGTGAAAACTTGCCCAATTGTTTTTTAATTATTATTTCAAAAAATATTCGGCCGACGTCACGTTTTGGAAAAGACATAAATGAGATTAGTTAATTGGTTAATAAGAAGTTGGCCTAAAAGCGGACAAAATAAACTAAAAAAGATCCTAAATTCGGGCAAATAATGGCCAAGGACGAGCCTAAATTCGGACAAAAAATGTCTAAGGACGGGCCTAAATTCGGAAGAAGCTTAACTCAACTCGAATCCGCTAGTTCAATTATAAAAACAGCATAGAAGTTTGTAGCAATACCTACGAGCCATTGCCGCCACTTCACGCCGATCTCATGTGAGAAAGAGGTACTGATACCCGGACGCGCCGGCCTAATTCGGCTACAAGCATGGCGCTACCTCTAATAAAAAATAACGTGAAATTGTTAAATTGTCTGTAAAATCCCTTTTTAGACAAAAACTAAACGAAACTATAAGTTTGCATGCCGTTCATAATTTATCAGAGCAAAACACGAGAATTAATTTTAGGGTCTAACGATTTCGTACAAGGTGAAAACGCCATTCACTTCAATTAGGCTTATAAAAACCTATTATATATTATATATATAATAGATTTTATAAGCCTATAAATTGCTATGGGTTCCGTACCTAAAAGGATAAAAAGTAACCCTTATAATATCACTACGTTGTGCGTCAGTCTGTCTCTCTGTCTATCTGTCAAGACCCTTTTTCTCAGGAACACGTGGACCTACAGCTACTTGAAGCTGTATAAAATTCAACTCTCTAAATGTACGCAATCAAAAAATATGGCCGTTTATGTCACATTTCCCATACACTTGAAAAGAGAACCAAGGCCTATAGGGTACTTCCCGTTGACCCAGAATCATGCAATTTGGCAAGAAGCTATACCTTGAAGTACAAGTATAGAGGAAATTGTAAATTTGAAATTACATCACAAAAAAATATGGTGATTTTATGAAATTAAAAGAAATTTTATGAAAAGAATAAATCTTAAAATAACCTAGTGAAGTATTACGTGACGATACGGAACCCTTAGTGCGCAAGTCTGATTCGCTCTTAAATAGTTTATTTAAAGAATTGAACTAATATAGTTTTAGGTACTCCAGGTGAGGTTTTTTAATCCTTTGTTATATATAAACCTGTTTTCTCGGACCCTTATTAATATCCGTGAGCAAAAATAAGTCATCTCTTATTTACTCTTCTCTTAGTCAAAAGAACTTTTTTTTTCTTAACAGCCTGCATTTTTGTGGTCGGTTTATTTAAGGAGTTGTATAGTACAATGATTACATTTTTAAACACTATAATAGTGTTCTAACTGTAAATAGGCTGGTAAATGAGTTTCTTGCTCTCAATTCAATTAAATATTCAAGGTTATTACGGTTTTTTATTTATTCTAATTTTTGCTTTCGCAACTTCAATGTACATAGAAATAAAATAACCTTTGACTAACATACTAAATGAATTAAAACAGTATGTTCCACGTCATATTATGTCGTATGGTAATGTAGTCACGTCAAACGATGGTATTGTTGTCGCGTTTCGTTCGGTTTGCGAGAGTTCCCGGCGGCCTAAACCCGTCTTTAAAGACCGGCAACGCATCTGCAAGCCTTCTGGTTGTGCAAAAGTTCATGGTCGGCGGTTCACCTAAGTGACTACTTGGTTGAACAGCCTAGTCGTTTGCCCCTTGTAATATAAAAAAAGAGTACGCTTTGATCCTATAATAAAATGTATACAAGTGTGTGTAAATCGATTGACAATGGTGTGCGTGTGGTCTTATCTTAATAATTTAAAATAAAAATATTAGCATTCTCACACCTATCTGTATATCAACTATTATTGGATCAAATTTCATACTCTTCCTTCGGCTTCATTTTCTTAGAATGGTACTAAAACTTTTCTCTTCACGTATTAAGAAATATTTTGTTGATAATATATACCAAAAAACTTATAGATAGACAGTAATCTTAGATTATACAAACTAAATCTAACTTAACAAAATAACTAGGTTAAACTTTAACTATTAATGTGATGCCCCAAAAAGGGACGTCTTCTCAGTATATTGTTGGAAGTAAGTTACCACTTCCAACACTGATTTTCAGAAGACACCTTCATGCCTATGAGTACATGTGGCAGTGAGCATTCTAACACTGGTATTTCAAGATATCTTCCTCCGTGTTTCGGAAGGCACGTAAAATAGTAGGTTAATTTCACTGAGAATTAGTGTCAATATATTAGTCGTGAGTTAGAAGATATTGTGGGGTTTCTGGAGATGACGTCAGACGGCAGTCGGTCATCTTAACTCGCCCCACAGCAACATCCTCTGCAATTTAAGCGGACCCTGGTACTAGACTAGAATAACGCTTAGAAGAAGTATGTAGGTTGTTATCAATAAAATTAAGTATACTCGGGCTATTAAATTATTTTGCTCATCTGGATTCTGAGTGACAATTTATAATAAATTTGATAAGAATGAGTCCATCTGTTTTACTAAAACTAGTTTAATTATTATCAAATTTCAGATTTTACTTAAATTTTATTGATATGTAAATTGACATTACATATATAAGTGATTTTATAAAAACTTGGACATTTTTTAATAGGCATTAACACATAATGGATAAGATTCATAACTAGTTACGACGGCTCCACAATATTGCCGTGATTTCACGCCGCGAATTCACGGCCCTCCACATTCACGGGATGCTGACAATTCGTGAAAGTTCGTGGAATTCGCCGCGAAATAGAGTGGAAGACGCTGCTTGCTAAAGTTTTGAATTGCCCCGCGAAAACCGTCCACATTCACATTCACACCTGTTAACAGAGCTTCACGGCACTAATGTGGACCCGCCAGTACATTTTAATCTGTCACTTTGTGTAAGCTGTGGATTTGGAGGTTTAGATATATAGTCACTTGCCCCGGAATAAATTATTACGAAATCGTATTAAAACATATAAGCTTCCAACTAAAAGAGTCAAATGATGATGATGCACCTATTATATCTTTGCTTATTCGTGAGGCTACTTTTTAGATGTTTTTGATCGCTAAGATTTAGTAAGAGTTTTTAATTTCGCAGATCACATCATCTTTTACCAGATATTATGATTTGGTGGTAAAAGATGGTGTGGCACTTACATTTTAAAGAATAAAAAGAAAAATACGATATCACGATGAAAAAGAAAATGCGACTTTTGTTACGTAATGTAAAAAACAATTGAGAATTCGTCTCGCCTTGCAAGCACTTTCGACATTTTTTCGTCAGCGAATTCTTAATTAGGAGGATAAACTCCGCTGTACCTGACGCGCCTAATTGAGTCACGTCTTCAGCTTCTTTAATTTTCCCTCACGATTAAGGACTTCTCCCTGACCCACTTGTGCACGCAATAGGTATAGTCCCCACTCGACCTAAATAATAAGTGCTCGTAAACAAAAATAGTTTATGACAGCATAAATTTATATCAAGAGTCCTTCAGCCTTGGCGCTTTGTGAGAAGTAATTGTGACGTGCATACAAAGCCACTATTATAACAATTACGCGGTAACAATTATGTTTTTCTTAATGTTAGGCTGCATTACAGGTGAATGTAAAGTTGAAACAAATATTGTAATTTTTTTTGAAGCGGCGTATATTGACAATTAAAAGTAAGCTGGAAAAGTTCAGAAGCTGAAAAAATTCATCATTGTGCCAGCATTTTGTGTCGTATATAAATATAGCTAACAATAATGTCACTTTATTGTAGATTAATAGGAGGAAAATTTGGAAAATATATTAACCGCAGTGTGCGTAAAAAATGATCTAATTGAATTGTTACTCATCGGTTTTTAGTTGATGATGCACAAAGATCACACGAGATGTTTCTGTAATGAGAAGAGATATTAAAAATGGGGAAATCCCAATAACAATTTATATGTTATATCAAATCAAAAGATGTCTGTTGAAAGACTCAAGTGGACTCTTAAAAGCTCTTTTGAATCGTCAAATATTTTAAATATTTGATAACGTCCAATGTTTTAATGCGGAAAACTACTTAAACGAAAATGAATTAGGTAGAAATTTTTAATGATCCGATATTCTAAAAAGCTAAAGGCTAACAATCCATCCCACTGTAATCCGTGATTATGCCGAATTTGTGTAACGCACAAAATTAACATTTCGTTTTCTATTTTCAAAACTGAAACTTTATTCTGTTTATAAGTTTCACATATTACAAGATAGTATGTGGCTTATATTTGTATTTTGCCCCTGCTTCTTTAACATATAAAATACCTGTTGAAAGTTAAAAACGACTTAAGGCAATGAATGTAGCATCCTCAACAGCTCAACGGAGTAGGGATGTACTTAAATGCGCAAGATACCCGTTTCAAGCACCGACGCCGCTGGAGTATTGTCGCACCCACTCCTAACACAAGCTTATAAGCTTATGTAGGAGGAGAAACAGGAATATTAAACAATGCCAAAAATTAGTCTTAATATTTTCATTTTTCGAAAAAAAAAAAGGAATTTTTTCTTGCTGAAAGATGGTCTTAGCGTATCATTAAGAGAATAGAGATGCAACTAGCAAGAAGTACCAGTATGCTTGATACTGGTACTTCCTGGCGCTGGTCATATATTAGAGTGGAGTGAGATTTATGTAACTAGTCTTAACCAGGCTAGAAACAAAAATTACTAGGGTCATATCAGGACAACCATGGGGCTTTACTGACACGTAGCCTTTCTGCATCATTAAATATTCAATGAAACCCACCTGTTGACTTGGTTTAGGATAGGGCGATTCAGTGACTTTTAACACGCAAAGCAGACAAGCTCATATTAAGCCATCGATTTCTTAGCAACAGTAAATATATACATACATTGTTTTTTAAAGCAATGCTTACTTTTGCAGAAAATTACTGTAGCCCGTTTTTGGAAATACAAAAAATTGTAAAATTTGGATTTATTCCTTCAATGATACACGATGAAATCTACATAAATAAAAGCGAATGTTGCTAAGCGCAAAATCGAAGAACGGCTTGAAAATATCGGCTTTTTTTCGTGTGTTCATTGTTCTTGAGGTATACGGAAACTTTTAATAAAGAGAAGAAATACAACAATTGACTATTGCCAGAACTGTGCGAGCTAGTATATCAATAAAGCTTAAGATTTTTTGCAATGCGCAAATGCAGATGGAGGTGTGATCATAGCGAGAAACTCAGATTATAAGCATACGTGATGTCATACTGACTGTCTGACATTGAGTCATTACTAGTTATAGTGGAATTGAAAATGTTATACATGACGGCATATACAAACCGTTTATTTGAATAAGCAATTAGACCAACTTTAAGCGCTATTTTTAAAATTGTTTCATATTCATTGTACACTCAAATATCCGTATTTTTCAAATTAAAATACACTGAGATGCGAAATAAGTTTAAAATAGTAACGTAAATAAAGCAGCAAGCTTCAAATTAAATCATAATAAGCATATCAATGCAACCGATGAGACAAAAGCGTAATTAAAATAAAAAGTCAGGCTCAACGTGAGAACTCAGGAAAAATAGGACAGATTAAAAAAACTTGTTTAATTGAATCTACAAACGTATAAGAAGTCAGTACATCACAAGTCCAAAACAGACAGAGTAGTAAGAAGATTTAAGCTTATTTTTGACTAAACCAAGAATTATCTTCATTTAACTTCATTTATTGATAAATACTTGACTTCAATACTTATGTTTGTATTTTTTGTTTCCCAGAAGTGGGTTCATTTGTGAATTGTTTGCATGATGCAAATGAATTAATAAGTGCATCGAATCAACTGGATAGTTTCCAGTTTATTTATTCATACAAAACACTTTTTCATTAATCATTCATTTGCATAATCAACAGTCCTTCGTGTTCTTTTATTGTTCGCTAATAAAAGGCCATATTAAAAACTTCACAACTGTTAATAATAATGGTTCAATTGACGCGTGTCTAAGAGTCATAGACCTCCGCAAACAAGGTAAGCACGACATGATTGGTACCCATTTAGCAGCCTTGCCAGTGGCCATATATTAAAACTATGATGGACAGTTTTTTTATTATTATTTTTTTTTGAACACGACCGTGTGTTTAAAGTCCTATGTATGTATGCATAAAGATCGTTTTAATTCGAGTAAAGTTTTGATAGTTTCACGAGTAATAGGAGATAATAAATTACTTTGCATGTATCTGCAAAGAGATGAATAAAATTTGTAGTGCTACGACAGGAGGACACGATTAATAAGTTGCCAGTGTTGTTGGTAAATCCTAGATGCCTAAGAGCGCTACCTCTCCGAGATAACATGGCGACATCGCCAGGTACCTCTCCGAACAATTCATAGTAAAATTTTAGACAGGTAATTCATTTAGCGAGCGATGGTTTGGCGATGTCGCCAAATTAGAAGTGTAGCCACGATTACTACTGGCTACTCTATTGGCAACCGCAACTATCCACAGCTACGTAGCTGGCGACGTCTCCATGGCGTCTCGGTGAGGTAGGGCTCTAAGGGAAGCGTCAGTAGCAGCGAAACTCTACAAAGATTATTTTTAAAGTATAATTATACAAAGTAAAGAAAAATCTATATATGAATATTTGTTTGCTAGAAAGGATCCTCTACGATACGATGAATAATTTAATGTTATGTGTCTGTATGTCTGTAAGGTGGCTGATTATTATCATCAAACGGCCTCTATGTTTGTTTGCCAACTTACAAGAGGAAAGAAAATTATATACCGCTAAATTTCCCGGGTTACATAAATGGTAATACTACTTACTAATACTACTAATATGGTAACACTACTTCATAGCTCACATTTGGTTCAAGGCCATCTCAAAAATGCGCTCCATAATAGCACAGCTGGGCCCAGCATTAGCTCATAAATGTTTCACCATATACGGCATAGCAAACGCAGCTGGTTTAATGACCAAATTGAATTCATCCGTGCGGCTTTCGCAACAAGGTGCTATTTCGAGTGCCTACCTATATAACTAAATAGTATGTCTTTTCGTTTAACATACGAAAATGTTAATTAAGACTACTTTTTATGCACCATTCTGTATAAATATAACAAATATTGTTTATTTAATTACGGAGCATTTAACGTGTATTTTAATTAATTAAAACTAGACCACTTTTTTGATTAATAACAATTCATATTATTCTTGCTATACGATTCTTCCAGCCTATATTATATGTACTCTTTACTCCGTGACTCTCTCAAAGACTTCCTTAAAATATCAATGAATTAATAAAGGCTTGCTATGAAGCCATAAGCTTCTCCAAAATTGTGCGAACGGAGAAGTAATTGAAATATAGTTTACTAGCGGACCAGATAGACGTTATCTTGCCCGAATATAGAGTTACTTACTGTTGACAACATTCTATTATCCTATAATTTTATCCCCATCCTCGTCCCGGTCCCCGTTCCCGTTCCCGTCCCCGTTACCCCTTCCCCTTCCTCTTCCCGTTCCCCTTCCCTATTAATATTATGTTAAACGTCATGAGGTTACATTAAAAAGGTTCGGTGGTTTAGTATTCTTGAATTTTCTAATTTTCCGCACAATTTTCTTAATTTTTTCTGTCACAAGAACCTTCTCCTGATAATAAAAAACACGGCAAGTTAAGAATTAGCGAAATCGGTCCAGCCGTTCACACATGATACCATGACCAAGGGAAATATATGTTTAATTAAATCTTGCTTAATTTAATCTGTACATTTACATTATTATTATTCTAATGTATTACAGTATGATTTGCTCTCGTTTATTCTAATCATTATTATTGCTATGTTTGAAATTTATTATCAAAATTTTTGTTTTCTATATATTAGTAAAATAACACCTTACGCACACCAACGCCAAGCGATTTACACACACGTGTTTGGATTTTATCATTGGAGACTGTCAAGACGTTACGCAGACGAAGTTGCGGGAAACAGCTAGTATAAAATATTATATTATCGCTACAACGCAGCTTTATTCCTATAATAGCGTAATAATATGAGTGGGCGCCAAAAGTGGAGAGAGGATGAACGTCAACTGGGCGGGACTGCAACAAGGCACGGGCGTGTTCTTATACAAATTTGAATTGAAAACAGGCTTTAACAAATAGTTTTGAATAGTCCAAATGCAAAATGCTATGATTTGAAAAGGTTGCCTCATTCAATAGACTCAGCTTGACAATCGTTTCGTATATTCCTTTTATAATAATTTGTTGATATTTTCGTTTACTTCGAAAAAAAAAAACCTCGCTGTCTCATTGGAACAGGGCGCTTAGTTCGCCTACCCACGTCATCTACACTTTTGTTTATGTTAAAAGGGGACAAACGAGCAGGCAGCAGGCACCGAACCGTACAATTTCACGGCGTTCCGAAATTTCGTCATGATTTTATTTACGATCATTATTTATGAATATTAAACTCAATTCCCCAGGATCTACCGACGAGACATCCTATCAAACTCTAGGGAAATAGACAAAACGGCTACTTAAAGTCACATAAATATTTGTTAAACTAGCTTATCGGACTTTACTGAGTACCTAATTGTCAATTGGTATACATGAGTTTATACCATTTACGATAGAATCACTAAAGAATAGTATAAAACTTTACAACTACTGCGTTGGTCGCTCCGCGTTGTATTCTGTAATGGACGTGAATTGAAAAAGTTATTCAATTCGAACGAATTTAGTAAAGTTGAAATTAAGTTGCGATCTTGTGTTAGTTCGTTGTAAAGCGTGTTATGGAAATGAGATATTCTATTTGAAAATTATTATTTACCACACACATCTTCGAAATTTACATTTACATTAACTATCATTCCTTCCTTCCTTCAGCCTTATGGAGTCCACTGCTGAACGTAGGCCTCCTCCATGGATTTCCACAAAGATCTATTTTGGGTCATTAACTATACTGAAAATAAATTATGTAAAATAAGGTTACGAATGTTTATTGTTAAGAAAACCACGCGCTACGTATGTGATACAAATTTTAGTAAATTTTTGTTTCATTTTATTATTAATTGAGAATTCTGTCACGTTTCTCAGAAACATGAATTTCGTATAATCTAAAACTTAAATCACGCTATTGGAGTTTCTAAATGAGAAAATTAGCTTTTGACGTAGAACTGTCGTGTGCCTCGCTTTGGGCGCTCGTGTCTGGCTTTAACTTAAGTTTAATGAGGAGATTATTTTCGTAACCTCTTGTAAGGAATTTTATTATAATACCCTCGAATGATTTACGTAACCAATTGTTTATGTAATAACGTGGTATAGTCAATTATTTTACAATTCATGCAAGGATATAAGATAAAAACCCTAATGAACATTATTTTCAAATTATTCAATATAGTCTCAAAGACGTTCGAAAGGCAACCCCCTCTTGTCACAGCCATTGCATCCATATAATACGTGAGATATTTATTTAAGTATTTTTAAAGTGGATATCGGTGGACAGATGCTCATAAAAACTATAACATATAAGTATGTATATAATGTACTAGCTGAGCACTTAGAGGTTTAAATATATTGTTTGGATGTGGATTAATATTATGTTTATAAAAAGACCTTCACAAATAATGCATTATTTTAGAACAAATTTGATTAACATAAAAAAGTTTATACTGAGCTAACCTTAAAAGATAGACATATACTGTCGCGGACTTTTGTTTAGAACTTTTAAAGAGGAACAATTTTGTCATACATGAGTTTTGCGAAACTTTAACCATTTACGCAGCGCACGCAGCGGAAGCTCTTCATTCATTCATT
Organism: Charaxes varanes; assembly: GCA_024363005.1. Lineage (NCBI taxonomy): Eukaryota > Metazoa > Arthropoda > Insecta > Lepidoptera > Nymphalidae > Charaxes > Charaxes varanes. The sequence continues at coordinate 59,744 of JANCMC010041355.1, forward strand.
GGTGCTCCGCTCCTATTGGACTTAGCGTGATAATATATAGCCTATAGCCTTCCTCGATAAATAATCTATATATATCATATACAGTGCTATATATAGCACTGAAATAAGTTTTCAAATCGGACATGCACTTCCTGAGATTAGCGCGTTCAACCAAACAAACAAACTCTTCAGCTCTATATATTCGTATAGATTTAATCTTATTAACTATAGTTGAATTTGTTCGTGAGGTTCTAATCGGTTCATTATAGATGAAGCGTTGCGGTGTATGGAATTGGGGTGATACGAGATCGCGATATCACTTGATACTTAGACTAGAATTCAATTACAATAGTTTATATTCAATGTTGGCCCATTTCCCTCGAAACCTCAGCATTCTCAGCCTCATAAATGAATTCTTTGTCACACATTCAGATAGTTTACGAGTTAATATTATATGGAAGGTTTACAGATCTGTCATCCACCGGAAAACTGATATCGGATTCTGAAAATAGATTCAAAATATTACTTACATTTTTACGAAACAGAATAACTCTTTTATACTTACATGAGTTTCAAAATTATTACAATTATAAAACAAGATTTATCATCCCATATCCCTTTATCACTAAGCATTACAGGCATCTCGGCCTTCCATCTGGAATTCATAATTAAAACTTAAGCCATCAAAAAGTTTAGACATCAGATTGCGCCGAGTTTAGTCTAGACAAACAAATGTGTCTAGACATTATAGAAAGACTTGATACTTATTTTTATATGCCTTTATTTATCCTAACTACCACGCCGCGTTATGTTAGTTGAAGAATACGATTGAAGATTCACATCTTCAATTTATACCCATTTTGCATGTATGAAAATGTCCATGGAAGTATAATAAGATTCATTCTATACTGACATCCTACGCTTTCCTGGGAGTCTAACTTCTATCTAGCGTTATCCCGTTCTAGTACCAGGGTCCGCCTAAATTGCAGAACATGTGGCGCAAGTTAGGACGACCAACTGTCTTTTGGTGTCATGCTCGGAACCCTCACAATGTCTACAATCTCTCAACTGATAATATCACTCAATGACATTATTCGGGACTCACCACTTTACAAGCTTTCCGAAATATGGAGGAGGTCAGATATTAAATAAAAGCGAAGTTGGAATAGGTCACTCATCTACCAGACGGCCGCGGTAAGAACTGCTTAAGCTAGTGATCGATTGAAATGCCATTGTTAAAGCTATGACTTATTCTCGTTAGGGCGTCGAACTAGGTCATTCATTCTTCTGAACCACCACCACCACCACCACCATCATCATCGTATTCGTCATTAACAATGTCATGAATGGACAAAATCATCTATAATAGCTAGTACCGTTTTGATAAAAATAAGTACGTGTGTAGACGTGTACAGAAGAATCCCTAAATATACTATACATATTAAAATTTTCTTAAATCGCTTAGGCAAAGGCTATCTTGCCGACAATAAATGAAAATAAAAACTAGGCATTTTTAAACCTGTAACGGTAACATTCTATACGATACATAGCGTTTCGTAGTGTCATTTTTCACAAAGAAAAACTAACAATGCATTGCTGCGTGCTGTCTGAGAGGTTACAAAGGAGGCTGGCTAGGACCCTCAAGGCTTTTGTCGTTAAGTCCTAGCACTCGCGGCTTAGAGCCCTCTTCAATTTCAAGGATTAACTGTGGCGAGGGAATGCTTTAAAAGAGAATGTAGCTTAAAGAAATACTTGTCTAGGAAAAAAAATATTTTAAACATTTCGTCTTATATTTTTACTAGCTATTTGCCCCGGCTTCGCACAGGTATAATGTATGCAAGTATTATCTATATATATACATGAAGCGAAAACCTTAGGTACCGTTTTACGAAAATTTGACGGACGTAGATTGCAATTCTAGTACGTTTATAGGAATGTGAGCAAATGCTGATATTTTTATAAAATTTGCATTGTTAATACATTAAATTATTAAAATAAAACCTCACGCACACCAATGCCGAACGATTTACACACACATGTACATTTTACTATAAGATCGTGTCAAAGCGGATTCGTGACGACGGTAAAATTATTAATTGTCAAATATTACGTTGTACAAAGAATCAAAACTTTGTATACAGCTTTAAATAAGCTATATTATGCAAATCTAAAGATTCGTGGCCGAATTTCGACCACCAGGCGATATTTAGTGCGTTTAAACCATCCTTTTAAATTGTTTATTGCGAAAAAAAAACTGTTTATTGAGGAAAAGTACATTAAAATCTGTTGCGTAGTTTAAAATATTTAAGCGTTCGAGAATTTTTATAAAGAAATATATATACCTACAAATGAGATGTCTTCAGTGTAGTTTACAATTTTGAAAGTATTAATGTTTTTTTGGGCGGAATCTTAGTTATTTCATCCAAATAAGCATAATATTATTTAAAATATTAGCTATATGTGCTAATGGCTGCTCCGATTTGACAGCACTTGTACTGGACAAGTGGTGGAGCAGCCATTTTGGACTGTTAGTAGACATATAAAAATGTAATATCAAAGTGCAGTGTAAACTCTTTATAACGAATCTCACGGGACCAATTATATTTATTCGTTATAAAGAGTTTTCGTTATATGGAGGGAGTAAGGAAAAATGACAAAATTATCTATAGCAAGTATCAAAGAATCTTTTTCTTTAACACCTAGCGCTTTTCTTTTACTAGCCTTGTCTTTACGGTTTCAAAGTTGGCTTAAGACAAACAATACAGACAAATTGCATTGGTACCTAGCGCGTTTAATAACTAACACCAACATTGCCTTAAGACAAAGTAAGAGTAATGGCACACATGTTCGAGGCAATTAACAATAACAAAAGTCAGGCAGTTGTTTGTTGACACCTCAAAGATTTAGTCGGAACTCTTTATACGCTCATTATAAACAAAAGTATACTATTAAAAACCTTTGTAAATATTTACTGACCTCTAATAACGTACTTCTTCGTTATAGAGAATGGCTGTTACGCTATAAAGAGTGTCCTAACGTATGGAGCCAAATTGATCTTATTATTACGTAATAGGGGGTTTTCGTTATAAAGAACGACGTTACAGAGAGTTTACACTGTGTTTAAAAAAAAAACAAGCTGACAAAATCTCGTAGGAAGGAAGATATTAGACAATGGTAACGACCGTAAAAGTGAGGACATCGTGGAAAAGAAAGAGAGAGAAGAAGATATTTAACAGCATACGAAGACAAATTGGTGTCTTGTAAAATTAGCTCGTTATATTCGGAATATCGAATTTCGCACTGTCTGAGTGTTGGAATAATTGACATTGATACAAGGAATTGGTAAGCGGAATTGCTTTTAGTATCTTACAACGATGAATATTTAAACGTTCAGACGCGTAAGGTTCTGTTTAGCAATTACGCTGTTATTAACACATTTTGATTCTTATGCCGGAGCCAGACATAGCTCAAAGTGTTTGCACCTTTCTGTCCTTGAAGACTACAAGGTACTACAAAACTTTGAGCAGCTCCAAGATCATTGAAATGATCCTTCAAATGAAGCTATGTCTGGCTCCGGCATTACTGATACAGAAATTGAACTGAGTTTAGACGGCTGTAAGAAAGCTTTAAAAATGAGTAAATATTTATAATGTTACCGCAGCGACATTACTTAAACTGTTTCGTTTATACATCGTTAAGCATTTGAAGTGTTTAGAATTGCTGTTCTGTTCAACACGAGACATTAAATTGTTTATAAAAAATATGTGACGAAAAAGTTACTTAGTATTTAGAAACAAAAGATAGAATATTCATGGTTATTGCTTTCAACCACTAGAGGTCTTGAGGCAGTGGTAGATTTATATTATAGCTTTGAACCAGATAAGAATATTTACTATTTGGATTTGAATTCGTTTTTAATTTATAAAATATACTTTTTTAAGGTTACAAGGGGATAAACGAGCAGGCAGTTCCCGTAATATGAGTTAGGTCAGTTTATGACTAAGTGTGCGAAATAGGTACATGAAGATCACAAGAGCTTTTAAGAAAGTTTATGGCTCATACGGCTCTGTCAAATAAATTTTGATGGAGTATCACTAGATTTTCCCCCGCTTTCCTCGCTCCCGGGAAAGTATAATAAGCGGGTTATAACATTTGCATATAGATCACCTTGTCCCGGGATGTATGGACCCTTCTGCTGCTGAAATTCACTACACTTCTTACAAGGAAAAGTAAATGAATTGTCCCGACTCGTCAAGAATTTATTTTAAACATAAATTAAATCTTAACACATTTACATCAAATAAGCCCTTTTAGTTTCCATGGAAGGTCCAGCAGTGGATCGAAATAGAGTGAGAACTCATTGTAATGAAAAACAAGACTTATTGTCACGTTCCGCTAGAGCCGAGCGTGCAAGCGAGAGCGCGGAACAATTGATAGAGCGGCACGGTCAACCATAGCGTTCGACGCACAATTATCGTCCGTAAACTAACTTTACAGACAGCCAATATGTTTTTTGATGAAATATAATATGTTGCAACATTTTCTATTATGAATATGAAACAAATTTCTTATCACTACACGTACTGCCCAAGTCAGGCAGCTGCATTTTAGGAATGACAATTCTCGTTTACTCTCGGTTAAAATTTTCATCTGTACCTTAACTCTTGTCCTAAAAAAGATTAAAACAAAAAAATTGTTCCTGAATATCAAATACTATTCAATTTGCTCCAAAGTGCCTATTTCAATATTTGCAAGTAATAAACGTGCCCGAATCAAATTTAATATTGGGAATCTTGGAGCTCTCCCTGATTTCGTTCGACGTGAGGAATGTAAAAAATGTTTCGAGCAATTCCCATCGAAGCCTCTCAGTTCTCCGAACATCGATTTCCAATCCTTTTGTTGACACCATGTGAAAATATTTACTCGGCCGAAAATTTATTTTTTTTTGTCACGCAAAATATCTTTGGCGTTGACGTTTTCCCGATAATGTCTACTTACTTTTGAATATGGTACGAGGTTTTTAAAATACATAACATACTACATAAGGTATCTCATATTTTATAGCCTTTATAGTTCAACAATTTTAAAAATATTCAGATGTTTTTTTAAGAAGATTTAATCTCCTTAAGAGTTTAACTTGTCAACATCGTTTTGTCCACAATATCCAAGCTTAATTTCGTTGCAATTCAAAATAGAATTACGCTTGGTTTGTAGAGAACGTTTCTCAGCGTCAGTTAACGCTAAATTTTATAGTGAAGTAACAAACAGAACTTGCTTTATTAAACAAACCTAACAATGTCTGTACTTTGCCAAGATTTCGAAAACAAGTAAAAAGGTCTTATACGAACGAAAACAGTAGCTTAATATTCGCAAAAAGTCTATTAAATAACTATTTAACTATAGGCTATTATATATGTAGCAAATGACGGTACCTTGATTATATTGAATGCCTTCATTCTCCTCTTCCTAATACACTACGCCCACCTTCTCAAGACCTTTAATAATAATTGAAGATATAAGATTACTACATGCACTCAGAATATATATTATATATACACAGAAACTTCTTACGGGATTATGTCTATGTAGAAATAACTACCTACCAGCCCCGCTATTTTCTTACCGATATAAAACAGAATTACAAAGCATTTACATCGTACCTATAAAGTTTTACCACAAATAGTTTCAGTTATAAAAAGTATATATAATTACAATCTATAAATTAATATGGCCCGGAAGGGGTCGTAGCCGTCGTCGGGGCGCGGCGCGCGCTCGAACCCCATCATCCTGGGGTCGCCCGCGCGCAGCGCCGACGTCTGCATGGCGCCGTCGGTCATCATGAGCTCCGGGTTGAGGACCTTCATGTCCGCCTCGAGCGGATCCATGGCGCCCTTCGACGACATGAGCCGCTGGACGGTGTCCATGGGGGTCATCGGGAGGATGGGCGGGTCGACGTAGATCTGGCCGGCGTTGTCGGAGTTGAATATGGCGGCGGTGACCGATTCGACCATTTTGTCGGTCTGCACCTGGTTCTGCATGGCCTGCAGCTGTTGCGTGAAGGCGATCGTCTCCTGGCGGAGGAGGGTGGAGGGCGAATCGCTCTGCGCGGGCGCCACCGGCGAGAGCTTCATGGAATCGTAGCCGCCGACGTAACTCATCTGTACAAAAATATGACTCATTAGTGACCACTTCGAGCTCTATCATCGACGATAAATTAAGATTCGAGGTAACAGATTAAAATTGAATAATAACAGAATTAAAAGTAATAAACAAATCATTTTCAAATGTTGAAATAAACCAAAACAATACGTATTATCAGGACCCTCGAGAGAGGCATTCAGATCGTAGTTATTAAACGATTAAAGATCCGCTCGACTCTACCTGTTGTCCGTCTCTGGAGATAGATTCAGATTTGAGGCGCAAATCCATGACACTTATATCGTCCGCTAATGGTTTATCTCCCTCGCTGCATCCCTCCGCTCCGTCGATCAAAGAGTGCTGACTCGACTCGTCCGTCACCTGCCGATAGATGCCGAATCAAAGCACCTTAACGAGTACTTTTAACCTTACTTATAATTCTTCGTCGTTACGATTTTATCGCCTATATTTTTAAATCCTACCAAAATTTCGAAAAAGCAATTCTTAATATTCAGAAATTAAAAAATAAACAATATTAGAATATTTATTCAAATTAAATTCCTCATATTTCATTGACCATCCGTCAAACCCCTCTTTGAATTTTTTTTTGGCTGGAACTTCCTGAAACAGATGAAAAATGCGCCGACCAATCATGAAGTACCCAGTGTTGCTAACATTTATAAGACGTAAATTAATTTCGTTTTAATTTTTATATTTCCACCTTTTTATGAACCTAATTAAATATTCTTTTATATGTCGTAGCTGGTGGCAATTTTGGTCCAGATATGTCTCTCAACGAATACATCAGAAATGTTGCAAATCTCCGAGGAACCAAAGCGATGTGCAAGGAAGGAGGCTGTGGTGCTTGCATTGTCAACATTCGTACAGCCCTGCCTCCTAAACATGAGATGAAAAATTTCGCTGTCAATTCTGTAAGCAATTACTGAACTATTCCTGGATATACAAGTCCCTTTCGTATTTTATTTTATTGCTAACCCGCTAAGGTAGGCCAAGGTATCCTCATAGGCTCCAATCAGTAACCGCCGAAGTCCAGATTTAATCCGAGGAAGAGAGGTGACGTGATATTCACAAAATTAATGTTACTTTGTTTTTTAGTGCCTTGTATCCATTTTTTCGTGTCACAATTGGGACATAACAACTATCGAAGGTATTGGAAACAGCTCAATTGGATATCACGATATTCAAAAACGACTAGCAGCTTTTAATGGGACACAGTGTGGTTACTGTACTCCAGGATTCGTCATGAGCATGTACAGGTGATTGATATTCATAAGATGTACAATGACAGAATATATTGTTGTCGCGTTTCGTTCGGTTTGTGAGACTTCCCGGTTGCCTAAACACGTCATAAAAGGCGAGCAACGCATCTGCTAGCTTTCTGGTCGTGCAGATGTCCATGTCCATGGGCATCGGTAGGCACTTAGGTGCCTGCTGCCTGCTCTTATGCCCCTTGTAACATAAAAAAATATATTTTATATCACACTAGCTGTACCTGTGACTTGTTAAATAAGGGTTTTATTATTTTGCATGGAACCCTAATTATTTATCTAAATGTAAAGTAGCCTATGTTATTCCTTGTTAAATCAGCTATCTACTAGTAAAAGTCCCGTCTAGATCGGTCTAACCGTTTAGGAGATTATCCAGAACAATAAACCGACAAACAAACATAAATGTTTTAACTTGCTTTTTTGTTATAGGTTTCGTACTGTTAAATATTATATTATATTTTATGTACTGACTGTTCAAACTGACTATTTATATGTAAAGATAAACTTTTCTTGCAGTCTTTATGAGTCTAAAAACAGAAATCTCTCAACTGTTCAAGTGGGAAATTCTTTTGGAAGTAACACCTGTAGATGTACTGGCTATCGACCAATATTAGAAGCATTTTCTTCTTTTGCCATCGATGCTGACGAAGATTTAAAGAAGAAGGTGGTCGACATAGAAGATATTACTGTCTCGTATACTGGAACATGTTCCAAGAAGTGCAGTCATACAAGATGTCCCAATAAAGTAGTTTTAGATAATACTACAAAGTTTATAAACGACTGGTGTTTAGTCATAAACCCTGACAAAGAAATGTTTATGATTGATAGCGGATATCATAAATGGTACAAGGCGTATACCTTAAAAGACGTCTTCAAAGCTATGCAGAATGATAGTGATTACAAATTGATAGCTGGAAATACTGGGCAAGGTAATAGAAAAAAAAAACAACAATAGAATAATAATTGTAATAGGAAATAATTTTCACTATTTTTATGAATATTTGACGAGCTTTTATTCGATCATCTTTCATTCTGTTGATGATTTTAGAACAGATAAGTTTATTTCAGGAGTCAATCAAATCACCGACTACCCATTCAGTATAATTGATATATTTAATGTGTCGGAACTAAAAGAACACACATTAGATGTGAATTTGATTTTGGGTGCTGGAATGTCTATTGCAGACGTAATGGAAGTTTTTCACGAATTATCGAAAACAAATCAAGATTTCTTTTATTTAAAAGAGCTGTACGAACATCTTGATCTTGTGGCGCATATTCCTGTTAGAAACGTATGTCCAGTTAGTTATTGCTTATATCAAATAAATGGTAAGTTTCGATATATTAATTAAAATAAATTCCTTATTTCAGATTGGAACCATTGGTGGCAACCTTATGCTTAAGCATATGAACAACGAGTTTCAGTCAGATTTATTTTTGATATTTGAAACTGTAGGCGGAATGTTAACCATAGGTATAAGAATAGAAAACGTAATTTTTTTAAATTAATACAGAGGCAGCACTTAATACTATTTATTTTACGCACATATTACTTTAGCAGAAGGAGCTGAAAAACGAAATAAGATATCCCTTCCTGAATTTCTTAGGAGCGACATGAAAGGAAAAATTATTTTAAATATTGTCCTTCCTCCACTATCGCAATGCTGTTCAGTGAAAACATATAAGGCGAGTATTTCTGTAAAAACTAAATTGCACGATACCAAATTAATACAAAGTATAATCAAGTTAACATTTCAGATAATGCCGCGGTCGCAAAATGCACATGCAATATTAAACGCAGGATTTATGTTGAAGTTTAACCAAAATACGCATGAGCTTGAAAAAGTCTCAATAGTTTACGGTGGCATTTCAAAAGCCTTTATACACGCCACGTCAACAGAAGCCATTCTTATCGGGAAAGATCCATACACTAACGACAATTTACAGTTAGCGTTGAAAACTCTTCAAGGAGAAATACAGCCACAGGAGAACTTACCAGAACCTTCAAGTATCTTTAGAAAAATGCTTGCTTTAAATTTATATTATAAGGTATTTAAATATGACTAGAAATAAAGGATTAATAGGACCAGTGTGATTTATATAAATGTTTTCAATATTTTAGGCTATTTTATGTTTGTGTCCTGATAATAAAATTAATCCTATATATAAATCTGGCGGAGGAGTATTCAAAAGAAGTATCTCTAAAGGTACTCAAAACTTCGAAACTGACAAAAATGTTTGGCCTTTGAATCAACCTATACCAAAATTAGAAGCGATGGTACAATGTGCTGGTGAAGCTGTGTTTTCTAATGATCTTCCGTCAATGACAAATGAAGTTTTTGGAGCTTTTGTTACGGCTGATACGAAGCCTGGTAGTATTATCCAAGGCTTTGATACGTCTAATGCATTTGTGAGTTGTTTTTTAAGTATTTCTTAAAATAATGTAAATAAGAATAATATAATAAATTTTAAAATTGGAATTTCCGTTAAAATAATTTCAGGCCATTCCTGGAGTTTGTGGTTTTTATACGGCCAAGGACATTCCAGGAAATAATTCATTCACACCTTTAAAAGTACCAATTATGGATCACGATGAAGAAATTTTATGTTCAGAAAAAGTTATGTTTCATGGTCAACCAGCTGGAATTATTGTTTCTGATCGAGAATATACAGCACAAAAAGCTGCTAAGCTAGTAAAAATAATTTATTCTTCTTCGCCCGGTGATAAGCCTTTACTGACGATAGACGATGTACTTAAATCCTCAGAAATAGATGCAAGGGTAGTTAAAAACGATGTGATCGAACCAGCCGATACTGGAAATGAAGTAAAATACGTTCTGAGTGGAGAATTAAATTTGAAGAGTCAGTACCATAATTATATGGAAGTGCAAACGTGTGTAGTGATGCCTACTGAAGATGGTTTGGATGTTTATTCATCGTGTCAGTGGTTAGATTTGACTAACGTTGCTATTGCGGAATGTCTAGATATTCCTGTTAATAGGTAAAGTTGATAATTTTTATATAATTTATGTGATACCTAAATACTTTCAATGTTAGGTACAAACAAAATCGAAGCATAATTAGTATATTTGTAACTGCAAAAGACGGATCATTTTAGTATTTGAAATGCTAAAAACGTTCTATATTCCTTGTAGAATCAATGTTATAGTCCGCAGAGTTGGTGGGGGGTATGGAGGTAAAATATCTCGATCCTGCCAAATAGCGTGTGCCGCTGCGTTGGTGTCACACTTACAAAGAAAACCATGCCGATTTATTCTACCTTTAATAACCAATATGAAATCTATTGGAAAAAGATTGCCATTGAAAAGTAGTTTCGAAGTAAGTAGATTACAATATACTACTATAAAGATTTTTTAAAATTTAACATCATCTCTGATCATATCAAAATACAGTACAGTACTGTAGATTTAATAAGAGTTCTTAATATAAATCTCCTTGCTGCAATTAAAATGAGAGTCATTTTATTATTAGGTAGGCGTTAACGAAGATGGTTTGATCCAATATCTAAAGACAAAATTCTATCAAGACCACGGATATTCATTCAATGAGAACATATCGCAAAGAACAATTGTTCATTATTATAGCTGTTATGATCCTAGACGTTGGCAGATTGAGGCAAATAGCGTTATCACCGATGTTGCATCTAATACGTTTTGTAGATCGCCTTGTGAGTATAGACTTTAAATAAAATATTTTTTTATTTGTTGCTAATATTTGTGTTTATCTTATCATTCTCATTGAAGTGTCCACTTATTGGAATACACGCACAACATTTAAACATGATCAATTTACATGAAATTTAAAATAATAAGGTTAATTTTGCGTATTATTAGCGTCAACAGAAGGAGTGGCTATGATAGAAAATATAATGGAATATATCGCATATAATATAAAAAAAGATCCCACACAAGTCCGTCTTTTAAATATGAACAACCAAGACAATCCCTTTCCGTCATTAATCGAACAATTAAAAACTGATTCCGAATATAAAACGCGTTCCGAAGACGTAAAAAAGTTTAATAAAGAGAACAGATGGAGAAAACGTGCCTTAAAAATAATGCCAATGACGTTCGACATATATTTTTTTGGAAATTTTAACTCTGTAGTATCGATCTATCACGCTGATGGTTCGGTTGTTATCTGCCATGGAGGGATTTCTATGGGTCAAGGCTTGAACACCAAAGTGGCTCAAGTTTGTGCTTTTGTATTAGGAATACCTATAGATAAAATAAGAATAAAACCAAGTACCAGCTTCGTTTCCCCCAACTCAATGGTGACCGGAGCAAGTATTGGAAGTGAGTGTGTTGCTTTTGCAACTAAGAAAGCTTGTGAGATTTTATTAGATCGCCTTGCACCTATTAAAGCAAAGGGTACCGTTTCATGGGAAGAACTTATTACAAAAGCATATGAAGAAGGAGTGGATCTTCAAGCTACTTACATGTACTCTCTAAATGATGAACTCAAGCCATACAATGTTTATGCCGTTTGCGATTTCAGTCCGTACCTTATACCGTTGAGCTAGTAATAAGTATATATATATTTTTAAAGGACTGTTCGGAAAATTGCATCAAGAAACGTTTTCAACAGGCGCAAAACCCACTACGAATACTTAATTAAATATACTTACAGATCGATCTTTATATTTTATTACAGCTTTAATCCTTTCTACGAAGAAATAATTACTTTTGTCGTCATGGTATAATAAATCCCCGGTTTTAAAATAGGCATCTTCCGTAAACGCGTTTGCTGTTTCGTGAGGATCGTTATAGTATTCCTGAAACGCGGTTTTCATTTGATAATTATTATATCTCGCTAATTTCGGCACGTTAAGATTTCGACAGAAGATCGTCTTTTAGGAAAATGTACGGAGGTCCAAAAATTACGTCACACGGTAGTTCCTCAAATATAATGACCTTCTCAAGAGACATATTAGAAAATGCAACATAATACCATGTCAGTGAGAAAAAGAAGCTAAAAAACTGAATCAATCTATATTATTTTGATCTATTTCGTAAGGTTTAGCAAGCGCTACCCAACGTTAAAGAACAAAAATACGTTCCTTTCACCTACTCCTGTCTTTCTAATTAGAGGTAGCGCCACGCTTGTAGCCGAAATGGGCCCGCGCGTCCGGGTACCACTACCTCTTTCTCACATGACATCGGAGTGAAGTGGCGGCAATGCGGTTGAAAAATTCCTAAAATTAACCTCTTCCTCCTAAAATTCAAGCTTTCTATCTATATTCTGCAAGTATTCAAAAATCGTTATAATAAGGATTTGATGAATAAATTCGTAATGTAAAGGACAGTTCTAGGGGATTTTGAAAAATTCGTTAAATCAGGAAATTCCTTACATTGAGGCTCGCTATATCAAGTTTACGCTGTATACATTTATTAATATTATAAATGCAAAAGTAGCTCTGTCTGTTACGTTTTCAGGCTTAAACCGCTGAACTGATTTTGATGAATTTCGGTATAGTGATAGATTGGTCCTTGGAGAAGGACATGTGCCACTTTTTGTCGCGGAAATGATATTCGAAAGGACTAAAATATGGGTTGAAAGTTTGTATCAAAATCGAAGAAAACAACGCGGATAAAGTCTCGGGTTGAAATAAGTAACCTTGAGTTTAGTTCATTCGGTCACCCATCCGTCTGTACGCTCGTGACAGCGTCGCTTCACCCTTACAATCGTTTCGTTACACAATTACTCAACAACGATTTCCTTTTATACGTAAGGTTGTAACCTCGTATTGTTTCCGATTCGGAAACCGACTTACCTTGATAATATATAAAAAAAAAAACTTTTTTTTTTTAAATTTATTTATAGCCGTCGAAGTCGTGTTAAGGCCGCAGCGAGGCGATCGTAGCTTAAATTAGGCCGACATTTTAGTAGATCGCTTGGTTAAGGCGTTCTCGCCGCGGCCGGGTTATAGATGGGTGACCGACTCTAACAATGGTTTATCAAATATCCGTGTAAGCGTAAAACTGTGGGTCCGACTAATGTCGCTGAGTGATATTAGTCATGAGATTGTGGGGGTTCCGGGGATAGACGGGGATATACGGGGATAGATGGGGATAGACTGGGACTCTGGTACTAGACCGGGATAACGGTAGGTAGAAGTCGTGTTAAGGCCGGCCGGTTTAAGCTATAAGAGTAGTCCTAACAGTCTTCATTCGCATAGGAGTTGACAAAACGTTGCGTTAATTCTCGGCGTTGGCGCTTTTCCTGCGTCGTCGGTGCGAAAATGTAGCAAAGGCGTTGATCACACACACACACACACACGCACGCGCACACATACACACGCACACACACACACACGCACTCACGCACACACGTCTAAGGGCACTCGCAATTTTACTCGGACGAAGTAGCGGGCAAAGCAAAGCTGTACACACACACACACACACACACACACACACACGCTGGGCCTTTAAGAGTCCTGTCAACAATTCTATAGTAGAGCTATCGAGGCCTGTACTACTTACACAATTTTGTGAAGAAAGGTCCTCAGGATGATGTGAAGAATTATAGACCTATTTCTATTTTGTCTTGTTTTTCTAAAGTGTTCGAGTCTCTTCAGTGAAGGTGAGGGTTAGTGGCCACTTTAAAGAGTACTCTTAAACTTATATCTCGGCCGCTTGTCCCAGACACTGATAGGGTTCCTTCCTCTGTAACGCGATGGACCCGGCACTCGCACGGTGAATCCATGGAACAGTAAAAACTTTGTCTCTTGTATGTTTTGTTTACTCTTTTTCTATGTGTGCAATAAAGTATAAATAAAGAAATAACTCGGAAATGTCAAGGTGTCGCCAAGATATTTTCGGAAATAGTTTTGATGTTTTGTTATATAATGTAATTTATACCACAATTGAATTTTATCTCTTGTTGTACAGTGACGAGACACGCGAAGTGGACGGACGAGCGAGATCGGAGTCTGGTGATGCTGACTCTGTCTACCACGTTCGGGGAGCCTTGCACGACACGCGATGGAGAGACCAACAGGTAAGATAAATGAATATAATAATTATTATTATCAATATTATCAAAAAAGGATAATATATCATGGGGATATAGGGGTTGAGAAAACTGAATCCTGAGGGTTTTGGGACGGGACTTTTAGGTAAAACGACTTCAGGTTGAGGTGAAGTCTAGACTTTACCTCCTAGAGAAGACTACTAAATTTGTGTACAATTAAAAAAAATTACTATTGTATTACAAACATCAAAATTCAACTAATATCAATTTTCAAAAGGATCCTTGCTGGTGTCAAAAATAATCTTAAGAAACATGACCAGTAGATTATTTCTCTAGAAAAAGTCGATTAGCTTTTAGACCTGTTTGCCCCTTGTTATATATAAAAATATATATTCAATTAGTCAAGAAAAGGCTTCTTTTAAGAATTTATTTTATAAGAACGAAAAGGTCAAGGCTCACTGAACATGACTGATATTAATTTCTGAGAATATTCTCTCAACAGCCAGGCTAAGGACAACAATTTGATATTATAAAATTTCCTTCTCGGTGTAGATGGTCAATTATGTACTCGATGAAATCTGCTTCTGAATCATAAGAATAAGAAAATTTTATTAGGAATTAATTCACTGCAATCTTACAATATACGTATGACATCGAAAACTAAACTCTAAACTTAAAACTAATATAAAATATACAAAATATTAAGCAGTACAGTATACCTAAAAGGAAACGTACTCAATAGAGTTACTGATTTTCAGTAGGTAAAGTATGGTGGTTGACAACGACTTTTTTTGGAAATCCGTTCAAGTATCACATTATTTGAACACTACTTTAACTACCGGGCAATGCAATTAAGCCTACAAGGCAATGAATAGTGCACTTGAGTACAATGGAGTACTTGGTGTGGATAGTCAATTTTTACTGGATGAAATCTAGGTTTGGAAATCTGTTCAAGTATTTCATTATTTGAACCGGTCTTGAACTACCGGGCAATGCAATTAAGCCTACAAGGCAATGAATAGTGCACTTGAGTACAATGGAGTACTTGGTGTGGATAGTCAATTTTTACTGGATGAAATCTAGGTTTGGAAATCTGTTCAAGTATTTCATTGTTTGAACCGGTCTTGAACTACCGGGCAATGCAATTAAGCGTACAAGGCAATGGATAGTGCAAGTTGTAACTCCCAAAGTTAGCTGTATGGAGCTATTTCAAGACAATGTAATGAAAAATTAGGCATATAAAGTATCAAAACAAAACAAAAACTCTTCTATTTTAAAGTAGAAATCTACTTGGTATGGATAGTCAATTTTTTACTTGATGAAATTTAGGTTTGGAAATCCGTTCAAGTATCTCATTATTTGAACCGGTCTTGAACTACCGGGCAATGCAATTAAGCCAACAAGGCAATAGATAGTGCAAGTTGTAACTCCGAAAGTTGGCTGCATTGAACTGACCTATTTCACTACTTGCGGACACTAATTAAAGTGTACTTGGGTGTTTACAAAAGATATTTCATCATGAAATTTAAAACTTGCTTGTAGTTGTAAAGGGTTTAAATGGAATGGAATGCTAAGTAATTAATGGAATGGAACACTATAATATATCTATAACTGCTATGTATAACATTAACTACGTTAGGTGTGGATCCAGATTTCAAAAGAGGTGATCGGCACGGCCACTCAATGTTTGGCCGATTTTAACGACTTTTTCGTGACAAATCAGTTCTTTTACCCGCACTTCCCTTTTTCCGTGGCATTGCTTCCGTTATTTCTTACTCTCCCGGTGTTTCACTGTTTATTTTTTGAGATAGTACTTTTCTATGCCTCCGACAACAGTAGGCATGACGATACATTTTGAAAAATAGATTTATCATGTTCTCAAATGTCTACTATTGTTAAAAAAAATAATATTTCTGCGGAAATTAACCTATAGAATATATATATATATATATATATATATGACGTCACTTTGAGTTAAAAGCGTGTTCCACTAAGCGTCACCTCGACGTTTTCGCCGCGAACGTAACGATCGCAGTCGTCTAATGTCGAATATATCTGAATAAGCACTTTAATTGTTCGGATCGCTTATTGGAACGCAATTATAACATACGGCAACGACATACGTTTTCTGGGTGTTGTAGCTATCATGGCAGATTGTTTTATTTTTAGTTTCTTATTTTTTAATCCCACTTAATCTCGCTCGCAATTTATTTTGGAAGGCACGTAAAACAGTGGGACCCGATTAATGTCACTGTGTGATATTAGTCGTAAGGTTGTAGAGATCGTGGGGGTTCCGAGGATGACATCAGATGGCAATCGGTTATCTTAACTCACCCCACAGCCACATCCTCTACAATCTAAGCGGATAACGCTAGGAAGAAGAAGAAGAAGAGACTATAAGAGATTTTATAAGAAGGGATTTTTATATAGTAGGTTTCCTTTGAAAGGTTGGTTGCTTTTAAAAGGTTAAACGCTTTCAATTAGAACGGAGTAGGAATATTGGAATTACCTATACATAAAATTGAAGTGTCTGTTTGTAACGTTAAAATACATTTTTTTTACTATTTGCATAGTGCATATACGATACCTGAATAAAAAAATTGTCTGTTTGTTACGGGTAATCTCCGAAACGGCTGGACCGATTTTGACAGGGCTTTCATTGTTAGACAGCTGATTTACAAGGAATAGCGAAGGCTACTTTCCTTTAAGATAAATAACTTGGGTTCCGCACAAACAAATTAAAGCCCTCAGTTAACAAAATCACCAAATTCTCAGTAGCTACATCTAGCCTAAGATAGTTCTAGAATGCTCTTTCGAAACAAAGAAAATAAATATTCTGTCTTTTTATTCAGTGTCCTTCATTTTGAAAGTAATAATGACACAAAAAAGACCGTATTACTTATCCAAAGCCATGAATAATGTACAGAACGTAATCAATGCAACATGCCTAATTAATCCTTAATGCCTTAATCAATTAAGGAGATAAAATCACCCCTATTGTTACAATGCACAAATACCATATGTCTATTTATTTTTTACTTGTTTTTAATTAGCCTATAATGTCCCACAGCTGGGAAATGGCCTCTCCAACCACATCTACCTATCATGGGCTACTTGAGTCCAGTTAGTTCCCGCAAAGGCGCCCAAGTTATCTCAAGAACTATTGGTTCGATTTGAAAAATTCTTTCAGTGTCATATAGCCCGTTTATCGAGGAAAGCTACAGGTGTCTAACTTCTACAATTATGAACAGAAATGCATGAAATTTTGTATATATATTGAGTATTGATTTCATTTTTGGTATCGTTAAATAATAATAATTTTCCTTCATACACGTGAAGTGGGGATATATTTTTGAACGAAATTTCTTAACGCAGCTTACGGATACGGAGTGCGATTTCATAGAAATCGTCACGTAACGAAATGTTGTATGCTGTGTGTGCGCGTGTGTGTGTGCACATGAGCAAGTAAAAGCGTAGCCCGGTGCGCAACTCTCTCTTTGTCTCTGTGTTTTTTCTAAGTATAGTTTAAGTAATATATCCGCTATAGGTATAATATCTCATCACTAATGTATAGGGCCAGGACAAGGGTGAGGACGAGGGCGAAGGTAAAGTTAACACGTTTCGACTGGTTTTGACCAGTTTCGACTTGCCGAATCGGTCCCGTGGTTTTCGAGATGTCGTGTAAGGTGACCTACATAAGTTAAGTATCTTTAGGAAAGTTGTGATGGTTCTGCTAACAATCAACAAATGAATAAAATAATTGATTAACAGCAGACAAAATCACGAAATTTAACATTCCCTAATGCCGAGCATTACAAGGGAAGAGACTGGTAAAATGACGAGCACTCATATTTTTGCCATAACCTCTTAGAAAACGTTTTGAATGTAGCAAATCTCCGGGCTCTGAGCTGAATTAATGTTGCGCTACCTTAAAAGTTCCTTTCGAAGTAAGGTTGCATTCATAATGGCTCATTTAGTTCTTCATGATATTTTTATTACAAATGCATGTTATTTACATATATTACTATTGAAAATTAAAAATAAAGTTGTGTTATGAGCACACGAGTAGTTTAACTCCAAAACATTTTTTCATTGAAAAGAAGAATCCTTTCAACATTTCTATACAATACTATAAAACTTACATAAGAAGCCACATTCGGATTTTATTGGGTGTAAGTTAGTTACGTTCGATTGGATTAAAAATATAAAACAGCTGCATTTCTTATATTTTGCTTCATAAGTGTAAGGTTCATTTTAGATAAAATTAGACGACCACGTTGCATAACATCTTTTGTGATCAAGAGAATACATAATATGAGAAAGTATACAAATACTACTGATAGAAATCTAATGTCACAAAGAAAAAATGAATCATCAAAAAACATCTGACTTCCTATCTCTGAAATAGTTTTAATTATTTGATATACTTCTACTTCTTCCTAGCATTATCCCGGTCTAGTACCAGCGTCCACTTACATTCTGCCGTCTGATGTCATCCCCAAAACCCCCATAAACTCTATATAATATCTTGCGACTCATATCACTCAGTGACAATAATCGGGAACCACTGTTTGACGTGTCTTCCGGAACACGGATATTTGTAAACCACTTTCAGAATTGATCAGCCATCTATCACCTGACCGCGGTAAGAACTGCTTAACCTAGGTATCGACTCAAATGCCGGGCATTGATAAGGTTACTACGACCTCCTCATTCATTAATAATTATCATCATCAGTAAATCAAGAGTAGTGAAATAAAAGAAATATTTTATTTTGAACGCACCTTTATTTTCTCGCAATAAAAGAGAGGAAAAGAAGCCTGTAATCCTAGACGCTGAATTCATTATACCCCGTCTAGTGAAAGTATAATTCTGTAAGCTGCAACTTCATTTAAAGGTATTACTCAAGGGTTTTGGTTCTGACTATTTTTCACAGTGTTCTTCTAGAAATAATCTGTTTTCAACCTTACAAGCTTTACACTTAGTTAGAATCTAATGAGGGTTTTAGTCTTGAAACCTTTAAAAACTATAAAAAAGAACGACTGTCACGGAACACTCTGGTACACCCATGGGCTGTAATAAGACACATTATTAATATTTATTCTGATAGAAGCCGAGTCATTACTCGCGACTTTATTATTTTCCTAAATTCAAATTATCTTCTGATCTTGTATATACATAAATATGAACTATAAAGTAATGAAAATCCCGTCGAAAATATAAAACTGATTGTTATTTCAGGTTGGCAAATTATTTCAGTTATATGCAGTAACAAAATTTTATTTCGACGTTACAATGGTCACCTCAGTTTTATTTACTTGTGTACATTACGAAAGAATCTCGTAGCGAGGGCATCATATCACTCGCAAATCCATAACAGGGTCGAATCATAAGAAACTTTCGGTCCTTTATTAGGGAAGCCAACAACTATAACTAATCTAATCCCGGTCGGATGATCCGGGGGGAGCCCATCAAAGTTGTCGCTAACGCGGTTAGGGAGGGGTACTCCACTCCACCTGGCCATTTTGTGGATCGCGATTAATTTTATACGGGTCGGGTTTTCATGGAAATCACATTAGAGGTTAGTTATTAGTATACTTGCGATAGCCGGTGCCTGTTAGAGGTAATTTGCTCCGTTAAACTTTGTTTTTGAAGTGCAAACTTCTTTACGTGTTAGTCACGTGGAAAAACCATTGAGATCGTGACACCGTCACCTTTATCGACACCTCTGGTTGCGTTCCACTATTTGATCGCTTTTATTGAAGGCAGTTCCGAATATTCAAGTTGTCACTTCGGTCGGCACTCACTGTGCTTTTGTTTTAGGCTTGGCTTCTAGAAAAATAATTTGAGTACCGCACAAATAAATGAAAACCCTGGAAATATAACAAATTTACTCGGTTGATGTCGCGGGATACTGTTAGTAAAACACAATATGGTACATGTAATGATCTCAGCAGACGGAGCGCTAGCCAGTAACTACATGCTTGTTAACTCGTCTCATATATAATGCAGCTATGTCAAATGTATCGTATACGGGGTGCTCGTTTTATATCATACAGAATATTTTTTATATAAAACGGAAAAGTAACATAAATTAATATTAAATGTATATTTATATAATACTTATATTTACTATACCCCCATAACCTCGATGTCGAAATGTTCAAAACCAAGCGATTTTATAGGAAGATTTTTCCTCGTACAACACCTTTGTGAAACTAGTTGCCAGTTGCCTTATCTAACCGATACGATTTAGAGATTTTCAAGAAAAGACTATACTCATTCCTCAAAGGCCAGCAACGGATCTACGAGCCGTCTTCAGGCTGATATAATGAATGATGATTAAAAAAGAATATCGTTTAATCCACGCTGGATTATTATATTTCTCATTTTTTTAAAAATCCTAGTTATTTTTAAAACTTTTCTGCGTGACTTACTCGAAATACACGTGAGCCACTGAATTTTTAACCGACTTCAAACAAGGAATATATTCTGATTTCGTCGAACTCCGTTTTTTTAGCTGTTTCAAATATATAAAATACACTCGCAGATAAAGACCCCAAGGACCTAATGAAAATTATTAAAAACCACGATTTGCTAACCGTGACCGGCACCGGGTCGCGACCCACTTTTTGGGTTTTTTTTTATTATTTACACGAACAAAACGAGCAGGCGGCTCAGTACCTAAGTGACATGGACATCTGCACTAACAAGGTTCCTACATGCGTTGCCAGCCTTTAAAGAGTGATTTAGGTTCGCGCCGACCTTATGTGAGAAAAGTATTGGTACCCAGACGTAGTGATTTGGCCAATTTGGCTGCAAACCAAGAGGACTGCAAGCGTAGCGCTACCTCTAATTGAAATATTGGTATAGTCGAATTAGAAGCATCCTGTACACGAGGGGTGACTAGATATAAGGTAAAATAAAGGCTCGCCGAATGTCGCCGCGACCTCTGGGAGCTCCCGCGGCTGAGTTATTTAACTTGCCAACTATACCCGGACTATTTGCATGCCTCCCACTCCACCTCCCCCCACTCCAGTCCACTTCACCACTCTCCCCACTCGGGTAATTCTGTTTAACGTACCGATAATAGGGAATTCTTTATCAGATACATCTTATAGTACACGTGCAGTCCAAAATCCAATTCAAAATAACAAGCGTGACATTTATTTTCTTCGGGCTTATGTATCCCTAAAAAGTCAACTATGTATATGAAACTAAACAAAAGGAGCAATCAAATCAAAAGATAATTTATTTCAGTAGACGTTTACAAGCTCTTCTGGATCGTCAAATATTTTCAAAGCTACCACTGATTCAGAAAAGTCGAGCCGAGAGAAGACTTAGCAAGGAACTCGTTACCCACTCCTTTAAAAATATTTCTTACTAATAAATAACATATTAGAGTATCTCACAAAAAATTTAGGAAACCCTAGAAAACCTTAGGAAGTAGCGAACATAATGTATTCAGAACAATAAACAGTCGTGACATTTTTTGTCAAATTATTTTACCTTCCCTTTATGCGGAAAAAAAATGATTTGTCAAAATAAATTAGGCGCAAGACAGTGCGGCGAATCGTCATAGACTTTACACGATGTAATAACATAATGAGCTATTTGAACCATCGTTTGAGAGTATTGTGATGTAGGTTTGCTATGAGCAATGTATTGACCATAATAAATAATATGAGATTCTAAAAATGATTCAACGATTTCAGCAATTCTGAATTTGCTATTGTAATAAATTTACTCGATGTTTTAATATGATAAGCCATTTGAGCCATCGCGTGAAAGGATTATGGTGTAGGATTATTATGAGCAGTCTGTTATATCAAATAATATCAAATAATAAGTGATTGTAAAAACAATGCCAAGATTTTAGGAATTCTGAATTTGCAATTGTAATAACTTAACACGATGGGTTAAGACGATGGGCTATTTGGTTCTTGACTTTGCAATCGTAGTGATTTTACATGATGGGTTATTTGGACCATTGTCTAAAAGTATTATGGTGTTAGTTTGCTATATACACAGATCATATCAAATAATACGTGAATCTAAAAGCCTCCTAACGATTTTAGCACTAGTGTCTTTATCAATGTAATAATTTTCCACAATGATGATTGGGCAATTGGGCCATCGTATAGAATTATTGTATTGTCAGATTGCTTTAAGGCATAGTGTTAAATCTTCAGATCACACCATGTAAATTTAGGTTAACAGTTTTGGCATTGCTGTCTTCACAAAATCATTTTATAGCATAGGTCAATAATGGGGCATTTGGGCTATCGTGTAGAAGTATTTGAGTGTCTTCTTCTTAGCGATTCAATGACAAACTTCATAAAAATTAGTAGTTATAAAATAGCGGCTCAGAAAATGTTAAATTTGAGTGTCAAAGTGTTTTATGCATTAAGCACCGTGTAAGCAAATAGTGTGTGTTTCTCCAGAGAGTCAACGACTTTGAAAACGCGAATGTAAACCTTAAGTACTCTGACAAATGTAATCTCTATATTTACGAATGCTAAAGATACGATTGGTTAGGATGATGGGACATTTGGGTCATCGTGTGAAAGTATGATGGTTTCGGATTGCTATAAACACTGTGTTAGGGCTTGGCATACCCTCAGGAGGACTACTAAGAAAATCGAACGACGAAGTTACGGATCGATAGTTCCAATTTGGCACTAGGGCCAAATTACTTCGGACGGAGTTTGTATGTTTTGCTACCCATACATTTTACACATAGTGTTAGCGAATGGCAAAAACAGCCAATCTATATAAGTAAAAAATAAACTTCCAAAAAGTATGTTACTCCTGTGCCGGGGCCAGACATAGCTCAAACTGTTTGTACATTTTTGTCCTTGAAGACTACAAAACTTTGTCTAAAACTAAGTCCCGGCCACATTAAATGATCATTGAAATGAAGCTTTGTCTGGCTCCGGCATTATACTAATAAATAAAGCTGAAGAGTTTGTTTGTTTCTGTGCTGCTTGAACGCGCTAATCTTAGAAACTACTGGTCCTAGGATGAGCGCGTTCGCGTGGTGGTAAAAATTCTTTTAGTGTTAAATAGCTCTTTAATCGAGGAAGCTTTATATCATCACACTAAAATTTTTCACTTGATTTTACGCGGACGAAATCGCGGATAATAACTAGTAAATAATAAAATTTATAACTTCCGAACAACTGCACCAAAATATCAATTTCTTTTTGTTATTGATAATTCTTTTTTGATATGTTTTTTATTGTCAGGAGTAGGTTTGCATACTTTTATGTTGGTGGGGCCCGCATAGCGGATGCACTTCGGCCCTATTGGATCTTTTGTGCTCGAGGTTAGCATACTTAAAAAATGTATGTCTGCTTGTTACGGGTAACTTCCAAAACAGCTAATACCTAATTAATAGAGAATAACACAGCATAGCCTACTTTACTTTTAGCATAGTCATGGGTTTTCGCACAAAGGCAATTCAAAAACCCAACAAACTATAAAAATTTACTGAATTCACGCGGGTGAATTAGTGGGAATGATTTTTGGAAGACCTTGAGTATTGTATTTTCCAGCCCAGTTCCAGTAGGTACACCAGTATTGGCATTTCTATACATTTAAAGGATACATCATATCCCCATAGTCTATAATAGTATATACACTTAATTGGGAGATTATAGACTTAAAAGGTCTACGGCTAGCCGTTGGTGCAGTTGGCAGTGACTATATCTTGTGTGACCCTATTGTGGGTTCGATTTCCGCCTCGACTCTGGGTGTATTATATATTTCTAAAAAATATTTGTGTATAGCAGGCATCTGTTATCTATAAAACAGGCATTAAGTTGTCTTCCTTAGGAACCGACGTCCGTGTGTCATATAGTCCTACATTATTTTGTATCAAATTCTACTCAAATTACTTCAAACAAGGTCAAATTTAGGCAACATATGTTTAATAGACCTATTGGCTTAATAGATATCAACGAACATCTTCACATATGACACAACTGGAATGGAATGTCGCCATCACGAAGATTTATACCTAAAGTCATATACATAGATCAACAGAATCGACTTGCTAAGGGTCCATGAATTCAAGTTAATCATTAAGTTTGCAATAAATTGTATTAGGGTCGTGGCCTAACCAGTGGTCGGCATTCGAGTCGACCCCATTGTACTGAGAATCGTAAAGTCGAGTAACACGAGTTTATCTAATTGTTAGGCTCGAGTACTTTTATAAATAAAGTTGCATTACACCAATCACATTACTGTGGTGAAACAAACAAATCCCGGCCGCGGTAAGAACTGCTTAACCTAGCGATCGATACAAATGTTGGCCACTGATTAAACTACGACCTTCTCTGGTATGAGGTATGAGCTTAGTAACAGTAAAATTACTTTCAAAGGTCTCTTTAGTCGCGTAAGATATCACTATACTTTAATCATTCTCCTTGAGACAAAAGGTAAACAAACAATAAAAAAGGTTATTTTATGTGTCATCATCGTAAAGTTAAACAAAAAATTAATGTGCCGGAAAAATATAGGATTTACAAATATTCCATTGATTCCAATAAATAAAAATGCAGTTATTGAATATATTAATTGAAATTTTAATTTTTTTAAACCCTTGCTTTAATTTTTACGAATATTTTAAATAACCTGATAAAAATAGTACGAGTTATAGAATGAATAATTCACCGAGTTATTCATTCTATAACTTCATTTAAAGTATCATATCGTGCTGGGATTGAAAAAATCTGCTCATGTCGGGTCACTTTAAACTAGCTTACTGTAGTTTTTGTTATGACTTGGAAACAATTACAGTAAAACTACATTTAGTGAGACTTTAATCTCAGAAGATGTGCAAAGAATCTTTCTTTTATTTTATTTAACGCATTTCGTTTCAAAGAACTTTATCCCATTTAAGAACAAGTCAGTAAGCTAGCTTAATATAATACCGCAGCCAGACATATATCAAAGTGTTTGTACATTTTTGTCCTTGAAGACTACAAAGTTCTACAAAACTTTGCGCAACTACACAAAGTCCCCGGCCACACTACATGATCATTGAAATGATCATTTAGATGAAGCTATATCTGGCTTCGGCCATAATAAAGGCCGTAAATTAAGTGGCACGTTAAAGGGTGAGGGGAAGTATCACCTAAAGTGATATTGTGTGACAACGGGCAAGGGGGTTTAAAGCTATTTGAAGATTCATAAAAAAAAATTTTTGCGTTTTATTCATAGCCTACATTAAACAATTAAGACAAACTGATAACGTGCTGTCACATCAAGGACAAGGAGGTTTAAAAAATGTGACTACCTGTGACAAGGAGAGTTAAAATCGTAAAATTCATGTGACGTAATGTCACACAACACAACACAACACAAGGTAGTAAAAACACAAAGTAGTAAAAACACAACAAAGTTCAGAAAAATTACATTTGTTGACCAAAGTAAGACATGAATAAAGAAATCATAATATACGTTAAGCAAAGATATTTCTGTCATTTAATATAAAGTATCATTAAGGTCAAAAATAACTCAAAAAACTTTTGCTCCTTTCGGGTCACATTAATAAGCCAGCTTAGTACAAGAGGTCAAAACACAAAAGAAAGTTGCCGTGGAAATGTGAAAAATTCATGAAAGCACGTCAAGTGGCGCAATTTACCCGCTCTAAGGTCTAGCTTTGACCGCAACTACGGGCATGCGTGAGGCATTTAAGCGAAGCTCTGGAACTATTACAACCTTATGAGCATCTTTTAAAATGAATTAATAAATTAGGATGGTTATTTAAGTAAAAAAATCTTTATACAACTAATATTATTTAAAATTAATACTTTTATTTCGTTTCATTATTTTTTTGTATTACTAGGGGCAAACGGCGCAGGTGGTTCATCAACTATGTGACTACCGACACCCACGGACACTTGCATCACCAGAAGGCTCGCAAATGCGTTGCCAGTCTTTAAAGAAGGACTTAGGCCAACGGGAACTCTCACAAACCGAATGAAACGCGACAACAATACCATCACTTAAACTGACTGACTGCATTGCCGCCACTTTACTCTGATCTTATGTGAGAAAGAGGTACTGGTACCTGGGCGCGCCGATCCAATTCGGCTGCTGACCAAAGGGATTGCAAGCGTGGCGGTACTTCTAATTAAATAAATAGATAGGAGTAATGGAAGGGATGGTGTAAAATGATACAAAGGTAGAGGGAAAGGAGAAACACGATGCGGATACTACTGTCAGGGACGGTATGAGGTTAGGGACAATAGCAGCTAGGGTAAACTGTAGTGGATCTAACAGATTATCCGGCAGGTAAAAAGGAAGATCCACCCCCTGGACGCAAATAAATGCTTATATTAATTCATAAATGATAATATACATGCGCTATTTATCTGAGTGTATTATTCACTTGGCGTTTTTTTTTTATCACAAGTTGGATTTAGGCGTAAATCGTAAAATTAAACCAAATAAAATTTTCGTTATTCCCTAAGATTTTGCCATAACTTTATTATAACTAGAATTTCTTCAATAATGTGTTATCAAACACACACTGTAGTTTTTTCCATATTAACAGTGGTTTTACTACATCAGTTAATTATTAATGCTTAAGCGGTTACCTATTAGCTAAATAGTAAACAATTCATAGATTTGGGTATTTGGATCCGATATAGGGAGATTTGTATGCGCGATTGATTTTGTATACAAGTTTTAGGGCATAGAATATAAGTTATACAGATGTGGCATTTTGAATATTACAATCAATCAACGGATTTAGCAATTAAAATTTTGATTTTTCTTGTATACCAACTGATATCATACCCCGCAATATCTATTTTATAATATTCTTGCAGATTCGATCCTATTCCAATTAAAAAAATAAATAACTACTGGCCACGCGTTGCTGTTGCTGAGTCATTTAGGAGGGATTTAAAAGACAAAATTAAAAAAGGCCGTTAATCAGAATTTTTTCAATTGCGCGCTTTTACTCGTAAATACCAAACATGCCTACAAATTTACTTGATTTTTACCAACGACTTTGCGTAGAAATGACCTTATGAGTCATTAGGTATACGATTACGTTTCTAGACTTCAAAATTACTTCAGTCTAAAAATAAACCAGCTTCGTGTTTCTTTAGGTGGGCTGTGTATATATCCGGTCTAGGCATTCTTTGTTTAAAGGAAACATGAACAGTTCTCGTATTTAACAAGCGTCTTTATTGTGGCGTCTTACTTGACAGATAATGAGGAATGTGTAATCTATAATAATTCAAAGAACCAGTCATAGTAACATTCTAGAATTTTCAAATAGTCGTGTTTAACCATTTTTATTTAATTACTGTCTTATTTAATTAATTAATTATTTTTTTATTAATTTACATGTAGTAAACTTACCTCGTAAGTAGATGTTATCTGTAGGTTGTAGAAAACAGGTAGGTAAACTACAGCGATAGTTACTGATACAATCCACTCTGATAGTACAACAGTCCACAACTGAGTTCCGTACGTGTACATTTCAGCCGGCAGACCGAGTAATGATATTCCTGATACATAGCTGAGGAAAAATATATCTTTAAGTTTGCAATAAAGTTAAGTTTAACAATGTATTAGGTTGATATATTGTCCATATAAAAAAGTGTATGCTCAATATTTATGCCAAGAATTAAGAGTGAGGCTCTTTGGTTCGAACTTGCAGGTTCATGAGAATGGTTTTCAGAATTTATATTCCCAACCCATCATACAAAAGCATGGAAAATTTTCCAGGAACAATTGTGTGTACACGTAGAGTAGACGGCGCACTAACAGGAATGTTGTAACTCGCTTATAGGTTGATTGCTGTCCCCAGTTGACCGTGTGATATTCCATCCAAGGAACAGATTATTGCAACAGGGGCTTCAATAACGCGGAAATTATACGACTGGTTGCGTGGAAGCGCTGGAAGCCATGTCTATTTATATATCCGTTGCCAATGCTTAATGATAAGAAATCTTGTGTCAAATAAACACATTAATCTATTGTATGATTGCCAAATAAATTAGAAAAAAAAATAGGTTAAATAAA
Organism: Charaxes varanes; assembly: GCA_024363005.1. NCBI lineage: Eukaryota > Metazoa > Arthropoda > Insecta > Lepidoptera > Nymphalidae > Charaxes > Charaxes varanes. The sequence continues at coordinate 88,192 of JANCMC010041355.1, forward strand.
AGGACTTGCCTCATTAAACTATACTAGTAAACCCATCTAGAAGATAATAGATTTATGTATTACTGGTGTCCAAAGCCGGGTGGTGCACATAGTATCTATGTGAACAGCCCGGCTTCGCACACATTATAAAAGTTTTCATACGGATCCCTAACTTTTTGAAAATTTTCTATCGCGTATGTTCATCAGAGATAATGTAGGAAAAACAATTAATCCTTTATAATATTAATTATAGATAATATTACAAAAAGCTAAATTTATTAGACAAGTTGAAATGTATTACATATTTATATTTGTGTAAATTGTAATAATATATCTTTGCTACAATCCGTGGCCTCTGAAATATATACCTAAATGATTGGTTTAAAAAAAAAACACGAAAGAATATGTTGGACGAGACATTTTAAAAATTCGCTGTAGTAATGTCTCATTCTATTATGATTATTTTAGGCCATTCTAGTTTACTTTAACGAATTTAGTATATAAATTTATCGTGTACTAGTGTTGCTGGCAGACGTTGTCCAGCCTGAACGTTGGCTTACTCTTACTATTGTATGTCGAAACATAGTGCCATCTGTTGGTCGCTTACCCCACCAAACGCCGGCCGCTCTGGACCCGTATTTTTAATCTCATATCTTCTAAGATATTCATATTAATGATATACTGTAAAAGGGAATTCTGATCTTCATAAAACGTATAAGGTATCTATCATATTTAATTGGATAAGAATTAATGGCCAGAAAAACAGACGTGGCCGAGGACTCTGTTTTGTAATATTTAGTGATAGTGATTTGTAAACGGTTATCAAAATATATACTCAGTATATTACGGAGTTTTCATAATAAACGTGAATAAACGTAACAGTAAGTCTATCTGTTTCGTATTCACGCCTAAACCGCAACACCAATTTTGATAAATAATGGTACAGAGATAGATTGGACCTTGGGTAAGAACATAAGTTACTTTTATTCGTAAAATTTTAAATGTGGAACCACTGAAATCGGGGTTTAAAGTTTGTATGAAAGTCCGTCTTCTTTGAAGCTAGAAACATGAAACATTATTATTGGGTTACAGATTAAGAATGAGTAAATATCTGCTACAGCGTTAGAGCAAATTCTATCCCGAGGGGGTAAAATGGGGGTTAAGTTTTGATGGAATTCAAGCATTTATGGCACAAGAATTAGGATAACGCGCATAAAATGAATCTATTACGAAGAAGTCGCGGGTAACGGCTAGTAGTTCTGTTAAGTCTTAAATGACTTACCCACGCTTGTTCATTTCTTGCAATGCAAATGAATAGGCATAAGGGTACCTTACATGAGGGCCTACAAATTGCTTCGTGATTTCGAAGTATATTATATTTATATATCTACATAGATATATATAATGTAGACTTCAGGTAGTCTGGTGAATATGATAAATTTTTATATAAAAAAAATGAATCCCAATTTCCCACGCGTGAACAACTAGATCGATATCGCTTGTTCATTTTTTGTTGTGTTCGTTATTGTCAGGAGAAGGTCTTTATAACATAGAAAAAAATAAGAAAATTATGCGGAGAATTAAAAAAATTAAGACGTATTTGTTACTAACGTATGACCCTTGTACGACATGGCCCTCTGAATAGAAACAAAAGATTATTTTGTGTTTACTTTTTAAATGAAAGTTATACCACCCATCCTAGTACGGCGTGTTTATTCTGCCGCGTATATCGACCGTCCGGCGCGCGCCGCTTCAGTTATCGTTGAGGCTTCGGCTGGGTTACACGTCTCCACGTGTTTGGGACGGTCGCCGCGACAAACTCACTGATTCTACACAACAAAACGTCAAATAGACAATATTACGTCTAAACATTAGTTCGGACTGCAAGCTAATTTACTCGCACGACTTTATCGTGACATGTTTACAGTGTATTTAAACGAACATGACGCGTGTGAGAGGACAAAATAAACGACTTTGTTGTGTCACGTAGATCTGTGTCAGTTTTGTCATTACACACGGCGACCGTCTTCAAGGTGAGTTGTGCATAAATATCAATGAATTAAAAAAAACATGTTTGTTACAAAACTTGAAGGCCAACCGGAGACCTTGAAAGCGTTGGCGCACAGGACGTCAGGTTATAGGATGTAGTAAACACTTCGTAAGACCGCTTGAATGCTCGATAAGAGATTGTATCGAAGCATTTTTTAGGTTCTGTTTACGAAATGGGTTAATGTTAGGTCAACTGCAAATTATAAGCGTTAAGGTTAAAGATTGCGTGTCGATGTATTGCGGTTGTGTGAACAAGAAACATTTATTTTAATATTAGTTGCTTAATTATTTTGCCTCGCACAACATCTCTGCGGAGCCAGTTACTGGCTCCGATACTTTTAAACAGATACGACTTCAGGACCTTCACGAAAAGAGCATACTCATTTATCAAAGGCCGGAAACGAATCTGCAACCCTTCTGGTCCTATCTAATCTACTTTTGCCCCTTATCCTTACCTTAAAGAATGTTTCTAAGCGCAAAACTCGTGAAAGACTCTACCAAATCGGCAAATTTTAAATATGTTTCTTAATGTATACTTAAAGTTTTAATATAATGAAAAAAAAAATATTTTTTTAGACTTTTGACAGAAAGAAGTCTGTCCGGGCAATTAGTTTTTAAATAAAACATATCTAAGTGAATGTATTTTGTCTTCTAATGACTATATGCACTTGCTACGGTTATCTACGCCGTAGCCGTAAACGTGTGTAGCACTGTGTCATTTGCCGCGCGTATCTCACTGCTACGCACTACGACTACAACGATCTCTTCGTAGCAGAGTTCGTAGCTGAGTTTAATATACGTAAAATATTCCTAGGATTCTCATAAAAAAGGATTTTTAAGTATGATCTTTTTTTTATATGAATATTTATATTTATATGCATATTTAAAATTGTAGAGTCCTTATGTAAGTCACGCGGATGAATTGTCCGATAGAGTTTTTATATGGTGTATTAGGTGTTTCCGGCCATTACGTTCGCGTAAAAATAAACTTGCAAGACTTCCCAAGTCTATCGAAAAATCCTACCGTAGCGGATGTCTATTAAGTACAGACTATCTTCTTGCCAAATTTCACCTTTGTACGTCCCGCGGCTTACGAGATTTCGTATTAGGTGACCTTTCGCTTTTATATACAGAGACTAGCGGACAGTCATAAGGTTGTGGAGATCGTGGGAGTTCTGAGGATAACGTCAGATGGCAGTCGGTCATATTAACTCTCCCCACAGCCAAATCCTCTGTTATTTAAGCGCACCCTGGTACTACTAGACTGGGATAACGCTAGGAAGAAATATATATATATATATATATATATACTTTACTTCCTTTTGTGTACATCTTAAGATGTCTAGAAGATAAGGCTCTATAACTTAAAGCCCGCCCTTTAAACACTTTTATGTTTTTTTCGGCCTTGAAGTAAAGTATAAAAAAGTTTATCTACCACAGCTTCAGGCATAAACCACGACTGTGTTGCGAATACAACTTACTTTTACATAGATTTTATCGTAAAGTAAAATACAGCCTCCTTTTCTTAATTAAAGTAGTCAGTTTTCGTATTTAAGTTAAATAAGCTACTTGTAATATTATGTTACTAAGCAATTATGAATATATACCGCTTGTAAAGTAACTTAATCATTATTTGGACTAGTACTAGGTTTTCCTTAGATCATTGGTTCCCAAAGTGGTCCAGGTGTTCACGGGAGAATTGACGGGGGTCCACGTTCGCGTGACAAAAAATGGGAGTGTACAACTCGTAATCGGGGGTACAGGGGGGTACTAAAAATGTTGGCTTGACTTCACTTTTTTTTTGATGGCTTGACTTAACCTATCAACGCAGGCAGATCACTCGTGGTTGGGACTCAGTAACGCAACGGTGAAACGCAACGCAAATATCTACAGTAAGATCTAAACGTCAAGTTTTGGGAATATGGTAGGTGGTGTGAATGGTGGACCCCCTGGTGTTAGGGGGTCCATCGGAACCAGCTAAATTTTGAAAGTGGCCGATGAGAAAAAGCCTTTGGTATCCTCTGCTTTACAAACACAATATTCTTGTTTTCCTTTAAATTAATAAAATTGTTAAAGGCTAAATTTCTGCAATATATAAGTGGAGTCGGGAATCAAACCGTCGTCGCTGTATTACGATTAATTGTTATAAAAATTAGGATTAACACGACTAACTGATAGAATCAGACGTTACTTTGCGGAAATCCATGACATGCATGAGAAACTAAACTACTTTGCTTTAATCCGCGAATTTTCAGAGGGTCGAAAATATGTCCGAAAACTGAGTTGGTTTGGTTTGGTTTGCATAAGTCTTTGAAATTTTTAACTTCTTGAAAGTTTTTTAAAATTTGAAAAATATCAAAAATCTTTTGAGAACCTGCTTTACCAAACCTATTTTTTATTTTCAGTTAATTCTTAATTAATTTTAAAAAAATCATCTACACCCTATTCTGACTCGAATGACTTATCATATTTTAATGATCATATTTTACGTATGCAGAAAAAAAAATAACTGCAAATTAGGACAGCGCTGGATAGGATGTACTGTTTGACACCTCGGTACTCTGTTTGATATATAATTTCTAAACTTTTAGAAGATCATGTCATACTTATTCCATAATTATTAATCTTGAGGTTTTAATTTGAAATAAAAAAATATATATGTAACAATCTCAAAATGTCATATTAAAACTTAAAACCCAGTCTGCTTTAATAAAAAAAGAAAATAAAAATTTAATTTTAACCAAATACTTATAAAATTCTTTCTTTTCACTAATTGATACAAACTTTTATATTCCATTATAAATCCCTTGACTTCAACACTGACGTTCAAAAATGTCTTCACTCAAGCATGGTCAATAATTAACAAGCTTATAACTGGGCAATATATTCTGTCTGGAAAAAAAATTGCCTAAATATTTACGCTTACTAGTTCTATAAAAGGCCAAAATATAAACGGAACCAAGACCATATATTCCTTTTCCTTGTCTGTTTGGCGTGAAATGGCCCATATGTAGATTATATGTAAGACGCAATCTCACCTGATGAATGGATGTTTCAAAAGTTGTTCAGTGTATGGGCGCTGATGGTAGTCTTTGACGAGCACGGTTTCAATGAAACTTTGAAATTTTTTGGCCCACTTTTTTGATTTTAAGCGCGGCGGTGGGTTTCTGAAACAGGCAAGAATTAAGAGCATTAAACATTTCAAGGCTATTACTATAAGCATAAATATTCATTGTTATTAGACTAGATGTATATACTGCATTAGAGCCTCAATTTAGACTGAATTCCGCAAGGTACCGGGTTCAAACCACAAAATAAAAGCTGTTAATTTATCCTTAGTAAGAGGCGAAACAGAAATATTAGACATGACTAAACAGAATTGCTAACATTCTTCCTTCTTTTTTCCTAGTGTTATCCCAAACTAGTACCAGGAATCTTTTATATAGCAGAATTTGGTTGTGGGGCGAATTAAGTTGACCGACTGCAGTCATCCACGGATCCCCCACAAACAGTGCGACGACTAATAACTCCCCACTGTTTTAATTGTCCAACAAAATATGGAGGAAGTCAGATATTTTGACTGGCCCATTGGCATAGTGGACAGTGACCCTGCCTTCTGCTGCAGGGGTTGCGGGTTAGATTCCCGGCTGAAGTTGGGTGTATTATCCATATGTATTTATAAATTTTGAAAAAAAAACATGTCCTTCTCTATTCTCACGTCCTTCTCCTCATTATATAATCCTACATATTTATTTATTTATTATAATTTATTTGAAAACCAGTGTTAATATGGATCACCCATCCATTGTTCAGCCGTCGTAGGAACTGCCTAATCTAGCGATCGACTCAAATACAGTCCACTAATTCACAGCTTAAAAACACAGGGCATCTCACTGTGTATAGATATACATATAATTTATAAGGTTTTTTTTTGTTTTTAATGTGTATCTTTTTATGTTTAAATTGTATATTGTAGGTATATTTATGTACAGTGTTTTTTATTCCAAATAAAACTATTTCTTCTTCTTCTTCTAATTAAGCAGTAATCTTTGCAAACAGTATTGTTAATGTTCTTTATAGTTAAAATAGTTACCTTGGAATGAGAAAGAGCGCCCTCATGGGGTGCAGGTCGCAGAGCGGCGGCTGGCTCTCGGCCATCTCGAGAGCGGTGATGCCGAGGGACCAGAGGTCAGAACGGTTGTCGTAGGTGGCATCGGGGTTCTCATCGCAGGCGATGACCTCGGGCGCCATCCAGTAGGGGGTGCCGATGAACGTGTTCCTGCGCCCGATTGTTCGGTCCAGCTGCGCAGACACTCCAAAGTCAACTGGAAAATATAATCATCATCATCATAAGGCCTGTGACTGGTCCTGACTGTGCCTTCGGCATTAGTATGGATAGACAACGTCATCTAGAAATCAACAACATAACTAAAATATTTTATAGTGGTATACAGGGTGTAAAAGACCTTGTACCGCAAACTTCGTGATAGGGCTGCATTTAATGCCCTAAATGAAATTACAAAAATCATTCATCTCGGAAGTAAGAGGTTATAGATATTGCCATCCTCGTCCAATTCTTGAGCGCGCAATGTATCGTGAACATTGGGAAGCAATTGTGAACGAAATACTGAGGGGCAAAACAAGTCAAGGACTCGTGCCGCGCTACCCCTATTACGGTTTCTAAATTTTATTTACATTGCGGTTTGATGTAAAAATATTGAATACATTTGTTTCTGATTTAAAATCGCATTGGGGCAAATAGTAAAAAGAAAAAGCTAATGAAAAATTTCACCACTGGGGAGTCTAGAATCATGTATGCATATCCGGTACTATGTCTTATACACCCTGGAAAAACTTAAATCTTTGTTCTCACCAAGTTTAACTTCAGCATTGTCAGTGAGAAGTACATTTTGTCCTTTAATGTCACGATGTATCGACCGTATTTCGGATATTAGCTTTAAATAAGTGGATAGAGACAGATCCTAATGGAATTCACATTAACGACTGGACCAACGCATCAGGTCTATCATGCGCCACCCTTGTGAATGGATTAAGAGCAAATTCTATAAAACACTGAGATCTTGTTAACTGTAGTGGCTTTAAATGCAACTCAAAAGTTGCATTTCAAACCATCACAGTTAAAATTTTAAGCATTTTGTGACAGTGAATAACGTGACATCGTTACGTAAAACAGGAAAACTGTTTATCCTTAAGGTTTCAATTAAACGAAAAATCGCTTGTCTGTGAAGCCGGTTTACTGACGTTTTTACGCGATAACTTCGAACGTTTAGGCCGATCTTGCCTCTTGATCGCTTGTTCGGCGCTGTCGATAGCAAGCTCGGCTCAGGCGGAACGTGACAATGAGTTATGCTTTTTGTGCGTGCAACTGGCGTTCATCGATTCATAAGTCGTTAATACGTCTAAAAAAAGATTATCAGGCGCGGCATCGCGCCAATTTTTTCGGAAATCAAGAATAATTATTTGTCATAAATCCCCTCTGCGTTGATTTTCTGTCATGCCTCCATGCACGTTTCGCTACCAAAGCATAATCAGGAGATAGATTCTACAAAGGATCTTCGTAAAACACTTTATTGATTTCACTTCTGGACTATGGCGGTTTTGTTGACACCGTACCATTTGGGTTGCAATATTGCAGATATTTTCCCCTTTTTCATTCGCGAATTATGTCTTCGTGCTTTAAAAAGTAATAACAGTACTTAATTTGGCAATGAAACCGAAATATTTTTTCTTCTAGCTATTCAATTTCCATCACAGGCTAAAGGCCGTTTCATTTTATAATAGCATATAACATAGTATTCATTCTTTTCGTTCACTCTTCATATCTTATTGTTCATCTAGTTCTCTATACAAAATCCGGGTTCGTCTTCAGCCATTTTCGCAATGAGATGGGCGTCACGATGGTAGATGGACGCGTGGTTGTATCACTAGAGCATAAACGGAAATATTAGGCATACCGCAAAATGTGACACTAAATCTTAGCGCAAGTTCAACAAAAGGAAACTATTACGTATGTATCTGAAAAAACATTATGCAACGGGAGAAGATATTTGCAAATTTAAGGTACGTTATGAGATTAGATTGAGATGAGGTAAATTGATGTTATATACTTCGACTTAACTATCTCGTTAGGTGCAGTGGAGCGATAAACTTGAAGGTATGAACTGATTGAAGCGATCTTGTTAAAAGTGACACGATGTGATGCACTTGGCGCGGTTGATAGCGTCACACTCAGGGGGATTCGTTAGTCTAACAACATTGCATTTTATGGATAGGCGATATATCGCTTCTTTACCTGATCTATATGACACGTATAATATATTATTTTAACTATTTCTTTACCTTTGTTGGGGATCGGTGCCGTAACTGGGTTATATTGACGGGGCAATAAAACACCGACATTTTCTTATCTTCACGGACTGTATTTACAAGCACAATTTAACATCTGGATCAGGTAGTTTCGTATAATAACGTGCCGTCCTACAAATAGGCACGACTTTAAGTACTAAAAGGAGGCCGACACTAGCGTACGCTGTAAACGAGTTAACGATCCGTGTTTACGTGAGCGAGATAGCACTATCTCCGTCTCACTCCAGCAGGAGTTAGCTATCTCGCTCATTATGTACACTAGTGCCAACCCCACTTAGTTGTCTTGCCGACGTCCGCGGTCAAAGACGTCGCTATGCCTCTCGTCTTGTATCATCTGTCCGCAACAATCATATTATGCGCACCCGGAGCCGTACCAGGGCGTCGTATGAGAAGAATCTTACAACGCGTTTTCCTATAATGTGGAATAAACCTACCGTGTTATAGAGAGGATTACAGTATCCATAATATTCAATATTCGACCTGCCATTCGTGTGTCTTTTATGTGTTTGTTGATTAAATACGTAACTACTATTAAAAATTTCTCCTTATTAAGGTAAAAAAATTGCCTGTCTCTGAATTTAGAGTTAAAAGTAACCGCGTTATTAAACAAAAAACGCATCATCATTGGTCTATTCGTTTAGTAGTTACGATGCTACAGATATTTACACAGACACACACACACACACTCTCTCACACGCACACGCCGGGTGCACGCACGAAAATGCAACATTCATTGTCACGTTCCGCTTGCGCCAATCGTGTTAGCGAGAAATAAGCTATTAAGAGGCACGATCGGCCTAAGCGTTATATCGTAAAATTATCGTCCGTAAATTTTTTTTATTTAATAGTTTTCGTATACCGTAATTTAGTGTAGACCATTTTAAAATATAAAAAATTCATCTGGAGATTTTTCTTTCCACGTCATAGATTCCATTTCTAAACATTATTCTTTCACCTTACTCTAAGACGCTATTTGTTCTTTTTTCTATTACAATGGGCAAACTAGGAGGTGATTCATCTCCTAAGTGATTCGGTAGTCACATTAGTGATGAATAACCATGGGCGTCGGTACGTCTATGGACATCTGCACCACCAGAAAACTCGTAGATGCTTAGCCGGCCTTTGAAAAGGAGCCAGCCAGTCTCACAAATCGAACGAAATGCGAAAACAATACCATCACTTGAAGTGACAGCATTGCCATCACTTCACGCCGATATTATGTGAGAATAGATACATCTTTCAGTCTTAGATAGCCCAATCATCCAAGAAGGCTATAGCCTATATATCATCGCGCTGAAACTGAATCTATTTTTTGCCTAATTTTACACGGACGAATTTGCGGGCACAGCTAGTCATAAATAGCAAGACATCTTCGCAAGACTAACTTAATTACTGACCGATTTTTTTTTAAGTTATTATTTTAAGTGATACTTAAACTTTTTGATTAATATCAAAAAGCCACAGTAGGAACATAATTTTTAAATAAGGTTCATTACAAATTTAACTATATGTTTGCATAGTTCGTGAGTAACATATAAGTAACGAACAAAACGTGGGGAAAAACACGTAGCAAGATACATTCTTGTTGTAACAAGAAATTGTGACATCATAATAAGTATTAAAAATATACATGTATCTAGGACTATATAACATACCGACGTCAGTTCCTAAGATACACAACTTAATGCCTGTGTTATAGGTGACAGCCGCCTGTTATACACAATTTTTTTTGAAAATACATAATTACATACATATTGATAATACACGAAGACTCGAGGTGGAAATCGAAACCACAACCCATGCAGCGGAATGCAGGGTCTCTGCCCATTGCGCTAAGGGGCCTAAGTCAAAGTCTTAACGCCACTATCATAATCTTGTCTGACATTATAATCATGCACTTGATAATCTTATTCCACTATTTCCAATTCATAATCCAGGAGTTAGAACTCCTAGATTTAAAGGCATATCAAGCTCTCGTGCTGTACCGGTAAGAATAGTCATAGATAAGAAATAGTCAAGTCAAAAAAGAGCTGGCTCTGATGATGATGATCCTCAGCAATGACGATGCAAGAAGAAAGCATAGCATAGAAAACGAAGACTACTTTATCATAGCAATTGCAATAGCAATTCTAAGCGCATACCTCCGTTTTAACCCTAAAACCGTGAATAAAGTCCATTTCCAACTTTAATGTGTGCCATAAAGTAAGACGGCATCAGAGTCTTTATTTCAAAAGAAACGCAAACAGACTAGGTGTCAGTAAGCGCTCATCTCTTCCTTTTCAAAACACAGCTTGCAAAACATTTCATGCGTTATTTTTAAGATATTCTGGCCCTCTTTTAACCTTTTATAATGCTGAAAGATAAAACTTGCTCCAGTAAATAATTACAACTGTTTTTTCTCTGTAGCTTACACTTTCTTTTTGTTTTTAAAAGGAAATAATAGATTCCTATTATACATAATATCACCTTGGAAATAACACCTAATTTTGTCCGTCAAATGCAAAAAGATCATTTATCTGGGTCATGTGATCAGACATGCTTGATATCGCCACCTTTAAGTGATCATAATGGGTAACATTGAGGGAAAGCATGGCGTCGGTAGACAAAGGAATTCCTTGAAACATCCGGGAATGGACCGGGATAGCCAACAACGTTCATGTCGTTTGGCCCAAGAGCCAGCTTTGGCCAAACGAAATGAGCGACGAAATGGTTGATTGTGGGTGATGACAGTTAACCTTCAATAGTGGTGAGGTACACGAAGACGAATAGAAATACTTTTGTGATCTATTTATAACGAGTACGTACCACGATAATTAATTTTGATTTGTCGGTATTTCGATCCAGTTACATGGAACGTGGTCGCGACTGGACTGTGGGGGCTGCGGTGTGTCAGCATCTGTCTACCCTCCATCTTGTTCTTTTTATCGGGGCCACAAGATTTGCACGACAAACTAGGACATTTTGTCGTGCGAATTCTGTGGCTCCGCAGTCCAGTCGCATAGATCATAATGTTAATAGACCACGAAGACTTAAGTTTAGAGGAGAAATAAATTGGCATGCCTAATATTTCCGCTCTCTTTGTGTTAAAGAGTGTATGCCTCAAGAGCGTGGCGGGATATGAGATTGAATTATATATTTCTAATTAAATAATTAAATATTACATCAAATTCATCCGTATCCCTGTTTATCCCACTGCTTCCACGTTTGTACCAAGTCTTACTAAGCTTCTTTTTTAGTCCAGGTTCGATCTGTGACTATATTGTCAACCCATCTTACCGCTGAACCACCAACGCTACGTTTTCTAACCTTGGCCACAACACAGGTATAGCCCAATAGCCCTCTATATTATCATAAGAAAGAATACGAGATATGTATTAGAATTTCTGATAATCGGCTAGTGATCCGCGTAATCTGCGTCCAATTAGGGTCTGATCCCTTGAGACTGGGGATCGGACCGCGCACCGACCATTGGGACGTGCCTCTGCTTAACCTTGTTCTTCAAGATTTTTACGACCATTTCAAGGAATAATTTTGATTTTCCTAATACGCCCGTTTTGATTAGGAATACTAGGATCGACTAATTTAAGTACGACTAAAATTATCTTCAGCAAAAAGCTTCGAAAATTCTCTAAATCTAACTTTATTATTTATTTAATACTTATTGCACGCCATAAAGAAAACAATAACTTAAAACTAGCTAAAGTACGCAAGGGCGGTCTTATATCTGAGAGGGACCTCTTACAGACAACCCAGGCAGGACAGGATTTTAGAAAATAATAAATATATATATATAGAACTATATGACACACGGACGTCTGTTCCTAAGGTAGACAACTTAATGCTTGTGTTAAAGGTAACAGCCGCCTGTTATACACAAATATTTTTTTTTGTAAATATATACATACATACATATGGATAATTAGATTGGACGCATGATGATGGTCCGTTTTCATGGACTAAGATGGGCTAATGCGGGGGAAGGTGGGCGAGGGCGAGCAAAGACGGGCAAAGGTAGGCAAAGGTAGGCGAACATTCAAGGAGTAAACTCCAGACGTGCGTCGTAGCTGACACACACACTTTTTTAATACATATATCTATAGATATAGCAATTTTAGCTTTTTCCATTTTTAATAAATGAATGATTTTTATGTATGTATAATAAAATTTGATATGATTTTTACAGATGAACATATTGTTATTTTATTTTTGTAGGCGCACTGTCGAGCCGTCATACTCGAAACGTACTGGAATGAAATGTTACGGCTGACGAAAACTTTAAGTCAACCTGTAAAGATTGTTCTACAACAACTAGCGACTCTATATCTCATATATTGGACACTCGAAAAAACTGGTGATCTATTAAGGGTAAGTTTAAATAACTTACAATTAGTTTGATAAAAAATGTTCGTCTGCAGTTTAAGCTTAAATTTATTTTGTTTTTTTTTGCAAGATTTTTTATTTTCTTATATTAAAAAAATAATAATATTTTCTTAATAAGCATCTGGGACCTGCACATATTACACTACATGACATAAAGTATATATATATCACAAATAACTGATGAAATTATAAATAGTGACTTTAAAAAAATATGACATCTGAATTGTAATAAATAAATAATTAAAACTGCTTAAAAATGTGCTTGTAATTTTTTTATGTTACGAGCAGGCATCAGGCATCTAAGTGCTTACCGACGCCCATGGACGTCTGCACGAACAGAAGGCCAGCAGATGCGTTGCCGGCCTTTAATGATGAGTTTAGGCCACCGGGAAGCCTCACAAACCGAACGAAACGCGACAACAATACCATCACTTGACATGTCAGCGTTGTTGCTACTTCACGCTGATCTCATGTGAGAAAGAGGTACTGAGTGCTTAGTTCGAGTTTTCTAACTCTTGCGCGTTGGTAAAGTTTACTTAAATTTGTATGGAGATTGATCAGCGCCGCCTAGCGGTAACGTTGTGATACTGAACGACTACAAGCGTGGCGCTACCTTTAATTAGAAAGACAGGAGTAGGGGAAAGGGATGGAGAAAAAGCATATAAAGGTAGATGGGGAGGAGAGAAAGGATGCGGATACTACTGTCACGGACAGGGGGTGTGACGATAGCAGCTAAGGCAATCCGTAGTGGATCGGACCAGTTATCGGACAGATAAAGGAAATCCAGCCCCTGGGAGTAATGTCTACAGGAGGCAAGTCTTTATCGTGTCACGCTTTTAATCAATGCTAAGGGAATTCGCGTTGTAAAGAAGGGTCTACTGTTGGCCCAGTACGAATATTTACATCCCAAATACAGTCGACTTGTCGACTTCGAACAGTCTGAAATGTTCGTGCTAGGGCCTCAGGTCCTCTTCTACTTGGTCTTTCCAGATGGAATGTATAGATAATTTAGTATAGACATTTGTACATCTATTATACTGTATCTATTAATAACTTTAATATATACTATATTTTTTTCTAGTACGCATCGATAGCTCAGAAAGACATTGATGTATTGCAAAGACAGTATGAGGAACTGTTGAAAGAGATCAGACCAAACGCTGTGGGTCTGGTGGACGCTTTTGACTTGAGAGATGAGGTATTATTAGAACATAATATACAATTTTAGTAATTTCTGTCTAGGCCTTTTAGCTGCGTAGAGTTGAAGGACAGCGTAATTCCGTACCGCGGTAACAAAAATAGTTGATGATATCAAAACGCCCTTAAACGCCTGAAATCTTCGTAAATTGTAGCTAAGCACTTAAAAAAAGTTAATCTTACGTCAAATTAAGTTATATTGACATAATTTAAGTATTAATTATGTCTATACTATATCTATATACTAATAGGTGATTCGAAAACTGTCGGTATCAATTTAGGAAAATTGCGCGGACGATGAAGTATGAAATTTGGCACAATTATAGTTTATATAGGGTGTGCGAATAATGATAATATTGTTTTATAATATGCAATATTTATATATTAAATTATTTAAATAGAACCACACGTATACCGATGCCCAATGATTTACGTGATTTACTTATGCGTGATATGACGACGGTAAAAATATTACTAATTGTCAAATATTAAAATGTCCTAAAAAGAACTGAAATTTTGTATATATCATTAAATAAGCATATGATGGTATGCAAATATAATTGTGGCCTAATTTCGACCACCAGACGATCTCTAGTTTAAAAAGAAATCTCAGTCCTTCATGCTTTTTTCTCTCGCTGTAGCTGTACCAAATATACTGCATTCACAGACTATAGCCAGTGTGCACTGTATTGCACATGTCCCACAAATTTAGCATATCAAGAGACTTTGAACTCGAAAGACGAAAGAAGTTTAGGGTGGCAAATCTTTTTGACACCGCTGACTTTAGAAATCGATTTCATTGCTTGGTAGTTTTTTTAGCCGAATTTTATTGCTTCTTTTCCCACTTTATTACAATTGTAAAATGGTGAAAAATATGATAAGACATTTTTATTTATCTAACTGTAATGATTATATTTTACTTTGTTTTTTTTAGTATTACTGTAGTTATCAAGGATTTCTTGACGATTTCATTTCAAATAATTAGATTTCAAAGCTTCACACTTCTTTTAATTACAGATTCTTCATTCTACTCTTGGATCTTACGACGGACGGGTGTACGAGCGCTTAATGGAGCAAGCTCTAAAAAGTCCTCTTAACACGGAATCCGTAAACCAGAGTTTCCACAAATACATTAAACCGTTAAGACTGGGAAAATTATAGTCTATTTGCGCTTAAAGATATATAATGTATGGTTGTTGTTTGTAAAGGTTATCATCTGAACAGTATTTTCAGAAGATGCGGGATTAATTCCTATAAAATTTTCTTCGTATAAAAAGACAATTTTTACTCTATTAGTAGTTTTCTATTCTAGTTGTAGATTGGTGAGGTGTTGTAAATATTTGTGTTGCTTTTATTACTATTAGTTAAATTCAAAGATAAGATAAATTATTAAGGTGATTGAGTGATAATGAAAAATAAAGACTGATAAAAGCCTATAGTAGTTTTATTTTCAGAATCTAAATTATACACTTCACAACCACACCCTACACGTCGAGTAATTGCTAAATTATTTGATTGTCAAGTTTTCTTTTTAAGTTTGATTTATTAAAGGACCTTAAATTTATTTAAGATTATGCCAGGCCCATCCAAAAAAGATATATACATAACACATATGTACATATCTGTATTAATTGCAATGCCGTAATTAGTCGTCCAGTGATTAAATCAAGTATATGTTAGGTTTTGCGAAGTTCTTCTCACATTATTTCTTGACATTGCGTTGCATCTTTTACGGCGTTCTTATTTAAACACAGTTCTCATCATTTAAATATTAAATGCAGGTTCTGTAATAATACATATAAATAAGAGAGAATTCATATATTAATACGTGAAGCGAAACCTTTAGATACTATTCTACGAAAATTGCGCTGCCGGAGGTTTATGAAATTTGGCACAATTGTAGTTCATATAGAGAAGGGTATGCGAATGGTAATATTTTAAAAAAATGCAATATTAATATATTAAACTATTAAAATAAAATCACACGCTTACTAATGTCAGACGATGTACACCATTTGCACGTATATATTAGATGATGTTAAAGCGTAATCGTGACAAGATTGTTATATTAATAGTCAAGTTTTATTTTTCTGTGAATAAAACAATATATGCCGTTGTGCGCAAAAATGTTTGTGGGCGAATTTTGCTCAGCCGGCGATCTCTAGTTTATATTAATTAGTGGGGCCTTTATATTACCTATTATTATAATTCTCAAGTATGTGAGTGCCAATATGTGGTGCATTACTTTTATTAATTTTTAAATAATTTTCATGATCTGTTTTCTTAATTGACCGTTGCGTACCATCAGTAGGTATTCGTTTTAGTTACTCTGTACATCTCAGCTACGTCATGAACTATTGGACAATAAATAATAATAAATAACGTTTATTTGGCCAAAATATACATTACACTTAATCAAAGCAGTATTGGCCCCCAAAGTAGGATTCCCTGTATCTTGAGGGCCACCTTCCAATCAGAAATATTAAATATTTGTATAATTAAACTCTATCTATCTTCTTATCTTTGAAATCTTAGAGTTTTAGCTTTTAAGACGTCATAGATGTGACCCTAATGTGGCTTGTGGTTACTATATACTGTGGCACTATATACCGTGTATAATTTTAATGATTTCGTTATAACCCCTTTTTACTTGGAATGTAATTATATTAAAATGCAAATAATTAATTAACAAAACAGGTTTTTTAAGACTTTGTATAAAATTGATTTACATCATTATAGAAGTAAATTTTCAATTTGTACAATATAAATTATGTAATATACATAGTGCAAATTTAAGAGTTTGATAAGAACAATATATGTTGTTTATATATACAACATATGCTATTTGTATCTTAAAAATTATATTGTTATTTATATTTATTACTGATTTATGGTATAAGTTAACATTGTGATGGAATTTATTAAATTTGCATAGATCTATAGTCTTTTATAGTATTCTTGAAACAGTAACATTTTTGACGTTGACTACATAGGTCATCATACCTTTGGATCGTAACGAATATAACAGTCGATCTCGCTACAATAAGTAATGTTTCACGATTTATTGCTATTTTTTCACAATTTGATAATTTAAAAGAAAGTGATAATTTAAATTTAAAAGAATTTAAAAGTGTTAATTAATTAAAGACCTTGCTCATTTGATAATTACCTATAATGGGAAATTATATTCTTCTTATGGTCAGGTACTTCTTCTTTCTTCTTACGCCTTTGTTTGAAGTTAAAAGATAAGTGTTGAACGTACCTATTTGTATGCCAAAAAGTCGGATGCTTAGAATTGGTGGAATACTTTTTTTAGCGAAATAATAAGTATAAAATCATGGAATTCAACGCGATAAAGACGCGGTAAAAGCTGCTTTGATATTAAAAATAAACCTGTTATATAGTGTTTTAAAATACTGTCAAAACGGGTAAATTATAAGCGTATTTCGCTATATTATTTAGCATGTATAAAGAACGTCAGGTATTGATATAGGTGTATTTGAACGAGAATAAATTTCAAGGACGGATACCACCTCCATGACGACATATTGTACGTTACATTTTAGTATAATGACACAGAATCTCTATGTCCACTTAACAAATAAAATAAAATGGTTTCAAGTGTTAAGTAGAGAATCTGTGATACAGTCGTCTATATGACTTTTTGATTTTTGTCGTATACCGATCGGTTAAGAAGAGTGTCATTTTTTCGAGATAAAGATGAATATCAGGTTTAGAATACTGCTTTTACGACGTCATATATGTGACCTTAATGTGGTTAGTACTATATACTGTGGCACTATATACTGTGTAAATTTTATTGAATTCTCATGGTGCTTTTGGCACTGCACTGCTGCTGCAAGCACTGCTCTCTTCATGTAGGCATCATAAAATACGACTAAGAAAAGCAATTAAATTGAACATGCTTAGTTGATCATGGTTTGTTTTACCTGTTTAAACATAAGAATTTAAATGTTTGATAAAATTGCCACCATACAAGCGCATTTAAATTGATATGAAACATTAAGATTGATTGATACGTAATAACTAAAATTAACACAATCTTGTAAGGAAAAAAACTCTGCTTAGCAGATTGTTTTTTTGCATGTACATATTAGTGTACGTAGAAGTCACGACTGTTTGAAGATAACACTCTGTTCGTATTTTAGTCTTTGTTTATCAGTTGTACGCTTACATTTATCACGGCAATACAATTTTATCATCGAGCCACAATAAACAATCCATTCCACAGTGTGAAGAGGCCTCAGAGTGGTACTACATTAGTATTTTTTGAATTATTACAGTGAATGTGAGATGCCGGCGATAAAAGTGAATGAAGATTTGCAAAAAGAAAGAGCGAAGTGCACCTTCGCTGTAGAAGAATTAACAAATTTTCTAGACGATGGAGTGGAAAATACGAAAAGTAGAAGAACGTTAGGTAAAACTATAATTTTTTAGAAAGTAGCATTTCTCTATTTTAAGTACTTCAAACTATTGGTAAAAATATATTAATTTTCAACTTATTTCAAAATCAAACAATTGTGGACAGTAGATTAAGGTAGACAGAAGTAAATATAAGGATTGAGCGAGATCTAATTATGGCGTCCCCTTTACTCGTCCTGTATATATATGTTTTATACAAAAAATATTTAATATAATCGCATATTAAGAGTCAGCCCTCACCACATCTCGATGTCCTAAAGTCCACAACTGTACGCTTCACTAAAAACATTTTGCCTCGCACAATTTCTCTGTGGAATCAGTTGCCAGCTTCGGTATTTCCGAACGGATACGACTTAGGGCCCTTCAAAAAAAATTCTCAAAGGCCGGCAACGCATCAGCGAGCCCTCTGCTGTTGCAGTTGTCCATGGGCATCGGTAGTCACTTAAGTGAACCGCCTGCCCGTTTGCCCCTTGTTTTATAAAATAATACCCTAGCAGAGGCGCCACTGGGTCGCAGCGTTTGGAGCCGCGGCTCCGTTTGCCCTATGGCAGGGCCGGCCCTGATACTAGAATGGTCCGAGTTATAATGAACATAAGAAAGAAACAAAAGACACACGTTAATTTTTTTGCTACAATATAAAATTCTAGCATAGAAACGATATCCCACCTCATGTAGTGCCCTTTGAGCCCTAAGACCTGAACACAACAACAACACCCCACACACTTTTGTGAACCTTGTTATTGAATCATCGATAAGAAGTAACCTTTGGAAAGTGTCATATCATCATTTTACTGAATATCTGTATAATTCCTGATAAGCATGATTATAACTAACAAATAAAAAATGATCGTTATCATTTTTTATCTCTACTTATCAACGTAACAAAACATGTTAGTGCGGGAGGTAAAGTTTTATGATAATTGTCTTAAATAAAGTAGAGTTAGGAATCCATAGAGATAATTATGATTGAGCGAATATTATAGAATATAATATTGGCTCCATCCATTTTCTGTATATTATATTATATAGGAATATTTAGAGCCTCAATAGCTCAACGGTATAAGGTATAGACTGAAATCCGCAAGGTACCAGGTTCATACTCCACCGCCGTTGTGGTATTGTAACACCCACTCCTAATACAAGCTTTTAATTTAAGTTAGTAGGAGGGGAAAATGCAATGGCTGGGAGGACTGCAAGCATGGCGCTACCTCTGGAAAATAGGAAGGATAGGAGAATAGGAAGGGATGGCGTAAAAGGATATAAAGATAGATGGGGAGGAGAAAATGGATGCGGATACTACTATCACGGACAGTATAAGAGGGATGTAACAACAGCAGCTAGGGCACTCCGGGGTCGCATACCCGTAGTGGATCGGACCAGTATTGGACAGATAAAGGAAGATCCACCCCCTGGGAGAAGTAAACTGTATCAATAAAATTGTGTTCATCACTCGAACCTATCCGTGATATATTTAAGATACCTGTAGCTGCGGTGGCGTTAACACGTAAGCACCATATCAAATTTTCAGTGCTATTCGAAAGTCTAAACTGTCTCTTAATTTTCAAAGAATGGTATTTTACCGGATTATGGGGTTCCTTTATTCGTGCGTTCATATAGCTGGAGTACTCTAAAAGTTTTTCGAATTTTTCATCTGCGTAACTGTGTCTTGGGTCTATCTCCTTAGTACTTGGCATATTGTAGGGTTTCTGCAAATTTTATGAAAATTAGAGTGTTTCGTTGTCAATCTACTTCAAAAACGGAGGAGGTTCTCCGTTCTGTTCTGTTTTTTATGTTTGTTACTTTAGCCGATTTTGATAATTTGATCCGATGATAATTCTTTTTTTACTTGTAAGCTGTACTTTCCCTATTGTCCCATTTCAAATTGGTCCAGTTATGACAATTTGAAGACTGTTTTAATTTTTAAGACATACAGTTACTAAAGCTTGAAAATAAATATTTCGGGAACACATTTAAATACTCAGTGTTGTTTTAATTACAGGTGTTGCTTGCTTAGCGTTATCTCAATTCAATAGAAACTTGTCTTCGAAAATCTTCGAATGTTGTATTTGACAATCATGTCTGTTATTTTTACGATATGAAATTTTTAAACATAAAACCTTTTTTTTTCGCGTTAAAACTTCAAAGTCGCCTTAAAAATGTGAAAAATTCAGCAGAGAAGCATTTAAGATAAAATTTTAATTGACTCTCGATCAGCTGCCTTTTGGTAATAACAAATTAAAAGGATAATCATTTGAGGTACATAAATGTGTATAATTAGGGATGACATGATAGATCATAAGTGTATTTAAAAAAGATTTAACCGACAATGTGTCTTGGACGTAAACATTTTGTTTTACTTTTACTAGGAAGTTATTGTCAAACACGCTAATTAAAATTTACAACAAAGCACGATAAAATCATAGATAATTTTCAAGATTCATTTGTGACTGTATTAAACTGGTTGCATACTTACTGTCTCCACGGTAGGGAACGATAGACGTGCAAGCTGAAAGAAATCATGATAACTTTTTGATTAACTGTATTTCTATTTATTCTGTCTTTCTACAGCTGCAGACTTATCGTGATAGAAATAAAAGAATGCACTGTATAATATGTATACTGTATATGTAAAAAATGAAAACTGATGAACAAGAACAAAAAGCTTTTAAAATGTATACTCGTAAATCGTTCCGTCCGTTAACTCTACCGTCACCCGTACGTCCGCGCTGCATGTTGAGACGGAACTCAACGTTGCAATTCGCTTTTTAACAGGTTTTTTTTATCTATGTGCGTAGAAGTAACAAACCAATAGCTGTACTGATAAAATTCAGTGTCTTATCGTTTAGAAGTAAACTCTGGTTTACTCAAGCAAGTCATATAAATTCTGGCCTAAATCCATATGTGAATGCTTGAACGAGGTTTGCTTTTGTGACTGGGCGTTAAAGTCTGACAAGAAGTGTTCAAATTTTTGTTATTGGACACATCGCCCGTGGTAAACCTCAACCAATTATCTCATGCGATGAGTTAGCTCAACTTCTCCGTACAGGTTCTACTAACACGGTACTGCATTCCGAAATCATAGATAAAGTGTTACAAGGTGAATCGTATAAGTATTTGTTGAATTTGTAGGAGATGGGTATAAATATACTTACAAGTTGGAACGAAGATAGCCCATCGCTAGTAACTGATGTTGTGGTAAGAGTCATAAGAAACTAGAAAAAAAAAAGATAAAAGAAGAAGATCATATTAAAATTAAACCTAAAGCAACGCAGAGGAAGTAATGTCTTTGGAATCGTGTCATATAGTAACAAAGTAAATTTATCTATGGGTCTTAACTTATCATTTTAGTGAATAAGATGCGTCAGTGTAATCTGTTCTTTTGCAAAGAACTAGTTCTCAACTAGTCTATTTTCACGCAAATCAAATATTAGATTTAAAGACTCAAAAAGGTATTTTTGCTCAACACAGTTCCCGAAATTAAACAAATTATTTCTTCTCAATTATTTTGATATGGGCTGAACAAGCTGAATTCGCTGTGTGCTTTCCCCTCAATAATAAAAAAAAAATGACTGACACACAATAAGTTGTATTTAATAATATAATAATAATAAAAGCCTTTATTCATTCGTTAATTACGTTTACATGGTAGATTATTATCTAAATTTAGATTTTACTTTTCTATAACTAAATAGGTATATAATTTAAATTATTAAATAATTAAGGACCCCCTTTGGGTATAGGCCTCCTCTAAATTAAGCCACTCTGTTTTCGTCAGATTTAACCAATGAACGCCTTCAGTGGTTGTTATTTCGTCTACCAAACGTTCTTTTGGGCGGCCTCTTTTTCGAATGCCCTTGGATTATATCTTTTATTGCGGTATATGAGGCAACATTTTAATTTTATACTAATTCATATATTTAAATGATTTCTATTTGTTCCTATAATTTCCACAACAATACTTATCCGAGAAATGTTCTATTACTAGTGCCTTCTAGTAACAAATACACACACCTATCCTTACGAAATCTATGAAAAAAACCATTAGGTTAATTTAGTTTTTTTTTAAATTAAACTTTAAGTATGGTGTTGCAAATTAATGTCAAATCAAATAATTTAATTGTTATTTCAGGTTTAATTACTTAAAAAATAAAAGTAACTATGTTATATTCTCCCTTTTTTTTGTGCTCCGCTAATTCTGCCGGTGTGTACCTTTGAACTAAGCTAATGATGATAAAATTATTTATACTTTATTTTGTGAATTGTGAGAATGTCTATATCAAACATAGCAATACATTACATAAATAACAAAACATGTAATGAAACCCACCCCAGCATCTAAACTATAGATTTTATCCGAAAAACGCAAACTTCACTAACGATGTCCAAAAATCCCCTACCGTGCTATCTCCTAGGAACTTTTGTGTGTCTTCTGATAGTTTGTACATATAGTTCTTCATAGACGTCGTAAGTAAAATATAATCAGGAAAACCGTCTGCCCGTTTGCCATGTATCAGATAAAAAAAAAACGTTGACTGCCTGTATTGAAAATAGTTTCCCTAGAGAGAAGATTTAGATCAGAATATCCACCGATCGTATTACTGTGCTATTATCTCTAGAATTGAAATCGTCATCAGACTATATACATTTTATTCACAAAAGACAATAAAACCTCAGTTTTGCGGTTGTAATGTTGTCACGTTGTCAACGTTATTGTATCATTATTTAATGGTTAACTGATATTATCAATGACAAAAACCTTTAAAGTAGCAATTTTATTCGTACCAGCTGTGATTGACGTAAAATAATGACGGTCATTAGTGACGTCCTGTGGAGATTCCGCTGTTGGTCTAAGACCTCTTCATCCTCCTTTATCGCTTACTCGTTTTCCTCCTTTACCTCTTCCTCGTTCCCGTTTTGCCCTCTTCTCCTCTTCCTCCTCGGTTTTTTCAACAGAAAATTGTAAATTGTTCGGTGACATTATTATAAACTGGCCGTTACCCACGACTTCGTTCTCGTAAAATTTATTGCCATGCATCTTTAGAAAATCTGAAAGAAGCAGTCACTTTTATTTATAGCGACCTATTTATAATATCTGTATAGTAAACAATATAGACTAACAGTCATTCCTAGGAAATGGCAAGCCATTATAATAGGGAGTCAAGGCCTTGTTAGAAGAGTTGACTGGGATAAAATGCAAATATTATTTACAATGGAGTACTCATAGCATACTGTGATTTCTTTGTGCCGACTGCCGTCTCTATTTCCCACACCGAAATTATATTAGCACACTCCCTTCTCTTGTCTATTCTCAACTATGCTGATATTTGTTTTATTAATTTTACTGAGGACTAACTTAATAAACTTGAGCGCCTTCAAAATTTCACAATTTTTATTTGGATTACGCAAATATTATTACCTTTCAGTGTTTCGGTAAAAGCTCAAGTGGTGTCCCATAAGCTTTCGCTGGAATAATCATATAATTTCTCCTCTGTACTGTGTACTGTTTAATCCGAACTCTCCCTCTTATTTGAAAGAGAGCTTTGAGGTTTTCGGGTTACGAAATCAATTTCTACGTTCTTCCTCTATCCTTTAAAGCTTAGATTGCCTGAACATAAGTATAAAATTTATAAGCATTCTTTTAATGTCAGGCAATCAAGTCGTGGAATGTGTTACCTCATAAAATACGACGAATCTTTGGACTCGTTAAAAAAAATAGTCTCTATCCTCTACCTCTCAAATTCTGATGGGTGACTTACACCGACACTAGACTTATACTTATGTTACTTTTAATATATATTTAAATAGGTATGTACGTAAGTATATTGATAATATATAATATACATAAGATCATACATTAACGCTTATATGATCTTATGTATGTGTTACTCATAATTTATTGTCCTAAAGGTTGTGTGGAAGAAATCGCTTTCCAGCGATAACACCGCCATTTGTACCTATTTTCTTTGTTGTCTGTTTTTTTATCTACTGTGGTCTTCTGTGGTGTACAATAAAGTGTATAAATAAATAAAATTGCTAGAGACCTTAGGCCTTAATCTAGCCCTATCGAAAAGTCCATTCTTTGCAGACGTTTAATAATTATAAACATCCTTGTACATGTACATATATACTGGTTCACACGACTTCTTCTGCGTTAAATTAAACTTGGATTTAGACCTCTTTAGTCTGACCCGATCGAAAAATGGATGTCTATAAACTACCTACCCCCTGTTTCGACAAATTTCGTCATTACATATCCCCTGGTTTTCGAGATTTCGTGTTAGGTGACCTTTCGCTTTTATATATATACTAGGTGTACCCCGCGACTTCGTTCGCGTGGGCCACCCTGATCACTTAGGACTATGAAAAATAGATAGTAGCCGATTATCAGACCTACTGAATATGCATATAAAATTTCATAAAAATCGGTCAAGCCGTTTCGGAGGAGTATGGTAACTAACATGACATGAGTGATGGAGTATGGTGACATGAGAATTTTATATATAAGATAACTTCTGACTAATCAATACATTTCAATATTTATATATGCGTAAACAGTAAGTGACTGTGTAAGAGATGAATAGTCAAAATGTAATATGTTTTTCGTATCAGTAATGATTGGTAAAATTTCGACAAATAATAGTTTCGACAACGAATACAAGTGTGGTTGTATAGGGGTTAAATTAGTGGGAATATTATAAAATAAAAAATATCGCGACCTTTGTGAATAAAAGTGGTTAACTTACTAAGTTGTTACGTTATGTACACCTTAATTGTTTTATGAGTTTTTTTTACAATAAATTATATTTTCATGATTATTATATATTTGTTCCATGTTTGTGGTTTAAACCGACTACTTGACGGATTATGGTCCATCCTTCTACCGTTCACTTTGTACTTATAGACTAATAGCCCCTGAACAGCCAGACTTATGGTATTTTATTAAAGCGGAAAGCCTGTCAACGCGTGGTCTTAATACAGGTACAATCAATGGCGCAATATGAAGTTTGAGTGATCGTGGCTTTAACAGGTATACGACACTAAGAGGTAACAAGAATATAAATCCACATTTTTCACACCTTTAGTGTCGTATACCTGCCAAAGCCACGATCAATCCAAATTCATTTTGGGTCATTGTTCTTACCAGTCTAGAGAGCATGATAAAGAATGTAAATTTACCTACATTTTTCACACCTTTATTGCTGTATATCTGCCAAAGCCACGATCACTTAAACTTCATACTGAGCCATTGTTCTTACCTGTTTAAAGAACATACGCTTACAAACTTTCAGTTTTTACAAAATACTGTAAGTCTGACTGTTCTGGGGCTCTGAGTCTATTACGTTAAGATCTATCGTTCTTTGAACGCATTTCATATTTTAAGGACTTTTCGAGAAAATACTATGTTTAGTTTTTAAGAAGAAATCTGCGAGCGTTCTGGTATTTTAAAAATGTTAAACATACGATAAAGTCTTTAAAAAAGGGCACTTTCACAAAAAATACAGGCATACGCTTTGGTTTTATAAATATGCAATAGATTTTTATCATCACCGAAACAAAATGTCTTATCCTAGGAACATAGCCGTTCTTATTTCCTTTAGATACAAAAACATCTGTAAAATTATCTAATAAGGCTTACAGTGCAAATATCTCATATTTTTAGACATAGCTTCGCGTCCGCATTATCAAATACAGATTACAATTGATCATTTGAACATCCATACATCTGTCCTTCCATTTGTTATCCCTTCAGTGACTTAGGCCTTCTTAGATTAGTCTAAAGAGCACAGCTCGCAGCATGCATCAAAAATTGTAGAGAGAGAGCAATTTGTCGTACGCCCCCCATAAATACTAGTACTCCTGGAATCGTGCAGGATTAATAAGCAACATGGATAATTTTATGTACGAATCTACTTCATCTGCCGTAGTAATCACAGCATGTTTCAACAGCTTTAATATTATCTACAATTTCACATACTTTAATTGTAGAAAGTGTTTTAATCTCTCAGATAATCCTTTCATATTGCAAAATGATTCCAGAAAGGTCCATTGTTCTCCATATAACATTCATTCACTATTACGCATTCAATAGTAGCTTATGTTAAGAAATCAATGTCCTTGTCAAATTATATGAAAATCGTACTAGTGACATGAGAAGGTAACAGACGGTCGTATGTATATTTGTACAAAAGTGTAGAGAAGGAATTTTATAAACAAAAATTATTCCATTTTATCATGCGAAATGCCCCTGGCTGAAGGTATTGTATGAATATCAATAATTTTAAGAAATATTTTCCATTGTTACAGATGTTGCATGCAGCCATGTCGGAAACTATGAAAATAACTAAGCAATAATAAAATATAAAACACGCCCATGCGTTACAAGTGCCTGAGCTGGATGCCTTTACTTGTCACGTGAATTGTTCGACGAGAAATCAAAGATGGCATCGTGCCTCAGCGGGCATTTCGGGCCCAGTCAGGACTACCTTCCTGTGGCGGAGTTTTACGCTGACAAATCGGTTTTTGTGACTGGAGGTACCGGGTTTATGGGGAAGGTAATATAAACTAGTCCTACAATTTCCTCTATTTCTGTAGTTTCTCAGGATATCTCATTGTTTTTATTATTATAAAGAATTGAAAAATGGCATCACGGTTCAGTTCAATGGCGCCAGGAGCGGCTACACCATTCACCCTATGGTAGAGCCGGCCCTGGTTCAGTGACACGAGTATTTTTTGCTTTGGAGTTTCCTAACCTCAAGTCCATAGACCCCTAAGAGAGATTGATATCACGTTGGTAGGGTTTAAATAAATTGTACCTAGGGTGATCAAAATCATTATTAACTGTACTATTTTTATGAATATTTTTTTATCTAACGTCACTAAATAACTACTAACTGAAAGGAAGAAGGCGAAAAAAAAGTATAGTCGACCAAGAAATTGGTTTGCCACGCGAATGTCGTTTGCACGTCAATTAGTTAAAAGGTTTATTTTTGCTTGTTATGGAATACGTCAAAAATAACAAAAACCCTCCGCAAAATTTTCTTTAACTAGGAGCTGTCATCCAAATTAGTAAAACACTTTCATGGTGGACTATACTTGGCGTTCATTTTCGCGCAAACAAACTTTCGCTACATTTCAACTAACGCTACGTGGTCTGTGGTTGTTACTGTATTTTAATTAATGACTTTATCGATTCAACAGGTATTAGTTGAAAAATTACTAAGAAGCTGTCCAAAAATATGGGAAAATTAAAGCAATTTCAACATCAAAAATTAAAAAAATGACTGGAGCTCTACAAGTTCACGACAAATATCACTCAGTGATATTAATCGGCACCCACTGTTTTACGTGCCTTTCGAGACACGGAGGAAGTCGGATATTTGAAAGCCAATGTTAGAATTGGTCACCCATCCTACACCTGGCAGCGGTAAGAGTTGCTTAACCTAGCGATCGACTCAAATGCCGGTCACTGATTAAGCTACGACCTCCTGCTGCGCAAAAAAAAGTTTAACGCTTATAAATAGTTTTAATCTCACTTTGAGCGTGTAAAGCTAAAGTACCAAAGGTTGGGCAGCAAGTAATGGCTCTATAAAAACTTATCGGCCGGTAGGAATTAAAAGTATATACAAGTAAGAACGGCGGAATGTGTCGGGTCACTCGTGAATTGTACGGGGATATCGGTCGTCGACCGCACTTTATAGTTTTAATATCTTTGCGGCGGTGCTCTGCGAGTTATGTGAAAGACACGTGTTTCTTCAAATACTTATCGTTATACTTTACATGGAAACGTGACTATTACTACCTTTATATATGTATATTTGTACTGTATTCTGTATGTCACTGTACTCCTCCAAAACGCCTGCGACGCATTAATTTATTTGTATGCATTTGGGTGGTGCCCTGGATGTTTCACATTCACAAATCAGCACGATAGATGGCGCTGCAGTCGGTATCTAGGTTACCATATTTACGTTCGGGTAGGACAGCGTCTGCCGTGTCCGCTAGTTCCGTATAAAATACTGACATGTACAGCTAAAACTTTTTTCACCATTTTCTAGATTTCTGGAAATACAAGCTAAGTGTGTGTAAAGGTGTAATCAAGTTAAAATAAAAAAAAATGCTTGTTCTACCTAGCGTTGTTCCAGTCTAATACCAGAGTCCATTCAAATTGTAGACGGTGTGGCTGTGTGGTGAGGTAACTGACTCTCATGTCATCCTCGGAAGACCTACAATCTCTACAATCTCACGACTAATATCACTAAGTGACATTAATCGGGACCTATTTAGTTTTACATGCTTTCCAAGACATGAAGGAAGACGGATATTTATAAACCAGTGTTAGAATCCATCCCGTCTATTATTATTTAAATTAATATCACTGCATGAATAACACTTAGGGATATTAGTTTAAAAAGAAAATAATAATATTCAAAAAGGCTCTCAGACTATGAGCTTTCGAGTGCAAATATTTTTCAACATACTGTCGCTGTGGTTAGTTTCAATTTGTGTTGCATAAGCTACGGCTTAAATGACTAATATCACTAAGTGACATTAATCGGGACACACTGCTTTACATGCCATCAAAAACACAGAGGAAGTCAGATACCAGTAAACCAGTTTTGGAATTTCATCCCATCTATTACTATTTATATTAATTGCACTGAATGAATAACACTAAGGGATATTAGTTTAAAAAAATATTCAAAAAGGCTCTCAGACTATGAGCTTTGCAGTGCAAATATTTTTTAGCATACTTTCGCTGTGGATAGTTTCATTATGTTTGCATAAGCTACGGTTTTAATATCAGCTATACTGACCTTTGTTTTGCCCCGTTCTAAGCTGATATCGTCTGAAAAGAATTAAAAAAGCTTAATAGAAGCAAAAACTTTGCTCATTCTCTTTCGCAGAGCGTCTGGAAACAGACAAGTAACTTAACCAGAGAATACCTGGACTGGAGTTCGCTTGGAATAAAGTTTTATTTGCCCTTCTGTATAAATGTAAAAAATGGCGCCATAAGGCTTAGGCGGGCGTAAATTATTTTCGTTTTTATATTTCCTCCGCCTCCCCAACCACCCGAATTCGCAGAGATAATTTGGTAAACGTTACGTGCTACGTCCAACGTTATTCAATCATATTCAACCTTAAGTAGTCATAATAAAAGAATAAGAAAAGACAATCTATATACATAAGACTATAGCAATACATTTATTGTATAAAATATAATTAAATCTGTACAAATATATAGCTAAAGAGTTTGCTTGAACGCGCTAAGCTCAGGAACTACTGGTCCGATTTGAAAAATTCTATCAGTGTTAGAGAGCCCATGGAGGGAGATTAGAGCACAGGGAGGGAGAGCAAGAAATAATATTATAGGATAGTATAATGTAATAAATAGTAAGTAAACCAACGTTCGGGCAGGACAACCTCTGCCGGGTCCGCTAGTATCTATACGTATAGAAGATGGAAAAAAAACCATCACCATGTTAGGTTCATTTTCAATTGTAGTCGTATCTTTCACAATGATCTTTCTTCCTGTTATGAGTATTGTTTATGCAGGGAACCGGAAGAGATGAGGAGGCCGCATTTGTATCAATTGTTCTCATATAACTTGCATTGTTTTTGTGTCGATTTGAATATCTTTAGTCATCGCGAAGACCTAGAAGTTACTGAGATAATATTCGTGTTATAAATTTTCTATTCACGATTTGAATCATTTCACTTGATTGTGTGTGATATATGACTTGTTATCTTCGGGAAATTTAAATAAATACGAATAAAATAGAGCTGTGCTTTTCCTGACATATATATTTTTTATGACAAGGGGCAAACGAGCAGGCAGTAGGCAGCTAAGGCCTTCTGGTCGTGCAGATGTCCATGGGCGACGGTAGGCACTTTGGTGCCTACTGCCTGCTCGTCTGCCCCCTTGTATATATGAGTACAGTTTTGATGAATATAGGATCACATTTTCAATTTGAATTTCGCGGTTCCAGACAATAGATGACCGGACGCGCTCTCCCTCCGGCGCTGGGGAGCACAGGAATGGGAAGAGGCACCACCACAGCAACGGTTCCCCTCGGGACTCCGGCTCCGAGGTCTACGTGACCAGTGCTGCCTACAGACCGCCCTCCGAAATAAGGTATTACTCATATAATTAATGTCACTTTCAGTATGAGATTTATTATTTAGTATTCAGTTATATTCACAGTTAGTCAAGGCACTGGTGGACTTGAGTAAGCCTAATATGAGGACCGCAATCTATAGAATAGAATAGAATATTATTAATAGAATAGAATTGCATAATAACGACGTGAAGTGCCATACAAAAATGGCACGACCCTTAAAATAAGTAGCGAGAAGCATAAGACAAGACTGGGCAAAGAATGCCGTCAAAGACGAAATTTGTAAGCAATAATGAACGTCAGATTGTAGGAAGAGAGATTGAGCTCTCGCGTACGTTTGCGTTTGTGTTGATAAGTAAATCAAAACCCGTTACAATTCCTCATTCCTGATAATATAAGTAATCGACTCGAAACCATTACCGTATGGAGATGTAATAGAAACGCGGCGTGCGGATGCCTCAGACAGAGTTGCGCCAATTATACTGCTGTATGGGTAATTTACGAACGCACCGCCGTTTAATGTAATGTTTTGTTTTGTATTCAACGATACAGAGGGGCGTTTAAGCGCGGCGTTTTAACGCTCGCATAGATGCCTCAGACAGAGCTGCGCCAATTATAGTGCTGTATGGGTAATTGACGAACGCACTGCCGTTTAACGTAATGTTTTGTTTTGTATTCAACGATACAGACTGATGACTCGGCAGCGTTGCGCCAATTATACTGCTGCAAGGGTAATTTACCAATACACTCGCACCACCTCGATGTCCAAAAGCTTGCGATGTGCTAGGAAATTCTTGCCTCACACAACATCTTTATGGAGCTGCCAGCTCTGATTTTTCCGAATCTTGCATATCTCTCATTCTTTGTTATAAAAAATGTGGTGCTTCTAATAATAATATAAACGTTAAAAAAAACGACTTCAGATTGACAGAGTTGGACCAAATTGAAATGGGACCACATGGTTAACATCAGCTCTCAAATAACAAAAGCATCATCAAAATCATTCACCCAATCGAAAGTTCTGAGGTAACAAACGGAACGGAATGGAGGACCTTATCTTCGCTTGAAAAGACCCGCTTTAGGAATTTTTCCCTTTTACTTGTTTGCTTATAAATATGTAGGTACCTTAAACCCTGCAAATAGCAAATAACGCTTCCGAAGCAATCTACAAATGTTATTCATACAACCACAAGTGGTTTTCCAATCCGACACCCATAGCGTATGTGGGTCGTACGGTACCGAGATGTCGCAGGAGAATCGTTTATGGTGTATATTTCAAGCTATTATATAATAGCATATATAATAGCTTGAAATATTCGCATATGCGAATGCATATTATTTATATGATGTTTTCTCTCTCACGGTACCCATGATTACGGTCTATTTACCTGGTTATAATAAGAAACACGTACATTTTATATATATGTAGAGATTAGAGATGAGATGAGTACCGAAACCCATGAAGAACTGCAACACCTGGGGGCTCGCAGATGCGTTGCCGGCCTTTGAGGAAAGAAATGAATCGCTCTTTTCTCAAAGGTCTAATTCGTATCGGTTCGTAAATACCGTAGCTGGTAATTGATTCTACGTAAGAATTGTGCGTAGTAAGAAGTTTTTGGAGAATCGAACATTATCCAAAATATCTTATACGTGTTACGGGTCCTCCAGAAACTACGTTAAAGTGGAGTTTTCAAAAAATCGGAAAAGTAAAGTGTTTTTCTTTTTATTCTGTCGCGTCACCAGCCAGGCTCTTTTATGGTTTTCATATGTTTCATAGTCTATGGTACCATAAGTGTGTTATTATAGCGTCATAACCATAGAGTTAGCAGTGCTATTATGAGCCATAGAGTATAGTCTTCTGCATCGATTTTATAATGGATATGCGTTATTGTTCGTAAGTATATAAATGACAGATAAAAGTACAGAAGTAGAAAATACATTTAATATTGATCGTGAACAGTTTAGTAACATATAGAAAAGTAATATCATGTATATTACTTTTAATATTAAGGTGGATTTAGACCAAACAAACATAGAGCAAGGCTGGACCAAGAGCCTTCTTTCTCGATCTTTTATTATAAACGAAAGGTAATTAATAAGTATTGTTAGTTTATTAACTACTCTTATTATATATTATCTTAAGCTGTTTGTAGTATCTCGGCTGAAATAAATGCTTTTTCTTTCTTTCTTCTTCTTTCTAATTGTTAGCGTTTGCACCAAATTATCAAGGAGTAAAAAACTAGAAAAAGAATTAGAATGTTTGTGAGCGAAAAAATATTTTATTTAAAATAAAAGAATTTGATAGAGTAGGGGTAGATTAGTGTAGTAGAATAGAAGCATTAGCTCGTCTGATGTCTTTTTTTTTAAAGAATATTAGGAATACTTTTTAGGTATGTCTAATATTCCCCCCCCCCCTTACTAAGCTTAAATTAAAAGCTTGTATTAGGAGTGGGTGCGACAATACCCCAACGGCAGTGGGGTTTGAACCGGGTAGGTCACGAGGAAATCTCCAAACCGAACGAAACGCGACAACAATACCATCGCTTGTCGTGGCAGTATTGCTCGCCACTTCACGCCGATTCTTTGTGAGAAAAAGGTTGCTGGACACGCCGGCCCATTTCGGCTGCACATCCAAAGGACTGCCAGCATGGCGCTACTTCTAATTAAAGGTGCACTTTAGATATCGCACTCAAGACACTATCTCATCATCAGAACCATACAAAATTTCGCTAACTAGGAAAGGTAACACAAACAGCGAATGAAAGCGTTAATGCGCATTGTAAAGGCATCCCTCGAAGCTAAGGCTATTCTGTTAGTCCCAGACAATACTAGGGTTTCTTTCTCTCCAGCGCTATGAACCCGACATAGATGCTATAAGATTCTGATAAAAACGAAATAGTATTTTGTACTTTATTTAACGAACTTTAAAG
This sequence comes from Charaxes varanes, assembly GCA_024363005.1. NCBI lineage: Eukaryota > Metazoa > Arthropoda > Insecta > Lepidoptera > Nymphalidae > Charaxes > Charaxes varanes. Next base: position 121,673 of record JANCMC010041355.1, read on the forward strand.
AATACTCTTAAACCTACACCTGTGTCGTAACTCCTAGGCACTGATATGGTGTCTTCCTCTGCAACGCGATGGACTTGGCACCCAGACGGTGAATCCTTGGAATGCTAAGAAAGTCTCTCTTTCACATCACGAATCGTGACAATATTTATTTTTTAAATATTCTAAATGAATATTCATCATTATGTTTACAGTTAGACTTTTTATTAACAGTTGAAGGTCGTCAAAGCAGGAAAACATTTAGTTTTCCGTCAATTTGCAAAATATTTTTTTGTGTATTATCATTCAGTGCAAAGAAAAAATTTCAAGGCTTTAGCATGTCATAAAATCTAAATTTAAAATTTTCGTCTCTTTCAAACTCATAAAAAAATACAATTACATATCTTTTTAAGCTTTACGTAACCGAATGTTATTACAATAACACGAAAAATTATTATGAGTCTCTCTGATGAAGAACCTACATTCTCCGAATAAAGCATACAGGTCTAGGATATATTTTAAGAATAACAACGAAAAAGTTTCATTTAGAACAGCCAAATAACCATGTCCTGACTGAACGAGCAATCTCGCGAGGTAGCCTCAAACGTTTGCCGCGCAATGTTTTTCGTTTGGAGCACCTGTATTTAAATTTGGCGGCACGTGTTGACTGACCGAGAAACTTGCCTCGCGGGGCTGCCTCATGAAGTTGCTCATTCAGACAGGAGACGTTTAATTACGCTTAAATAAATAAGCAAAATTGAAAACTTTTTTTAATTGTGGAATATTTTAAATTTATATGTCGCAACAATTTATTTAAGTACGGCTAAATAAAGCACACTATTTTTGCCGTTTTTTTTTTATTTTCCATATATTCTTAAAACTATGGAAAAACAATGCAATATTATTAAGGTTTGATACCAACTACTGAGAATGAACCAGGAACGATTAATAAGCAAAGAAAAAAATATATATAATACATAGTCTGTAAAATGCAAAGTTAGCTTGCGTTAACGACCATTTCGCATCGAACGCGTTAATAAAGATTACCTACCTCAAAATCGTTGCCACTGTCCATGAGGAACTCTTCGAAACTGCACTTTGATAGAAAACGCATGCGGATGTCGCGCTTTGCTCTCGGGAAAGCTACGCGTGAGTATTTGCAGATTGAAAGCAGAGACAACCGCCGATCAGGAGACAGCTTCACTCACCGTACTGAATCATTATTTTCAGCATATCGCTTATAAATACTGTAACGCAGGGACTGCCAAGAGCTGCGTCAGGAAACAATTTATATTTAGATTGTCTACGAACGCGCTCATTCACTCTAAAGAATTTTACCTTATGTCTAGTACTGTTAAGAATTTACGCCAAAATATCACGCAATAAACAAATTTTCTAAATATTTCGTGTGGCTTTGCCCTAAGGGAGACATTTAATTGGCCCTATGACTATTGCAGTTGTTTATTTTTAATTTACGTGAACTATATTGTTACGTTTTACGTGCACAGATTAAATTATTTTCATCTATATGACAACAATTATTCGTATAATTGCATAATTAGAAAAGCATCGTATAAGGGCCGTAGGACGATAATCGCGACATTGTGAAAATAACAGCTTTTAATTTTTCCTCTAAAAGCTACGATCAGTTTTTAAAATGTATTCAAAATTTAAATTAATGCATTCAAAGTATTGTAAGAAAAAAAATCGATTAATTTAAAATCCATAATATATAGACATGCCCTGAAAATATGAATTAAATATCCTTCTGGAACCAATTCACTTAATTTATCGTTCCATAGCCTTTCTATTTAGACTTGATTGGTAGACTTAGGAATTACTTTTTTACTTCACCTTTGTAGAGATGTTCGGTTCGGTTTTGAATAAACCGTGCAATGTCTGCTGTGATGGTTTTGTCGATTTCTCTAGTAATAAATTTTCTTGCTTTTCACGAATTTTTGCAAAGTAATTTTGCAATATTATAATAAAATACCTTTTAGCGAAATCTATGAAGATTCATACTGGGTATACGTTAAGATTATTCGAGCACACTAGCATGTTGACACATTGATATTACGACTAAAACAAAACCATAATAACGCTTGTACATTATTTGTGAATAGAATTATTTACGGCATTTGCCTGTTTTTATCAACAGGCGCTGTGGTTTTCCTATTGTGGAAACCCAAACTAAACATATGTATTCCATAAGTCTTAATAGCTGATCGTGCAGAAGTGCAGAATGAAATCTGCTTTATTCCCGGAATTGAAGCATATAATAACTCCTGAATGGTGTTGTCCTCTTATGGTTGGGATCCCAAGAGGGGATTTTACGCAGTACTCCAGCGTATCAGAAAATTATATAATATAGAATCCTGTAATGTAACCCCACCAAATATGACCTCTTAATATAGAGCGGTACGTTATTGGACCCATAGAAAAAGTCGAGCGTGTCTGATTAAAATAAAGTAAGTTATGTTTAATGGAGGTAAGTTTACATATCAATAATCTGGCGAATTAAGCGTGACATAAAAAATGGGAGAGTCACAAAGTTATAAACAAAAGATCACCAATATTCGAGCGGGATTATTATTTTTTATTTTAAATGAAATCCTTTAAGGATTAGGATAATTTATATTCTGGCCATTCTGCTTAGGCAATGTAGCTAAATCTATCACGAGCTCCATTAAACCTCACTCCGGGCGTTATTGACAACATGACCTTTTCTTAACATAACGTCCTGTGACGGAATCAGCCGTGACCAACTGTCAAATTAAAAAAAAGTTTTTAGGCGGGAATAGGTAAGCGTCAGATGAGTTTAAGCGGGATTAAAAAGTAGAAAACTATTAGAATTCTCGAATAAAACTGGCTTTTTGATATTTAAGTTTTATTAAAAATTTTCCCGACAATGCTTTAGTCACTCCAAATTTACTTTCGCTGCTTCCCTAGAATTATTCAATCAGCCTTAAAATATTAAAATGAGAGAGTGAGACTCTTAGCATTCCATGGGTTCACTGCGCGGGTGCCTAGTTCATCGCTACAAACACTACAAACAAACAAAAATGTCCAAGTTATGTCTGGCTCCGGTACGATAGTTAATTTATGATAATTCTTGACAAGCCAAGGTTTTTTTAGTCTTTTAGTAGGTTGTACAGGAATTTTGCGGATATATTCCTCGCTCCTACCACGTGGAAGGTGGTTAACACTTTTTTTTTAAAGTAGTATATAAGATACAGGTATTTAAAAGTTTCAAACCTACAAATAGACAATATAATATGATGTATTTTAATAAAACCAACATACTATTCAATACTACTTTAATTCAATCGTTGTTTATTTGGTGTCTATAATATTTTCTTCATAAAATCCTTTGTTATGTGTACAAAATAAAATATAAGCTTAAATATTAATTTAAACTAGAGTCAGATCATTCAATAATTCTTTTAAATACGTGATCGCCACTGAAGAATCTTCAAACCCCATGATTATCGGACATTCGGGCTGTGTCCTACCCATCGCTACTACAATTTGCACATTTCGAGAGCGATGTCGGCCATTTTGGAGTTTGGTTTTCCTAAGTATCTCCTTGTTGCGGATTCTATCACGCAGCGAAACACCAAGCATCACTCTGTCCATTGCTCGTTGTGCGACCTTCAATTTGCCTCTATGGCCAAGCATAAGAGTGAAGGGCCGCGTCTCAGTTCGTAAACATATATTTGACATATTTTATATAATATATGTATGGAATATATTATTACTAATCATATCACGATAATAACCGTAGAATAATAATAAATAATTATTATTTTTCATAGTGTTTTTATATATACAGTAAACATTCTTTTAGTAACATAGAAAATTTTAAATCTATTACTCGCACGTCCCTAATCTTTCCAATTCTACTGTATGCTCTGATAATGACTAAACGGCATTTTGTATAATAATATTTATCAGGAACACAATTTTTCTACGTACGTCATTAACTAGTATTCTGCCCGTAGTGGAAATCGTAGTAGATTAGACCAATAAAAAATTGGACAAAACATTAATTTTTGTTTTCTATATTCTTTTATATTTCTTAATGTTAAAACATTTATGAACTATGGCTTTTAGAACAACACCGATTTTCTTAATTTTTACTTACCTAAATAAATAAAAAAATGTTTTTTCATTTTTTTTAGTAACACTAAAAGTCCTTAGTAGCAGTCATTGAAACGAAAAAGAAAAATAAGAAGGTCGGTTGAGAAATACAAGAGAAAAAGTACCTGAACAGTTTTGTCTATGCTTATTTATCTAAATAATATATAAATAAAATTGAAGTGTCTATTTGTTACGTCAAAATAAAATTATTTCACAAATTGCCTATAATAATAAACAAGATATCTGTGACAAGAACGCAAATTAAAACATTTTTGTCTGCATGTCAGTCTGTCTGTCAGTTTCGGGTAATTTCCGAAATAACTGGACTAATTTCAACGGGACGTTCACTGGCAGTTAGTTGATGTTACAAGTAACAAAATAGGCTAATTTACTTAAAAATAATAAATAAATATATACAGGTCTATATGACACACGGACTTCTGTTCCTAAGGTAGACAACTTGATGACACAAATATTTTTTTTAGAAATATATAAACACATACACATGAATAATACACCCAGACTCCAGGTGGGAATCGAACCCACGAACCCCGGAGCAGAAGGCAGGGTAACTGCCCACTGCGCCAACGGGCCAGCCAGTAATAATTAAGGTATCGCACAAAATATAAAAACCCTCAAAATTTAGCAACATCACTGAAATCACACGCATTCGGTAAAGAAACAGCTCCAGGAATAATAATTATTGTTAAAAAATATCGCACACGAAACAGTCGCTGCTCTCTGTCAGATCCTACACGACAAGATGTGACACGTCAGGAGTGTAGGCGTATGCGGGTAGATATCGCGGCGCTCGAGGTTGCGCCATCTAGTTTGCTTTGGTGTAACCTTTTCCACTTGACATCATTGCCATCTTGTTATGTAGCAGCCGCTACACAACTATTTATCTTTCAGATTATTAATGTATTCAATAATTCCTATATCCTTATTTTACTTTTTACTAATTGCCCTAATACCATAACAATCACAATTGACACTTGACAGATAAAAAGACCCTAATTCCCGCCATTATTCCAAGGCCTTTTTTCTTTTTTTTTATACCTTTGACGACAGTGTACTCCTTATGTGCCAGTGCTACCAGTATTCCTTGCGAATAAAGACGTTAGAAATGCTGGCGACAACAATAGCTTCGTAGAAAGGAAATCTTTTAAGGAACTTTCCCATTAAATAGGGGGTTATAGACTTTATTCATATACCATTTATATGAATGTATATGCAATAGTATAGTTCATAAATTTAAATTTCATATCAGTAAATCTTAATAAATGTGTAATAGTAAGATATATTTTACAGTAAAAACTGCCTAACTAGGGTAGAACTTTACAGAAATTATTTGCCTCATGTTATGTTCTTCAAAAAACTACCCCTAGTATTCTTTGACAAAAAAATATATGTCTATTGTATGCTTATCTCATGCCGGAGCCAGATATAGCTTCATTTGTATGATCATGTAGTGTGACCGGGGACTTAGCGTAACTGTACAAAATTTTGTGGTACTTTGTGGACTTCAAGGACAAAAATGTACAAACACTTAGAGCTATGTCTGACTGCGGTGTCAGGAACAGTTTCATTATTATAAACTCAGTTTTAAGCTTTGATTATAGGAGATTTACTGAGACTTCATAAAAATTCAATTCATATAGATTTTGAAAAATTGCTAGTTCCACAACAATGGAATAATCACGATTCTATGCTTCGTCGGCAGAAGTGAAATTTAAAAGGGAATTCTCCCGATCAAGCAATTTTGTTGAGTGAGGCAAAATTCGGGTAGTCGTTAGCGATATTGTAGAGTCGTCGGTTAACGGAGTTAGAACTAGTTACATTGAGGAAATTGACTTTTTTGGGCTGTTATTTGAAAACTAAACAAAAACATCTGTACATTTCGTATTACTGTTGCCGGCTGGTCGAATTTCGCCCACAAACCTTTTTGCGTGAAACGACATATGTTGTTCTATTCACAGACAAATAAAATTTGACAATTAACATAACATATGGTTGACACGATTACGCTTTTATATCATTCAATACATGTGTGTGTAAATCACGTAACTCGTCTGGCATTAGTGGGTGTGTGATTTTATTTTAATAATTTAATGTATTAATATTGAATATTATAAAATAACATTAGCGTTCGCACTACTTCCTCTGTACGAGCTACAATCATGCCAAATTTCATACTCCTCTGTACACGCAATTTTACAGCACCTAACGTTATCGCTTCACATATTAATATTAATATCGCCTCTACATTCTCAGGCGTCATTCTAATAGAAATGCGCTATGCAAGCAAACTTAGTACGTACAAACGTGCGATTAAACATGAAGTTGATTGAAAATGTCTAAGAAGTGCCCTAATTGAAGTTTGTAAAGTTCTTAGACATCAATATGTTTGATCGCACGTTCGTACGAACTGTGTTCGCTCGCATCGCATGTCCACGTTCTATTAGGATGGCGCCACATGCAAAAAGTGCCACCACGAGTGATTGCGAGACATCGCGAGAGTATACTGTACTGTATACTCTCGTGCTCCCCCATCCTCGCCATCCCAAGAGGAGAGTTCATAGGTATTATTACAAAATTTTTTCAAGAATTTGAGCTGATGCGTCTGGGTACCAGTACCTCTTTCTCAAATAAGATCAGCATAAAGTGGCGACAATACTGTCACTTCAAGTGATGGTATGCTTGTAGGGTTTCGTTCGATTTGTTAGAGTTATCGATGGCCTAACTCCTTCTTTAAAGGCCGACAAACCATCTGCGAGGTGGTGTAAATGTCCATGGGCGTCGGTTGTCACTTAGGTGAGGAACCTCCCGCTCCTTTGCCCCTTGTGATATAAAAAAAATACACATAATAGAAATATTGGACCTTGAAACTCTTCTTCCGTATCAAATCTGGAAACAAAAGAGGAAACTCGACGCCAGTAGATGGCGCTGATTGACAATAGCACTTAGAAGCTGAAGTCAACAAATAGGTGTACATTAACTCACTCCGTCTTGTACATCAATTTTCTTTTCCCGGGTAATTGGTTTTAAACTTGAAAATTGGCCTGACCTATTTAAAATTGTTTTAATAATTGCTACTGTCGAAACATTAATAACAATTTTAATGAAATTCTTATAGAGAGTACAATAAAATAATGATGTAAATGTATACTTAATTTTGTGACTAAACGATAGGATGAAGAGATCGTAGCTTAATCAGTAGTTGTTTGAGTAAAAACCGTCAAGTAAACTGCATTTGAGTCAATTAAGTAGCTCTTACCGCAGCTGGGTTGTAGATGAGTGATCTATTCCAACACTGGGTTTTCAAATATCCAACCTACTCAGTGTTTCCAAAGGCACGTAAGACAGTGGATCTTGAGTGATTATTGGCACTAAGTGATATTAATTGTGAGATTGTTACTCGGTATCCAGTTCGAACCCCACCGCCGTTGGGGTATTGTCGCACCCACTCCCAATACAAGCTTTTAATTTAAGCTTAGTAGGAGGGGGTAGCGCCACTCTTGTAGCCGAATTGGACCGGTGCGTCCGGGTATCAGTACCTCTTTCTCACATGTGATTGACGTGAAGTGGCGGCAATGCTGTCACGTCAAGTGATGGTATTGTTGTCGCGTTTTGTCCGGTTTGTGAGACTTCCCGATGGCCTAAACTCGTCATTAAAGACCGTCAACGCATCTGCTAGCCTTCTGGTCGTACAGATGTCCATGAGCGTCGGTAGGCACTTAGGTGCCTGCTACCTGCTCGTTTGCACCTTATAACATAAAAAAAAAATTACTGGAAGGTGGCCGCATTTTGAAGCAGTATCTTTGATTTACTTTAGTTTTCCCTAGTCATTACTTTCTCAAGATAAACAATTTCACTCGCATTATAATTAAAGACAAATATAGACAAGTTTTTCAACGAATTTTTGGTGTACCTACACATTAGTAAACTGTAGAATACAAGTTACGTCTAAATTCCAAAGCTTTAGCTCTAATTTGATGGAACTAAAGTATGGCACACAAATGTGATTGCTTACACCCCAGACGGTGGAGTGTAGAACATTAACCTAGTTGACGTTATGTTAATAGGTTAACTAAATAATAGGTATTACGTATATATGCTTACGTGTACCTATATACCGTTTTGTGGACACTGTTATCTCCCCTATAACACGGTAGATTTATTCCTCGTAAAAGGAAAACGCGTTATAGGATTATTCTCGTACAACACGCTTGTACGATTCCGAATGCGTATAATGTAATTATGTATATTTTATAACATAATATATTATATCATAATATTAATGCGTTATATGAGGAGGTATATATCTTCTATATACAAAATGAATTTACAAAATCTGTGTACACGCATAACTTTCGAAGGACTGCACCTCTATTGATAATTCTTCTTTTGTTGTTATCGTTATTATATAGATAAGGTTTATATAGTTAAAACGTTTTGTCTGTTTGTTACGGTTAATATGCAAAACGCCCGATCAATTTTGTAGGGACTTTCACGGGCTGGTTTTATAAGGAATAAATATAGGCTACTTTACTTTTAGCAAACTAACTAGGGATCCGCACAATAATATTAAACTATCAAAATAGAACAAAATCACTGAATTGACGAGGGAATCAGCTAGTGATATATAAAGTTTGTTTGTTTATTATATAGGTACCTACCGAATGTGTAATTATAATTTTCATGCACAAAATTCCACATTACTTATAATATAAGATTTGATATTTTAGATAAAAAAATCTTTAAAATTTTGTACTAATAATAATATTTTAATAATGTTATAAAGGAGTTTAATTGTTTTTATTATGTTAACTACGTATATGGAATCATTTCATAAATGTCTGAAAAAACGCGTGGATTATGTCTTAGTTGTAATTGTTTGATTTTCTGTAAATCGCGAAGATAAAAAGCCATTATTTAATATGGTAATAGGCGGTTAATTGTAGCTTTGTTCATATAGTATCGAGTACTTGTAAGTTGTAGTTAAAGTAATATTATATTATGCAGTCCATCTTTCCCAACGAGCCAAATGTGGGTCAACACGACACTTTGCCTATTATGCTTTTAAAGACGTTCCCGATACGAAATTACAACATTATTCACTGTATGGACTATAAAGACCACTTGCAACGCGAATTTATATTTAAATTATTCATAGATTAAGAAGTAAAAGAATCTATAATGATGTAAGCCTCGGGTCACTTCGAGATCGTACCTTGCTTATAATTCTCTTAAGGTTTCGAGAGACACCTGTTTAGACGTCCTAGCACGAACCTCACGAACCGTACTTCGGTTCGATAAGTTCGTGATAGGTCATCTAGGCCCACAGCAGACCCTTCTTAGCGTCAACGCGGGTTGCAGTAGCATTGATTAAAGGTAGGGCACGATAAACTCTTGCCTTGCCTCTTGCCTTGCGCGAACATTTTAACATAAGTCGACGAGTCGACTTAATTCTGTTCGAAAGTTCTTGCTAGGCCCTTTGGTGGAGGGGAGGCTTCAAATAATTAATTATAGTGAATATTATCGCGAAAGTTTAAAATGCGTTAAGAAACTTAATTAAATAAAATATTTTACATTTTAATTTCTTTAATGTATATATGTAACTATACTATTAAATAAAGCTGAGGAGTTTATTTGCTTGAACGCGCTAAATTCAGAAACTACTTGTCCGATTTGAAAAATTCTTTCAGTTTTAGATAGCCCATTAATCGAGGAAGGCTATTTATCATCACGCTAAAATTGAATATATGTTTTTACCTATTTTTACGCGGATGAAGTCGCGAGCACAGCTAGTCTAAGAACATACTTTACAGGAACAAATGTCATCATTACCGTTAAATCCTATTCTTAACTAATATTACCCAGACATATGTAAGAGTTTCTTTGATTGTAAAATTTTCTTACCGTACGAGTATCTTCTCGACTGATCGTCATGAACTTTTACATAGCACTACTATGTATAATTGACAATAGTCAATACCTGTATACAATACAAATTCTTTTTGAAATAAAGAAGTTATTACACATCTTAATAATAGTCGGTTGTAAATAAAATACAAGTTATTTTACATATGTATATATTTCATTTCAGAATAAAAATTATTCACTGTTTATAAAACACTATTAGTACATGGCTGTTGTATATAATTAAGACAAAAGCCTCTGTTATCGACATCCACTGGTGCTTCCACGTTGTCAGTATGAAACCAAAGGCGAAATGGCTTCACCGTACCTGTTATTAGAAAAACTGGTATAGTTAAGTCTATAAAGACACCTCATTTATATCTCGGAACATTACTTGATAAAAGGTACTAAATTATCTTTTTTTGTACCCTTACAACGTGAAAAAGATCATAAGGATCGAATAAATATGTAGTTATGACTTCGGGTTGGTGACTGCACTTAAGATCATGTTTGGGACAGTGTACATTAGATGTACACCGTCCTTAGGTCCTTAAAATATTCCAGTCCAAATTTTTTCAGAATTTTTGTTGTGTTACGTTATAACCTGCGATCAGTCTGTTTGCTTTACTTCGGTTTATCGTACAATTCAATATAATTGTTGGAAAGCTGGTGTGAGCGCACAAAACATATTTACGTGCATGAGTATATTGTCTCTAGGGAATGCGGCGAACTGCGCAAAATAACTACGCTTTTAATTACTTTAAAAATTATTAATCTCATAGGCTTTCACACTACTTAATTAGTCTATGTTTTCAATATAACGAGGTTAATTAAGTTTTGTATTGAGTATAGTCATTTTGTTAAGGTGAAGTTAGAAAAAAAAAATAGAACACGCTCAAAATTATACACATATCATAAACTATATCAGATCTATGATTAAGAAAGATTTTTATTTATATTTTTTCATACTCAGAACCGATGAAGGCGTCATCGAGAGGTCGGCTGAAAAGGTCCCTCCACATATTCTGTCAGTACATAAAGCTTGAGCTGGTTGTATTCTTCCAACGTTTGCGGCACATGGAAGTAACAGCCAATCGTTGGCGCAGTTGTTGGGTCCAGGGCCCGATCCAATCATTGCGTTGACCGGGGTATTGCTGTTTCCGCTTATAGTAAAGGCTCGTGTACGGTTATTTACTGAAAAGCGAACATGTATTAAAGGGTCTTATGATCCATGATGTATCTATATTTGAATATGTGAAGCGAAAACTTTCGGTACCATTTTACGCAAATTGCGCGGACGGAGTAATATTAAATATGACACAATTATCGCAGTCGTGATGACCGTATACTGTATTAATAGTCAAATATAACAAAGTCATTGCATATAGCTTTAACTAAGTGAGTACGCAAATCTAAAGATTTCAACCAGCCGGCGTTTCCTCGCAACGCAAAGGTGATACCGTATTATACTCAAAAACGAAATCGTAAAAGTTCGTTTGTTTCAATATGTATGGTTGTGTTGTGAAATATATTGAGCAATACCTTAATAAAACATTAATTGCAAAGATTTTCTATGGGTTTAGCCCGAAAGAATTTTTCTTCTTTCCTATTTAAATCAGTGGAAATATTAAAAAATGTAGATAAGTTTTTCGAAAGGAATAAAAAAAATTAAGTAGTCTAAGAAAAATAAACGGTTATTAATGTTTTTACCTGGATCAGGGCAAGATGTATACTGTATTCCACAGAAGTTCCTTTCCATTCTTATGCAAATACCATAGTCTTGGTTGCTGAGCTGTCTTCCCAACAGAGGCTCATAGTTAAATGACTTAAGTTGTCCGGAAACACCGGTGTAGTACTGAAGACAGCCTTCATCAGCTAAAAGATATTAGTTATATCATTGCTAATAATTATCAGCGGACCCGACAGACGTTGTCTTGCCCGAATTTTCGATTGTTTCCTATTATTATATAATTTTAAGTATTATGTAGTAGCGACCATTACTGTTTCCTTATTAGTATTTTTAAATAATCCTGCGCCTTTTCCTTTATTTTTTTAAACCTTCCCTGAAATAAGGGGGAAAAAACAAAGAGAATTTAAATCCGTGTAGCAGTTCACGAGCTTTAGCGAGGCTAACAAACAACGATTGATTTATGTTTAATATAGAATACACAGAGTAATTTTAATTCCAATAGAAATACTTATTTTTTAATTAAATATCATACGTATAATGCCTATTATTATCAGTACTGTTATTTCGTTCTCCAGGTGTGTCTAATTCCGTCAAATTTCGGTCATAGCACATAGCTTTAATATACTCGTAAATTGGACGTACAATAATTTTTAGTCATTATTTTATTTTGAAAATTATTATAATTTTTCGATCACGTTGCCGCTATAGATATGCATATTTTTATTGGAATAAAATTCTATACGTGTATAATATTAATGGAGAAAATGGGCGTATTAAAGTTGATTATATTTGAGTTTCATTATAAAGTAAAAGTCATTACTTAACAAGAATCAGCCTGTAATGATTTAAATTAAATTGTATAAGTTAGAGAGCATAAGTTTAAACATATCTTACGCAAGGCACGTATCAGCTATGAAAGTTTGCGGAAACTTCTAGTTTCTGGAGAAGATTCTAGCGACGTATTCAGATGCTCCATATAACTTTATTAACTAGCATTTCACTTGAAGCTTCCTTCACCTACTTTTTGACGGTAAATGATAAAATAACCTAGATGTGCATGTAGTCCACATCTAGAAGTGTGTAAGATATAGACTACCGGTAAACTGGTATACATATGTATGAAAAATACTTTTGGAGAAGAAATATAATAGAGTAAGACCGTGAACAGCCAGGCTTACGGTATTTCGTAACAGCTGAAAGTTTGTTAGCGCATACATTACAAACAGGTAAGAACAATGTCCCATCATGAAGTTTGAGTGATCGTAGCTTTGACAGGTATACGGCATTAAAGGCGTGTAAAATGTAAAGTTACATTGTTATCAAGCTTTCCATACATACAAAAACATTGGAACTAAGGGTGTGAAAAATGTGAATTAACATTTTTCACACCTCTAGTGCCGTGTACCTGCCAAAGTCACGATCACTCAAACTTTATAATAGGCCATTGTTCTTACCTGTATTAAGAGGTTGTATTGACAAATTTCCAGCTTTAACAAAGTATCGTAAGTCTGGTTGTTTAGGGGCACTTAGTCTAAAATATAACATAATAAGAATATATTCGAGCGAATAAATTCCGTACGTGACTATGTGCTTTTTAAAAGTGAAGCCATTTTTAATTATACTGAGAATTCTTCAGCTGTTAAATTACTTTGCCCTATTCACTATTCTGTCTTTACATAGTATAAAATGAAGTCGTTTAGCGTCCTTGTGCGCGTAAGTATTGTAAACTATGCAACGGATTTTAATGGGGTTTTAGCCAATAAACAGAGTAATTCAAGGAACAGGTATTATTTGCATAATATATAAATATATATAGTTCCAAAAGCCAAGAGTTTCAATAATTTTTAACGTGATGTCGTCAAAAAACATTTTTATGCGCTTACACTGCGTCCGCTGGCTAAGCCTTACGAGATAGATCAAAATAGTAGTAAAGTAGTACGGAATTGTATAACTTGAAAAGGTCTATGAAAAATCAGCGATGGAATACGTCTATCTCATAAAGATAACCTACTGTAACCAGCTTTATCTTTTAAATATTACAAAAAAAAATAATGAACTATTTTAAAGACTTCAGTATGAAGCCTTATCCAATTTTACGCTACGTGTTACAACACACACATGTGACATTTTATGCCTTTACAGTATAGCCATTACAATGACTATCTATAAGATATAAGAGAATTAAAATCGGGGGAGGTGGGCATTTTAAAGATAATAAAAGCGGCGGTAGCTGGGGTAAGCGACAGATGGCCCTGTTTTGATATTCAATATCAATAGTAAAAGTAAGATAACATTCGAATAGAACAACCTGGTCTACCAGGTCCGCGAATATATCATATGAAATCAAAGACCTTAAAGGAGTACCTGAGAACATGATGTCACATGATAGACCATTTTGTTACTCAAATTTGTTATTTATTAATAAATTAATTGTTTTTGAATGCAGTGGCTGCAATAATATTAAGTAACTGTAAGTACTGCAATTTTCTATCCTCTTTTAATTTTTACCAGCGTTTGTAAAGCCGGAGCCAGACATAGCTTAATTTGAATGATCATTTCAATGATCTTGTAGTGTGGCTGGGGACTTTTTGCAGCTGCGCAAAGTTTTGTAGTATTTTGTAGTCTTGAAGGACGAGTGTCTTGAACAAACACTTTGAGCTATGTCTGGCTCCGGCATATATATGGGTATGAGAGATTTATGTATAGTCCCTTTTATAAGACAGAAGTAATTTTACGTAAGATGACAAAGAAAAGTGAATTGAAAAGATTCTCGTCCCAATATAATTTATTCCAGCTGAGTCCCTGAATTTGAATTGAGTGGTGAGCTTTTACGACCGAAGCTACTATTGAGTGGTTACTCAATATCTTTCCTTTTACTGTATCACACCTTTAGACATAAAAGGGACCTTTATAAAAGAAAAAGCCGAAACGCTAATATTAGTTTGATTAATCATTAAAAACGGACTAATTTAAGTTTGTTAAGCTAACAGGTGAATGATGTGTATGTGAATGTAATGAAAAACATTATAATTATAATATTGCCAGCAACCAATAACTTTTTTATGAATAGTTTAGTAAAGTTGCTTTTGTGAAGAAAAAAAGATTTTTATATATTTAGCTTAGCCTTTGTCACCCTATTCCTAAGCCGCTGTACAGAATATATAATAAAATTTTGGAAACCCTTCAATGCACGCTTACAACGTATTTTTCCATTTTTCCTGTTACTCTTAAAATCTAAACGAAAGCATCTTTATCTTTACACTAGCTGTACCAGCGGCTTGGTCCGCGTAAAATTAGGTATTTTTTTTTAATTTGAGCGTGTTGATATATAGCCTATAACGTTCCTCGATAAATGGGCTATCTAACACTGAAATAATTTTTCAAAATGGACTAGTAGTTCCTGATTAATTAAAAAATATATAAGCATTCGCACACCCCCCTCTATCTAATCTATACTACTACTCCTCTGGCGCAACGACCCAAAGTGAGTCGTGGCCTCCGAAACAAGAGAACGCCTCTATCTAATCTATAATTATGCCAAATTGCATGCTCTTCCGTCCGCGCAAATTTTTCGCCAAACGGTACCGAAAGTTTTTCCTTCACTTATTGTTGCTCTAATTTACAATCCGTTTATTCGAAAATTTTGTAGCAACGGTTTCATTCATTCAAATTTTGTAGCAAATCCTTTTAGGTGTTCGTCTCGCAATCCAACAAAAATATTTTAAGCAATTCGAGGAAATATAACGAATTCGCTTACACATTTCTTTAGCCAGCGAAGTCAACCTTTTGATCTCAGCAAATTTTGGCGCGCGTCAAGAGTTTTAACTTAATATATGATTTTATTTTATTTGGATAAAGATATTTGGAGCATTTCATTTGCTGTTACAGAATTAATTTATTCACGAAATTCATAATTCATTGAACATTTTTATTTCGTGCGTTAATAATGTTTGTTTTAACTTTTCTCTATTCCTTATTCATTTTTTTGTCTTAAATACCGTTAAGGTTGAACATATCTAGTACCATTTTTATTCAGAGAGGTTTATCAAGGTTGACAGCTTGATAAATTACTGTGTTTGAACAAAGTAATCCTGAGAATTTTGTTTTTCTGGTATAATCCAGTTTCATGTCATAAGGGTCAAAAACCGAAGAAGCATTTCGAGAAAAAGTTATTAGGTAGTGCCCTCGCACTTCATTTGCCTCGTCGTGGGGGCACTACCGTGACCCCAAATCGTCATAAATATTAAGGATGTTACGGAAGCGGTTTTTATATTTTGGAACCGAAGTTTTTATATTTGCTTTATCGGATCCCGAATCGGTATTGGAACCGAAAAATAACGTCATACACATTATTGATCAGTATATTCTTATTATAAATAAAAAAATAGATGTTCATCTGGATATTAAAAATTATCAAATTTAAAAATCTTATTGAGTAATAAGTTAAATTAAAAAGAATGACTTACTCAAGAGTGACTCACTCGAGAGCAATACAGCTTCTCTCCGTCCAATCTATTTCTTATGCCGGAGCGAGACATAGCTTCATTTGAATGATCATTTCAATGATGTCGTAGTGTGGCCGGGGACTTTGTGCAGCATCACAAAGTTTTGTAGTACTTTGTAGACTTCAAAGTCAAAAATGTACGAACACTGAGCTATATCTGGCTCCAGTATTATAAGCCAACTCCGACCAGCATCCGTATAACCGACCTCTAAGACTATCGACCTCTGATATAACTTCCGATTAAAATTTCTCCGAATCGGAATCGAAGCTCCGTAACATTCCTAGTAAATATATTTAAAAAAAATTAAAGAGATTTTTTTTCTTATGGTGACCTAAGACTTAAACCATAACTAATGATTACTTATGCAAGATGTCACATGTGAATAGAAATTAGTCAGTTTTATCCACGATACAGCCCCCTTTGCCCAGTTTATGTAATGCGCACCCTGTCCGGGATTAAAAAGGTCCGGCAGAGTACGTGACTGACCAAAGAAACAGGATTTACATTTATCGGGTTAACGAAACAATTCGGGTGTTAGAAGTTGCTGAAAGCCTTTACCTTATATCTTTTTCTATACATATTAAAAGCAATCGTTGTTCATTAGACTGACTAAAACGCGAAAACTGCTGGACGGACTTAAATTATGTTGTGAATGTTTTTCATTCCCCTTTTTCCAGGGAACGTTTAAATGAAAAAATAAAGGAGTAGTTCAAAAATTATTCATAAATAAAAAATGCAGATTTGTTCCTTACTTTAGAAAACTTCAACTATTTTATGACGTTCGCACTAGAACTTTTGACTGACGGACCAAGTAAAATTATAATTTCGTAAAACATTCGGCAAATGTCACGTTTTATGGAAAAGACATAGAGGAGATTAGGTAATTGGTTTAGCCTAAATACGGGAATAATAACGTCTGGCGCGTCCCCTAGTATAGTTGAACAAGGAAATGCTTTACCATTTTGGATGACAGCTCCTAGTTAAAGGCAGCTGAAATGGGCCGGCGCGTCCGGGTACCAGTACCTCTTACTCACATAAGATCGGCGTGAAGTGGCGGCAATGCTGTCACGTCAAGTTATAGTATTGTTGTTGCATTTTGTTCCGTTTGTGAGATTTCCAGGTTCCTATTTAAAGGCCGCAACGCACCTGCGAGCCTTCTGGTGGTGCAGATGTCCATGGATGTTGTTGGTCACTTACCGTCTGCTCGTTTTCCCCATGTAACATAAAAAAGCAGTGTGTAATTATAGACTTCAACACATTCGTAAGTGTCTAGCACATCATATTTAAGCCTTCTTCTACAAAGCGTTATCCCGGTTTTGGACCATAAACCTCTTAAATTGCAAAAGATATGCACAGCAAAAACCGTTTGATGAGATTTATCTCGAGATCAGCCGCAAAGAAATTGACGCACATGATGTGTTCATCTAGTACATATTAGTTCATCCGTGTTCACACGTGTTTAGTCTAAAAGTAATAATTAAAAACATACAAAAGGAAAAATGAACAAGCAGCTACACAAAGTCCGCGGCCGAATTACATGATCATTCAAATGAAGCTATGTCTGACTCCGGCATTATAGGTACTGATTTCTATGTCAGAATTTAATTATGCAAAAAAGGATAATAACAGCCGCTATTATATACGCAGTTTTATAGGTGCTTGTGTATGAAAAATCGTTGTCGATTAAAGTGCAAAGATTTTTCGCATCGATTAAACTGCACAGTTTTTATGCAACGATTTAACTGTACAGTTTTTTCGCAACGATTTAACTGCATAGTTTTTTCGCAACAATGTAACTGTACAGTTTTTTCGCAACGATTTATCGGTACAGGTTTTCGCATTGATTTAGTGATACGTACGTAGCGGCTGTTTCTTTTTTGCGTAATAAAATTCTGACATTTAAAATCCAGTACATATAATGCAGGAGCCAGACATTGTATGTACTGGATTTTTAGAAAAATAAATTAATAACGCAAACGGCTGAACTGTTTACCTTAGGCCTGTAAACGAAACAGTTGGTACAGGCAGGTGAATGACATTCGCATATAACCGCTTCTTTCTTCTTCTGTAAAGTATAATATAGAAGTTAAGAACAATGTGATACTGGTTTAATATGATAATATTTATATTCTCAGACATCGCACTTATAGAACGCGAATGCGCGATGCGAGCGAACTTGGTTTCTACGAACGTGCGATCAAGCATATTAATGTCTTAGAAGCCTCTTAATTGAAGTTAAGCGATCGCTGCGTCTTCAATTGAATCACTTCTTAGACATCAATATGTTAGATCGCACGTTCGTACGACTAAGTTCGCTCGCATCGCGCATTTGCGTTCTACTACGTTTACAGGGCAGTGCGCGGGTTATTCAGTTATTCTACTTTACGTACAGTTATTCTACTTAACGTAAAGTTAGCTCTGAGAGTTACACTCTCTTATTAGTATAGTTCTCGTACCTTTTCTTCACCTTCAACGAGAATTGTTTGTAAAGAGACTGTGTTGGTTGGTTTCTGAAATAAAAAAAGATTTAACCTAAGTCTACATTAATAAATAAAATGCAAAAAGATTAATGTTTACATCATCAGCTGGACCACTTTGCAAACCAATGGGTTTCCAAAGTGGTCCAGCTGGACACTCAGGGGTACACGAGAGATTCGATGTGGATCAACGTTGGCGTGACAAAAAATTTGGGATCCATAATTCGTTTGCGGGGGTCCATGAAAATTTATGTGCTTTGAATAGTGAAGAACTAAAATATTGGCTTGACTTCACCTATCAATGTAGGCACATTGATAGGTGAATAAAAAGAGGTAATTTTGAAAATTGCATATTTATTATTCTGTACAACGTGTTGAGACAACAATGCCAGAAAATATACAATTTTCCTTTTTATTTTTAAAACTCCGAATGGGGAGTATTCTAAATGAAATCAGTAATAATTATTTAGTTTCTTGAACTGTGAGTAGATGAAGGGAGTAAATTTTGGATGGTACAACTTTTTTGGTTAACCAACTTTATTTCTTTGACATTCGCTGACAGCACAATCAATAAATGAATTAATCATCAATCAAAAGGGTTCGTGGCTGCAACGCAATTTTCCATGGTTTGATCTAATCTTCACAGTTTTATCGAGTTTTGGGAATATGGAGGACTGCCTGCAGTTAGCATGGGGTCGGTTAATTGTTTAAAGCTTTTGTAATTTTTGGGAGCGAATTTTCAATTCGACCGGCCCGTTGGCGCAGTGGGCAGTGACCATGTCTTCCGCGTCAGGGGTCGTGGGTTCGATTTCCACCTCGAGTCTAAATGTATTATCTATATGTATTTCTGCAAAAAAAATGTGTATAACAGGCGTCTGTTACATATAATACAGCCATTAAGATGTCTACCTTAGAAACAGATGCCCGTGTATCACATAGTCCTATATATATTTATTATTATTATTTGTTTAATTTTTTTTAAATACTGTCAAGATGTGATTCCGACTCAACTGACACTCAGCCATATTTTTAAGAGGTGAAAAAAAGTTTCACTTAAAAAGCGTTTATACTGCTATTGACGGAGACGATATGACGGAGACACTAATAAATCAAAGATTGAAATAACAGTTCTTGAATAATAAATGGTGTAAATTACACGAACTTATTTTATATACGCAAAAATGTAATTTTTTCCACCTTAGGGGGAGTGGGGGAACAGCTGCAAGAGAGCTCGTACGCGAAGCCCCTGTCCGTCATCTATTGTTTGCCACCGAATCTTTTCTCGATTTCAGCCTTCATCAGTGGATTATTCTGGAAGATAAAAAAAAATATTTTTATATTAGTACTGTATTGATATAAGACATGTCTTGATAGTCTAGAACTAAATGCAGTGGCAACATTTAATTAGGTTCTCCCACGATATTCATCTGCTCTGGTTTTTTTTTCTTTCGTTTTGTTCGTTGGTTGCGGCCGATCCTACCGATCTAGGAAAATTAAAGCAATTTCAACATCAAAAATTAAAAAAATGATTGTAATAAGAAAAAAATGGAGAGAAAAAGGAAGTCCATGGGCGCCGGTAGGCACTTCGGTGCCTGCTGCCTGCTCGTCTGCCCCCTTGTAACATAAAAAAAAAAAAAGTTGTCGGACAGATAAAAAGGAAGATCCACTCCCAGGAGAAAAACTTGTTCGTAAATTATGCATCGATCCATACTAGCCTAGCTAGCGCAGTACGGCTGACCAACAAAAACAAAGTCGAACGCTTTGTCGTATATCTGGCTGCGTATGACAGAGGGCGCCTTATGACGGCCATTTTTCCTTCCCGTGGCGATTGCGGGTCGAATTGCGATTGCCGAAATAGCCGCCCTGAATTCACCAATGCACAAACAAAGCTAAAAAATAGCTTTATAGGGATATTTTATGAATACGCAGTCTAGTGTAGGTTTAAAAATTCGTATTCTAATTCCTAAGCAGCTTTATTCAAATAATGAAACCTACCTAATCTACGCCATTTTTTTATATAGTTCCAAATTCAAAAAAATCTCTTTTGAACCGATGAATATTTTAATTTCAAACACTGATTAGAAAAGGTCCTACTTCCGACTCGGGGAACTGCACTATAAATGTTTAGTCTAAAAATGCACGCCCTCCACTAATAAATTGCGACGCTTATGTGTATGCGGCGTTTTTAATGTAACTTCAAACCCAACTACGCACCGCAAGTCAATGATAATGACGACTTTGCGTGTTTGCGTCTACACGTCTATTTTGCACCTAGAGGTAAATACTTTGAAGGGACGTGTATTTTTAGACTGTACGCACTCTCCCCATGTTCGATTCCCAACTGGACCATAGTAGGAATTAGGTTTTTAATTTTTTAATTTTTTTTAGCGTCCAATATTAAATAATAACTTATATTTAATTACATGATCCTTCACTTTATATTATTTGGTATTGTATTGTATATGTAAAGACTTTTTAAGCAGTAAAAACTAATTTCACGTGTACTCTATATGAAATTACTGAAATGATTATTTTTATTTTTTTAATATGCGAGTACGTTAGACATCCCGATCGCGACTGCTGAATTACAATCGAGTTGTACGATGCAAACAAGCGATATATTTTGGCGTTTGACTGAAATGACCGACCGTCAATACTAACTATGCTGATTGATGGGGTGATTTTCTATAAATAGGATCAAGATTTCTTAAAGTAAAAAGCTGAAAACCCCACCCATTTTCTAATTTTTGACAGATAAGAGTCCAGCAATAGTACACAAACATTACGATAAGATTACAATAAAGTTTTCATTTGAACATTTTATTAATGACTCCCCCTTATAAAATAATTTCTTCTTCTTATCTAAGCCGAAAAGTTGAGATAACATTTCATAGAAAAAATTGTCTCATGTCGAAAAATTACTTCCAAATACTGACTTTTTCACATTATTCCTCTTAATATATCATACAAATTATCTGACTTTAAATCCATTTGAACTTAGAATGTATAATAATTTATACAGCTATGAATTTAAGACAACTTACGCCATCTATTGTCTAATAGTAAACGATAAATTTTTCTCTTGTAGTATACACCGCTAGATGTCACTTCTGCGCTGATTTTAGTACCAGTGCCTCATAATAGATGGCGCGGTTTTAGATTCAATAATTCACTGGGTCAACGAAAATAGTCCCTCAAAATTGTTTTTTTTTTTTTTTTCTATTTTTGACATTTAAGTCGTTTGTTTATCGTTTGTTCTTAATTGTTCGCCATTAATTTATTTAAAAAATAATAATTAAAATCTACCTTCAGGTTAGCCCCCACCAGGAAATTTCCAATTTTATTATGAAGACTATTTTTTTTTTCTTTTTTCTACCTATGATTTTTTAACTATGACCACCATATATAAAATAATGGATATATTTACTAATATGTTTGGTCTAAACTTTATGCATGAGCACATTATTTTATTTATTTATTTTCATTAAACTATATACTAATTAAGTAATTGCTCCTTACGATTAAAACCGAGTTAAAAGTGTAATCGTATAGCATAGTTGATGCGTGCGCAGTGAACTTATTTTGCATACATATCTTTCTTTAATAAATTTGCTTTTTTAATATAGGTATATGTTTCGCGGTATTTGGTACTCCGTCAAAAATGAGTCAATTTTTATAATTCTATTTTTATTAGGTAGATCATACTTCAGACGTGCCATTGACCATATAATCCGTCAAAAATGAGTCAATTTTTATAATTCTATTTTTATTAGGTAGATTTTTATTAGGTAGACTTCAGACGTGCCATTGACCATATAATTATTATCAAAATCTGTCAAGCGGTTTTTGAGAAAACAGAACTAAAATTATATACATCGATGACGGTTTTGTTTACTCCGAAACCTTGCATCTTGGAGCTGAACATATCAGTAGATGTCTACCAAATCGTAAGTAAGTACCAATTATTTTTTGCTTTTTAGTTTTTTGAAGGCGGTAAAGAGGTCGTGGCCTAATCGGGGGACTGCATTTGAGTCGAGCGCTAGGTTAAGTTGCTCTTACTGCGACCGGGTGATACATGGGTGACCCGTTCTAGCACTGGTTTATATTTGATATCCGACCTCCTCCGTGTTTCGGAAGGCACCTAAAACCTTTAAATCATCAAGCATTTGCTGCTTTGTAATGTTGTCTTGAGCAATTTCTTCAATACTTGTCATGAGCGCTTCCGTTTCTAGGTCTAATTCAAGCATCTAAGTCACTACCGACGTCCATGGACATATTCACTATCAGCATGGTCATAAATAAATTTCCAGCGTTTGAAAATGAAAGTACCCATTTTCGAAGGTCGCTATTTCGTATCGATCGAAAAAAGCGGAGCTGGTGAGTGCTATCACAAAGATGTACGAGTCAGGAAATTCAAAGTTTTGGACATTGTGTTTGTGGAAGTTATATTTCGAATTCTAAGATATGATGTCATTCTTATCAATCATATCATATATAGCAGCATCTTACTGTTAAAGACTATAGATATACTATATTGGAACACTAGGCTATATAAATGTTTATATATGAAATAATCATAAAATAATATAGGAATATAGAAGTGTTATATATACGAATATGTTCACACCATATCATGCAAGATAGGTCATTTTTACGCTCGAATATACTTTACAGGAAAATGCATCATTGCATTATATTCTATTAAGTTCCGGTTGTTAACTGGCCAGTAGTCATCTTGACAGTATTAGACATAAAAAACGTGTCGTCAATTAACCGTATAACTGAAAAAAACATCGGAGATCGATTTACAGAGTAATCGATTTTTTATAGGCAACTATGACTGGTTCTATTCATATTTGCATCAGCATCTGAAACATCAACCGCTTGGGGTTTCCCCATATCCGTTTCATCTTTTTATTCGTTTGAAAACCGTATGATGTTTTTATTTAATATTGTATTGAATATACAATATACGATTATGTGACATTTAACACGAAAATTTTGTCAGAAATTATGTAGAACTTTTTAATTTGGAATTCAAAATAGGATTTTTTTATTTAATATTGTATTGAATATACAATATACGATTATGTGACATTTAACACGAAAATTTTGTCAGAGATTATATAGAACTTTTTAATTTGGAATTCAAAACAGGATTTTTTATGGAAAAGCAGATATAAATTTAAAAAGTAGATTTTGATGTCGACGTGAGGGGAATCTTGCAGACTAAAAACTATTTCCTAATAGAATATTATCGAAAAATATCTATAAATTTATGGTATGACTGTTGGCACGTCAGACAGTTTAGCTCTATTCTATAAGACAATCTTTTTATATTATTTTGAAAGCAAATAAAATTTGATGTTTCAATACGGATTTTATCATTTTAAATTTCCATGACAGTACGGAATGAAAGCAAAAGATCAGTGAGGTTTAAAATTTCCTGAACATTTATATGCGTTAAGTTTTAGTAGTAAATGCTTAAAAGAACATTTATTATTAAAAAAAAAAACACTTGTGTTTACATAGCTGGTTTCTTCCACCGATAGTAATTATGTTCACGATATAAATCATAATTGTATTCAACGCTATTAATATAGACCCTAAGCGGTATCTATAATGATCAAGATGATAATAAATAAAAGAATAATAACCGAACCTTCTAATAGTTTCTGTGACTTCTTAGGAACTGGCGAAGCTGGATGCTTTGCTAGTTCCGAGTTCAGTGACAGTATATCTAGCTCTCAGTTTAGATTAGCAACGTATATAAAAATAATATTGCATACACCTGTACCAAATAAATAAAATAATATTTCCTGTTTCCTCTTCAATTAAGCGAAACCTTAATCTACACTAATGTATAAAGCTGAAGTGTTTGTTTGTTTGTTTGCTTGAACGTTCAGGTATGGTTTCAGTGTTAGGTAGCCCATTTATCGAATATTGCAAAGTACTCTTTTTCAATTACTAATATGCAACACTTGAAAATTTTGAATCTTTTAAAAAGTAAAATAAAACAAAGACTATCAAAAAATAAAATTATCCGCTCGAGCGAAAATATGGACATTTATTATGACTGACCTTCATTCAATACCATTAGGTTGGAGTTTAAATAGAAAAATTACAAAAGAGTTAATTGTGGTCAGATTAATATGCGATAAGCATTGTTGAAAACCAAACTTTACTAAAGGCCTTACATACGCCAATGTGAAATACGCTGCACCTTAGTGGGCATGAAATATTAAATGAATGTTTAAAATATACATGCGATTAAAATACCATATCGAATCCCCCTATAAAAAGTATCGTAAGCCGCTTTCTTGTCATCAAATAAACTTGGTGAGCTCTATTGACTGCATTAATTTCAAAGTAAAGAGTCCAGCACATATTTCGCTTGCGCGAGAATCTTGACGTTTAGCCAGATCTTAGTGTCTTTGGTGGTTACTACCATGACGTGACGTAAGTGATCCCCTACAAAAACTGGAATATTATAGTGAAACCTGTACTACTCAAAGATACAAACATTTCTATTGTAAAGAATTCGATAACAAGACTTAAAGTTCGGGGCAGCCTTAGCGACTTTTTAAAAAGCAGATAACTTTATTTAGAAGAGGTCTTTACAGTTAGAGCGTTCTTATAAGACTAACTTAATTCTCAAACTTATGCTAGGCGTTGACATAAGATACCTTTCAATCTAAATCATAATACGGATGAAGATAAACCATAAGGCGGATGGGAAGAGTTGTTACGCCGATGTACCCCAAGGTTAAAGTTTTTTACCTTGAAATAAAACAGTGAATAAAACTTATCAAGTTTATATAGAAAACGTAAAAAAGGGAAAATGGCAACAAAGTGGCTTTTAATTTACGGAGGAGCCATCGATATAGCGGTAGAGATAGGAGCAAGGGGTATACCAGCAAAATCCCTATACAACTGATTCTAGACTCCCCAGTGGTGAAATTTTTTGTCGGCTTTTTCATGAAATGTAATTTTTTTTTTACTTTTTTTTTTTGATCTAATATAGGCCTCCGGGTGTCATTAGCCCAATGATTGAAAGGCGCAAGCAAGATTGATCAAATTATTTTTGTCCTAGCGATTTTATTTATGTTCTTAACTCTTGACTTAAAACTCGATCACCGCCTTGGCATAATAAGAAGCCTTTAGGCCTGACCTTTTCCTTATTATCTCTATTCAATAAATATATTCTAGATAAATGAATTATAATCATCTTTACTTTTGCAGATTTTAGATAAAAACGATCAAGTACTTTGACTTAAAAAATGCGCTCACCAAAACTGGTTATAAAACCAGTTTACACACGATAGAGGTGAAAGCGAGGGGTAAACCGATAGAATCCCTGTACAACCTTTGAAAAGACCTTGGCTTGTCCAGAGCTATCATAACTATCTTTATTAGAAAGGACTAGTAGAATCCTGCAGAAAACCGCACTAGTAGAAGCTTACCAAATTTAGCTATGCAGGGGAGGGAACACTGACAGTGAAGGTGTTCGTGGCCAGTATAAAGAGTACTCTTAAACCTATACCTGGGTTGCAAGCCCCAGGCACTATTATGGTTCCTTCCTCTGCAACGAGCCGGACTCTTCATCCGCAGGATGAATCCAACGTTAACACATTTGTCTCTGTCTCTCCCTTTGATGGGCCTTATCCGAAGGTGTCATGGAAGATATGTATAGCACTCTTTGTGTATGTTTGAGCAGTCCATTAAAAGTACTAGTTCATACCACCTCGATGGATAAAAATTCACAATCGTGCAATTTGCATGATTCAGTTCAAAGTGGGATCACTTTAAGTATTTTTTTTTTTTTGGAAATAATACTTGAAGACCGAGCAAGGGTCCTACGAAGAGAATTCTCCTCACCAAGAAATAAAAACCAACTACAAAAAGGATGTTGCGGGTCTTAACCAGTTTTAGTCAGGGAGACATGCGACAACGATCCTCTGGCGCTCTATTTCATGGATGAGGGCCCCGCTGGGCTTTAGTGGGTATTCTAGGAGAGCTAGCGAATCCCGCACTCCCGTTCGCAAATGTTCCTACATCATGGGATTATTTGCGAGCGGGGTAGTTACGCAAAAGCATTTCCCAGCGTAAAAAAAGGGTCTTAACCAGTTTAAAATAGTAAAAATAAACCGTATATGTGAATCAAGAAATATCAAATTGCTTTGCACCAATTCGTCTATGATAACAAGGGAAAATCTGTGCTATCTAGTAACCTACATGCTACACCACTGAAACCGCCATCAAAGCAAATTCCTAAAGTGCGAATAACCTTTGTACATTCTATCCCCTGAGGTTGCTTCAGTTTCAAAGCGAAATGTGCATCGAGGTACAACAGAAAATCAGTACATTGCTATGTTTTGGTAATTCAATTTTTCAAGTTTGATTTTCGCAAGGTGAAGTCGAAATCTCTTTATGCACTTAGCTTTTTTGATATCCTATGCACATCAATTTTTCTAGCTAGCTAAAAATATTAAATAATTTGTAATATTCTGGGATGGTGTTTATTATATTCGACTCTATTTTATTACTTTTTATTAATTTACTTTTTCGAGCTAAGTGTATGAGGGTTCCTCGCGCCCTGTACTAAGAACAAACAACAAACTTTTAATTAGAGGCAGCTCCATGCTGCATGCATTCTGCAGCCGAATTTGTGCCGGCGCGTCCGTGTACCAGAACCTTTTTCTCACATAAGATCGGCGTGAAGTGGCGGCAATGCTGTCACATCAAGTGATGGTATTGTTGTAGCGTTTCGTTCGGCTTGTAAGTCTTCCCGGTGGCCTAAACTCGTTATTAAAGGCCGGCAACGCATCGAAACTTAGGTGACAAACCGCCTGCTGGTTTTCCCCTTGTAACATAAAAAAAAAAACTCAGTCGGGTATAAAGGTCTGATACTATCAAGTACCTATATCTGTGTTTATTTGTCAAGTTGTAAATTTAAACTCTGATGCCGACAGTAAATGACGTGATATTAAATTTTCCGAGGAAATTGGATCTGTCGACGCAATTTTAAATGTCAGCAAAATACGAGAAACATATTTCAAAGCTCTCTCTACTATTAATAGAAAGTTAAATTAAATTTCTCGAGAAAACTTCCATTATAAGGGAGATACTGACTCGTCCACTTACTGATAATTCTTGTGAGACCAGCTCAAAGTTCAGGAAATGACATCTATTGCTGATTCAGTATGAAGTTTAATATGAGTATGAATAACGAACGTATAGTTTTTTTCAACTCCTGTAGTTTTATCTCTCTGTATATATCTTACGAACAATAAAGTAAGTATACCCATTACTAAATCGACGCAAAAGACGCTCTATGGCTAATAATAGCACTGATAACACTTTATGACAATATAATAACACACTTATGATGCCATAGACTATGAAACATATGAACACTATAATGTCGGAGCTAGACATAGCTCAAAATGTTTGTACATTTTTTCCTCGAAGATTACAAAGTCTACAATACTTTGCGCAGTTACACAAAGTCCCCGGTCACACTACATGATCATTCAAATGAAGCTGTAGCGGTTGCTACATAACTAGATGGCAATGATGTCAAGTGGAAAAGGTTACACCAAAGCAAACTAGATGGCGCTTTTATTATAAATTTATTTTACATATAAATTTTAGTGTTAATTTTTAATTATTTTAATAATATTTAAATTTAAAGGCGTCCGCGAGCACGGTGACGCTCACCGACGTGCCGCGGTAGGCGACGTCGCACGCGGTCTGGTTGGGGCCCGTCCGCCCCGCGGCGCCGCACGTCGAGAACCGGTAGTCTGGGCAACAGGGCCGTTAGGCGTGAGCAATTTGGCGGTGCTTTGCATTCTTTTAGCGTTTCTGTAAGACCCGCGCCCGGCCGGGCCTTTACAGTCTATGTACTTACACAAAGCGTCTTCAAAGTCGGGGTGCGGGGTGGTCTTCTCTTCGAAAATCGGGTCGTAGTAGTTGTAATCGCCCAGCTCCGTGCTGTTGATGTTGAGGCCGAAGCACTCGGGCGCCATCGAGAAGTCGTCGATGGCCGAGTCGGAGTATATCCGCATGCCCATTCGGGTTTTGAACAGAAAGTAGTATCTGCCGCGAAAAGTCATATTTTAAAGAGAAGTCTTTCAAAATTTTATGCCGAAAACGTTTGCTGTCAGTTCCGTAAGTATTTTACGATTCACAGGAGCTCGTTAAAATGTACTCAGGTAAACAATATTTTCCAATTTCAAATCAAATACAGCTTCACGATAGAGGCACAGTTACTAGTAATACGAGTTCACTGGCTCGCACTAATTGCTAAGTGTGATTTGTTGGTATTGCTTTTTAAGGAATAAAGGTTTTGATGTAGTTTGGAGGGAGAATCGACGCATTGGTCGGTAAATTTGGTATACTATCCACGATTCTCCCTTAATGCAAATTCAGTTCATACATTACACATGTTCAGTGAAGCTGCTTGCTGACTTGCTTTGTTGACCTATATAACTCGGTCGCTCACCTTCTCGTGATATTCGGCAGGAAGATCCCAGCGCGGTACCACTTTTCGCCTTTATCTTTGGTGGAGAACCACAGAGACGTCGTGACGTTTCCGCGCGGGGTGAGCTCCACCACGTCCACGCTTAAGGAGCCGTAGTTTTTGCCGTTTTGTTGATAATAGAACCTTATCTGATTTAAAAAATGCTGAGCTTCAAAAATACATTACATTAGAAATACATATTTCAATCATCTAAAGATAGACAAATTCTTCACTCTGGGGAAAAACAAAAAAAATCAGTCGTAATAAATCACTTCCTTCGATGAAACCTCTAAAGACGTCTCGTGTTCGTAATTAAATGTCAGGCCGTCCGTTTGCTCGAAAGATAACGGATTGCCGACGAAGTTACGTACTAATGAAACTATTGCTCGTCTTTTTTAATTCAACTTTGTAACACCGCAACCGAAGAAGACGAGACCGCCAGACCGCCCCACTGACGCGCGACGCACTCACCATGCAGCAGTTGTAGTATCGGGAGCCGACGTCTCCGTGCACGCGGGGCGGCGGGTTGAACACGACCGTGCGCATGACGGCCGTGGACGCGAAGTCGGCGCGCTCGCGGTTGGGGCCCGTCACGTTCATGTTCACAAAGAAGTAGTACCCCACGCACTGCCCCAGCGTGTAGTTGAAGTGCGACGGCGACAGCGGCACGCGCGGGTTGGCGGCGGAGTAGCGGTTGGGGTTGCCGCAAGTGTGGTCGTAGTTGGGGCCCGTCTTGTCGGTGGGCGTGGGCCCGCTGTGGCGCGACCACTTGAGGATGGGCCTGCGAACGAGCTCCGGTCGTTAACCTTACAGCTCAGCCCCTCCCGAGGCCCGGCGGCAGCCGCAGCTCGCCGTGGGCTTCGTGACGAGTGAGGAAGCTTATTTATTCTCGGTTCGTTACGGTAGTTCAGTTTTAGTTTGGTGAACGGTGAACCTTGAACGGTGAAATTTTTCAAGGTGAATACTAATTAAGTACAAATGTATGTTTAAAAATGTGTGTGATTGTATATCGTTGTAATTATAAATTAACCCGCACACAGCACGCCTGTGTTTGGCTGATGTATGGCCGATGTATGGCCGGTGTAACACTTGGTACCGAGTGCTAGGGATGGCTACGGTTCCGCTATCTTGGATATTTTGTTCCACGAGTGCGTTTTTGTATACTAATATATCGTTTTTGCGTACTAAGATTTTGACAAACCCCTAATTTTCATCAAATTCCAGGCTCTTGATCAAAGTCAAGACCCTAACGCCTCTTTCTCGGATATGAGCGATCGGCACTAAATACTTATTTTACTTCTGTCATTAACCAAAATCTTGTAATATAAGAAACACACAAACACTAAACTATTATGAGAACATTCCGCGTCGTAATAATCGCTTTTTGAATTGGGATGTGGAAAAAGGTAATCTGTTTGATTTTAATTTTGGACGGCCCATGATTACTCCTATATACAAATCACTCCTAACTGTAGGAGTGAATCAAATAGTGACTACTACCAAGTAAATCAACTGCTGCTGCCTGCTGAAGATGTTAAATTTGGGTTCTCGTCTCCACGTTAGGCCCCTCGAGGTGGCTTTGTTTTTTCGCAAGCAATCCGCCAACGTGCTTTAGTGCTATAATAAGGTTTACGACGCGTCTTTAAAGGCCATACATAAATAACGACACAGGTTAAAGGGGGGAGGATATCGCTAAAATTTAAATTGTGGCATGAAAAAAATACGGAATTCGATCGTCCTTCCCATGAAATGTATCCAAGAAAGCACAAATAAATAAAAATAACCATCTGACGTCATCCTCGGAACCCCCACGATCTCTACAACCTTACGACTAATATCACAAAGTGACATTAATCGGGTCTCATTTTTTTACGTGCCTTCCGAAACACGGAGGAGGTCGGATATCAAATATAAACCAGTGCTAGAAAGGGTCACCCGTCTATCACCCGGTCGCAGCCAGAGCAACTTAACTTAGCGATCGACTCAATTGCCGACCACTGATTAGGCCGTCACCTCCTCCTGTGAAGAAGTTAAATAAATAAATAAAATGGAAAATTTTGCTTCTAGCTTACTTCTAGCGTTCAACAATTTATTCCTATTGTTATAAAATAAATAATTCACTTACTGGCATATTCCTTACACATAATAGACTTAATTATAATTTCTCGAGAAGCAAAATAATTATTCACTTACGCATATAATTGGTGACGTCATCTAAAACCACACGAGATTGTAACATATTGTTTTTGCAATGAACAATGCATTTTTTACCTAGGCATTGTTTAGTATTTATTATAATAATAAATCGTCTGTCTGTGTTTTCTATGTAAATGCGTATGTAAACGTAATTCGAACAATTTTTTTAAAGTCCTTATACGCACGAAAATTAAAAAAGAGTTGCGTTAAATCTCGGCGTTGGCGTTTTTTTATCGTCGTTGATACAAAAATACAGCGTATATGTTTTCATATAGCGTTGAAAATCGAACTTTGCTCGATAAAGAAGCGTAGCGTTATAAAAGCGCTGCCATGTAAACACAAGCTTAGAAATCCATATGTTCAATTACAACGTTTTTTTAACGCACGTTAAAAAAGCTCTCGTACAAATGAAGGCTTACACAACATTTTCGCTTAGTTAAAGAAAAACAACAACAATTGGTCAAACTTGAAGTTTCTAATATTATGTTACTTACATTTTTAATTGTATTTTTCAATCGACTTCAAGGGAAAAAGAAGGAGAAGGCTCTGAATTCGATTGTTTTTTTTCTTTTTTTCTCAAACCTTTCGACAAGGTGAACCGATTTTGATAATTCTTTTTTATTTGAAAGCCGGTGCTCCCCGTAAGGTCCCATTTTAATTTGGTCCAGGTCTGATAATTTGAAGTTTTATTAAAGAAATATTATTTTATAAGAAATATAAGTAAATAATGAATTTGATATTAATCGCCGATTCACAATTAAGCATAAAAAATAAAATCATTTTTTAATACACTAAACTTACATAATCCATAAATGTGTACCTCTCAGATGCCTCAAAAACCCACTCTATGACGTCAGCAATAGAAACAATGCACTGAAATTTCTTTTAACGTATTTTGTAATTAACTAACCAATTTAAAGACCTCTCCTTTCGTACAAAATCAAGTCTAAAAGAGCTCATATGTATTGAATGAAAAGATGGGTGAGTCAGCCAGAATAAAAGACCCACATTTGAATAATAAACTTATACAGAAAGAGGCCTTTTTTGTTGGATAAATGAATCTTTCAAAGCTTTAAGGTTGTGTTAGCGCTACGTCATGAACCGGAACGATGAAAGTACGTTCCATGCTGGGTTTGTACGTTGCCTTATGAATGGATAGACAACGCATTTAGTAAAAAAGGTAATTTTTACAGAGTTATCTTAATTAGCTTCTATATTCTATGATGATCTTAAATTTCTAATATCAAATACATTCAATATACATATATGCATATAGTTCCGTAGCGTAAATTATTCCTCAAGATTCTATAAACTTGAGAAACAATTTCTGAAGCCGTAATATTAGTATCGAGTTGTTTGTGTCTTATTTAATTTTATTTATTGTAAATATTTTTATACAAGAGTAAAAAATAGAATACCTTTTGTATATTTAATAGTAAAGTTTACTTTAAATATATATTTAAGTGTACCTTTTTGATTAATAGTCTTATTGAATGTTTGATAATATGAAAAATATAATAATTTAATAAATAAATATATAAATATTTAGGACTATATGACACACGGACGTCTGTTCCTAAGGTAGACAACTTAATGTCTGTGTTATAGGTAACAGCCGCCTGTTAAACACAAATATAAATATATTTTTTTGTAATTTTAAATTTTCGCTGCTCCTTTCTAACACATTATTAGCTCTATTATTATGACGTGTTCAGATAACGTCCATTGACGGCGGATATTTATACATAAAATTGTAACGCAATTCTATCATAACACAGTCGGCTACCCGTCAAAACGGACGTGTATTCTATTAGAGCGCGAATTTCAGCACACCGAGACACAATAGAGGTAAATAAACTTTAAACAGAACAGATTCATTTGGAAACTTTTGTATATGTTTCTTTATTAAAAAGTATTAAATAAATTGTAAACAAAACATTGGATTAAATACCGTGCGATTATTTTTCAAAAATAATATAAAACCATTTAACTTAGCATAATAATTTCCAGTATTTATTTTAAAATGCTTGTGTTAGGAGTGGTCCCTCGGATAGCCCAGCGAGGTTCGAACCAAGCTCCTCACCGATTTTTGTACCGCTGAGTTATTGCCGCGTCGATTTCTACCATGGGGCAAACGGGCAGTTGGGCCACTAGAGGGACTACAATTGTGAAACTATATTGGCTTTATTGCTCCACAGAAATTAAAGCCAATAAAGGGTCACAATCCAGGGAGATTTTTTCATAACCTTCTTTGTTTATAAACGTTTTGAGGTTACGGTGACTGTACATTTAATTATATTGATATTATTTTTCTAGAATAATAATTATTTTTTATTTATTTATATATTCTTCTCACTTGAATCCCATCTTAACTCAGATAATATAACCTGTGTCATGACTGTCAAGTGTCAAGCCATCGTGTTCGCTAGTTCAATCATGTTTACTTGCTTAACTAAGTTAAAACATAAAAATAAAGTTTTTAATTTTGGAGTTAAGCGTGTGTGAAATAAATGAGAAGATCTTTAAAACTAGTTATTTTATTAAAACAATAAATATAGTACGTGACCGTGACCGTACAAGTATTTAAGAAACGTACCTATTGCCATCCATTTACAATGCATTCAGAAGAGAAATTATTGTCTTTTATGGATTTACTTGATTTAGATGAAGAGATAATAGACTTGAGAGTGGATAATTTAATGGCGAAAAGCACGTTTACCAATGAACACTTAATTAATTTGTCGATCCTGCTTCAATACAAACAAATGATAAATATTCGGGAAAATAGCGAATGCGAGAACGACAGAGAATACAGCTTTTTATGTAAAGTTATATCGAATGTTAGTGATGAGAATGTCGATATTATATGCAAAGTTGTAACTGCTGTACTTACACTAAATCAGAGTTCCATTGTATACAAATCAGAACATTTAATACAGCAAATAATTCCCGAAATGTATCTACCTTCTGTTTCAAACCTAAAATGTATTGAATCTGACACGGAAAAATTAAAAACCACATTTCTTCAGTTAAAAGTGTGCGAAAGTGTTTTAAATGCTGTTGTCAAGAGTAAAGCTAAGTTGCGTTTACCTTTTCTTGACATACCTATGGAGCACCTTCTCCTCAGCAAGGATGAAAAACTGCTTGTTTATTTCCTCACAAGTACAGTGCCTCAGCTTTTTCAAGCTATTGATGATTATAATATTCTTGATAGAATATGGATTTTTCTTAGGAGCCTGGAAAATAGCGCAGAGACTATTTTTTTGAAAGTCATGTGCTGCCTGTCTAATTATTACTTGCCTGTACAAGAATCTGAAAGCCTTTCATTGGAATCTGATGTTATTTTTCACTGTGAATTTTGGGACTTCATTTTGGTTGCTTTCCTGTCAAATGATATCTTTTCTAGGAAACAAGCAATATACTTGATGAAAAGAGCAATAGATTATGTAATGAAAATGAACAAAGATATTAGAATATCATCTAAGGGTACTTTCCGTTGGAACTATAAACAAAAAGAAATTTTAAAGAAAATGTGGGATGACTTCTTTGTTTTAATAGACAGTTTAGAAGAAAAGCAGAGTAATATTGTATTGCCATCTTTAACACTTTTTGAATCTGTCAAAGATGTAGGCCACTGTTGGCTGAATGGTGCATTTAACATTGGCCTTAAACATGATAATACCCAAGTTCGCCTAAAATGTTTACACTACAGATTGCAGTATTCTGTCCTCAATGTATCTGAGGCAGTTACGATTTTGGAAACGGTCAATGATGTGTCATTGTTTGACTGCACTCTTGACTATCAGCCTTTAAAAGATAAACTATATGCCCTTTTTCAAGATAATGCAACATTAGTACATATCTTAAAATCTGTGCCACTGGTTAAGTGGTCACCAGTACCCTTATATTATTTAACTGCAATCTTAAAAGATACCATAAGAACAATCTCTTGTGAAAATCGAGAATGTTCAATTGATATATTAAATGAATTAATTAAAGTACCTTGCAACAATGTTATTATAAGACTTGCTAATCGGATAAATATATCTTTCTTCATTGGTAATTGTTGCAGAGATCTTCCTTGGAGAAGTTACATTCCTTTGGTCTCATCTTTGAACCTTGAAACCAGTGCGGATAACCCATTTATCGAATTTGTAAGCAAATCATTGTATATACCAGATAATGATAGAGAAAAATTTGTACAGGAAATATTATTTTCAACTTCCAATATAGAATTTGCTCTATTATGCATGGAAACGCATAAAGATAACAGCATTCTGTCTCTAATAAATAGAACAATAGACATGATACAAGACATAAATGAGAGGCCATATTTTGATAAAAGTGAATCCTTGAATACGGTTATCTTTTTAACTTATTTATATAGAAAAATAGTGCAACATCAATACACTTCTGATGAGATAAATGCAACTTTAGCTCAAGCTTTAAAAACTATATTGAGATATATAGAAACTATTCTTGGAAATAACATAATGTTGGACATAGAAAAGATGGCTTTATGGTTTGAAAGCTTAGATCATATACTTTCTCAACTACCCACAGATGATTATAAAGTAACCATATCAAGAGTACACAAAACTTCTATGCTTCTTTTACACCATAAAGATGCAGATGTACACAAAAAATCATTGAGCATTTTTATACTTAGTTCAATACTGAGGGGTCCTAATATTATAAAAAATCCTAAGAAAGAAATAGTAAGTTTAAAATTTTTTATTGATATTATTTTAGGCATCAAGTTGGATGGAAACCTCAATAGAGAAAATAGTGGTAGAATAAGAAATGCCTTCTATGAGAAGGCTTGTGAAGTAGTAAATACTTTAACGTTACATGATTTTGAGGTAGACAATAATATAGTCAACTTCATTGATGTTGCCATAGAAAGTGGTGGTTATGGTTGTTTAAAATGGGCTTTTAGGATTATGAATAAAATAATGCCTATTATTAACATTGTGTTGTTATTATTTATCACTAATAAGACACTGACAATTTGTAATACTATAAGTTTCCATTTTACATTCAAACGTTCGCATCTGTAAAAAACTTCTTCAAATCCATGTCGGAGCGTATGCGATGCGCCGTGGCATTAGTGTCATGACGTACGTATATACGGCCACCACTCGACCAAATATATCGCCAACCCTTACGACGCCCTTCTTCCCGAGCATTATAAAATAGCTGTTTATTTGTACGCGTCAGTCGCTCGTTTATGTAAAATCGACGTGAGACTCCATCAATTATTCCAGAGGTATCAGCTCCCCGACGGACTCTAGCCGCACGTAGCAAATCATCGCGAACTGAACGCCTAGTGAGCCTCACAATGATTACACGCGACCGCGGTTGATTGTCTCCCTGCAGTGTAGCAGGGCGCGGGCCAAAACGCTCGGCCGAAGCGATATCTCGTGATTCGACATCCACGCCCAATTTCTTACCAATCAGACTCGCAATATGAATGAGATTCTCTCCATTCTTTTCCTGCACACCAGATATTTCAATGTCATTAAGAAAATATTCCTGCTCCCGTTCATTCAGCTGGGATTGCAATTGAGCAATAATTTTATTCAAGTGTCCGCCCTCTCCCTGCAACTCACGATTAGATAATTGCTCTTCCAGGGTTGACAACCTGGTCTCTTCCTGCACCCCACGGGCAGACAATTGTTCCTCGAGGTCAGATAATTTTGACTCAATGGCATCGACACGAGAGTTAAGAGCGGAAATGGTTGTGGAAATTCGTACTAGGTCTTCTCTAAAAGATGCCATTTCGGACCGTACTGCCCGACGCACCTCCTCAACAATACTGGTGGAAGAGGTATGCGTAGACGGGCTTGAATCCTCATCGGTGTCCCCGCGGTTATTGTCTATTTTATTTCCCTTACATGACCGGCAACGCCATTTGGCGGAAACTCGATGATCAGGGCTTAATTTCAAGCAAGCCTGATGAAAAAATCCACCACACTTCGTACATTTAATGCCATCTGTCGGGTTGATGAACTTTCCGCAAACGTTACACTTGTAAACCATATTGGCAACGATCGCTAGTATTTAAGAGGTTCAACTAGATGGCGCTGTTCAACGTTTTGTTTTGATTATGCAGTATAAAATAAAAAAGTCCGCTAAATATTAATCTAATTATAAAATTGTCAGTATTTAAATTAGCAATTGCCTTTTAACTGTAAAAATTAATAGTCTATCTTTAAAAGTGTTATATCAACAATAAGTCTATAGTGAGGGTAAAACAATAGTGACAGGTGATCGAAACTATACAACTTGAATAACACTGTTAACTCACATTTAAAGTTGTTTCACACACAATTTACATTAAAACCCAGAAAATAGAAACTTGTAGAAACTTTTAACAGTTTTTTTAGATAAAATAAAAACTTTAAATAATTTTAAAACACGTAAATATGTCACACACACTTGCTATTGTTTACGTTGGTGGCGCCACTCTATCTAGTCTCACTCTATCTAGTTATAAAGTTAAAACCAGGAATAACATTCCGGTATATATTTTAATTATGGCTTAAATATCATAATTTTTTCTCGAACTATATTTAAATATAGTACATGAAAGCTTGTAATATTCTAAAAATTAAGTTTGTGAACACGCTGTTGGCGTACCTAATTAAACTAAATAAATAAAAATATCTAATTTTTAAATATAGGCGCAGGCTGAAAATCAGTGTCATATGCTCACGGCAATATTAGCTTCAATACCTTTGTAATGTTACAATTTATTTTTTCTTTTTATTAATTTACTAGTGATGTATTAAGACTATCGTATTCCGTAGAAATTATTAGAATATTCGATATTTTGCGCCAGAACTTTTAGGGTTTCGTAGTCCTACAAGAAACCCTAATAGTTTCGCATTGTCTGTCCTTCTCTCCGCCTGTAATGTGGTCCCCCAAGGACTTAACTATTAGATGTAGAGACTTGAAATTTTCCATGTTGATATTGGTATATATGATATTGACAGAAATCGACCAATAACTTTTAGAGTTATTTAACAAATATTTTTATCGTGTATCAGATACCCGAGCCCTTGTATATAAGAATATCTTGATAGGCTCTTGGCCACTTTTAATCGTATGTAGTTATTGCGCAATCTTTTAAATATCAGGCATCAAAATAGGGAAACGGAAAGATGTACTACGTTACGTAATAGACTGTAAAGCACTTTTATACGTTGTGTAATGCGGTTGTGCATCAAACACTTCATTTTTATGTCATCAACGAAACATTTGTATGTTTATAATATTGTTATTAGAATCGTAACAATGCTGTAGAAATGGCAGTAATAATATACATTGAAATCATGATGAATAAAATATCTTAGACGCCAGTGTCTTCCCAAGAATTGTACACTTTCTTACTTTTTTTATGGGGCTTTTTAAGGGGCTAACCAGCAAGCGATAACTTCCGACGCCCATGGATATCTGCACCAACAGGAGGCTCGTAAATGCGTTACCAGCCTTGAATGGAGCTCTCACAAATCGAACGAAACGCGACAACAATACCAGTACTTGTCGTGACAGCATTGCCGCCACTTCACGCCGATCCTATGTGAGAAAGAGGTACGGGTACCCGAACGCACCGATCCTTCTGCAGACCAAAAGCACTGGGTGCCGGTATAAGAGTACACTTTATAGTGGCCACTGACGCTCACCTTCATTATTAGTGTTCCTTCCCCTGCCTATCCAAATCTGTTACAATCGTACAACTGCGGCAGTATGAAATGGATTTTATATTGATTCAGAATTTGAGGAAATTCTCACCTCTAATCGTATTTTTTCCTAGCGTTATCCCAATCAAGTACGAGGGTCCGCTTAGATTGCAGAGGATATGGCTGTGGGGCGAGTTATGATGACCGATTGCCATCTGATCCTCAGAACGTCCACGATTTCTATAACCTTACGACTAATATCAAAAAGTGACATTAATCGGGTCCCACTGTTTTACGTGCCTTTAGAAACACGGAGGAGGTTGAATGACAAATATAAACCAATGCTAGAATGGGTCATCCATCTGTCACCCGGTCGCAGTAAGAACAACTTAACCTAGCGATCAATTAAAAGCCGACCACTGATTAGGCCACGACCTCCTCAACCCATTCCTTGATTGCAACGCTAATTTGAATGCCCTTACTTCTTAAAGGTGGGTTTAGTCTAAACGAACATAGAGCAAGAGCTGGAACAAGAGATTTTTTCTAGATATTTAAATGTAAACGAAAGCTCGTTTACACCTAAATATCATCGAGCAAAAAACTAGAATAAGAATTAGATTAATTGTGAACGCAAACAGAACAACGAATGCTCTACGTCTGTTTAAAGTAAAGTAATTTGATAGAGTAGGGATAGAATGAGCATTGGCTTATTTGATGTAAATCGGCCTTAAAAAAATAAAGTATAGGATTTATAAAGCAAGTATTTTTGTAGCGTAGAAGATTTACCAAATGGACGTCATACTCAAATCTTTATAGAGGCTGGTGTTGCACGTCCCAAGTAAGGAGTCACGCACGCCTGCCAATACTTCAGTAAAGGGGCTTGAGAGTAAAAGAAAATCTAGTAGGCTTTTGAAAATGTACCTTTTTATACGTTGAAGAGATCTGTTATACTCGCTCTACCTTTTTTGACTTTGGAAATTTTAACTTCTTAAGTTATTTGAATACCTTTTGACGTTATAGTACAATTTTATAAATTTGACTTCGGCAACAAAATCTCATGTGAATTGCAACTTTATGGCAGATTGTAAATCTTATATGATTATAAGGAAATTGTGTCAGCCAAATAAAGAATTTGTTTTTGAATTTGGATCTTGATAGATCAACGGAGAAAGACGGATTACGATGTCTAAGGTGCACGACTTAATCTCCGAAGCCGCTAGATGTCGTGGCTATTTCACAAACTATAATAATATTAAATTTGAAATTTTAAAAACCTCCGATACGCCACTCGGGTATGTTCATGGAATTCAGTAAATTAATCAATTAAACATTCCAGATACCCAATTTTGTAATACATAAATCAAACCTTTTCATTTGCTACCCCACTCGTATAAATTCGCTTTCTATCGTTTATTTGAGTTCCCCAAATCCATCCCCCTCAACTTTTAAACGACTCAACCAATTTTCATCAAACATGTCTAGAAACACTCGCACATAAGACACATTTAATACATAAAAAAAACTTAATTGACACCGCATCATCCCTTCGGAAGGTATGAGGCCACAGATAGACATACGGACACACACATATACAGACACGCCAAACTTATAAAATGCCTCTTTTTGCGCCGGGGGTTAAAAATTCTTGACTGAAGTGTAAATGAG
Organism: Charaxes varanes; assembly: GCA_024363005.1. NCBI lineage: Eukaryota > Metazoa > Arthropoda > Insecta > Lepidoptera > Nymphalidae > Charaxes > Charaxes varanes. The sequence continues at coordinate 162,451 of JANCMC010041355.1, forward strand.
AAGAAATTCACACATTCTTAGAAGTGTAATCTAATATTTAAAAAATTATTATTGGTATAATAAATACTGTATAAATAAATAACGATACTAAACTTCTCGAATGTTTGGAGGCTAACAAACAATAATGCGTCTCCCGGGCGAAATCAGAAGGATTCTTGTTAAATATGATGAAATATTTTCTCCTAAACGGAGCTCAGAAGATTCTTTCAAGTTAAATTAAACGTCAAAGTTTATACCCACATGATATATTGCGTTGGTTATTAAATACGTCACGCCTGCTTTAAACATAGATTACGAGTGCGTTTGTAGACAAATTTGGTGAATTATCTTAACTTTTAAACTTACTAAATGATTCATTTTAGACATTCGAGTTTGCATCAATTCGCATACAGTTCAAAATTGCTAGGATTATTGAAAACACTTTAAAAGTCGTTATCGTTCCAGTCTCTACAACAATGTTATTTGAGTCCAAAGATCACAAAAATCTGTATTTCGTCATTTTCAGCTAAACGGTATCACATAATTATCTACATAAAATGGCCAAGAGCGTGTCAAGAGACGCTTATATAGAAAGGTTCCGTATCTGATACGCTATAAACGTAATTGTTTAATAACTTCAAAGTTGTTGTCCGATTTCGTACAGAATAATTTTCCTAATGAGTTTTTAGGATGTTCTATCAACATTGAAAATTTCAAGTCTCTACGTCTGATAGTTTGGAAATGCTAGGGTTGACCACCTTACGGGCAGACAGACGGACTGAAGGACAGAGCGAAGTTATAAGGGTTCCTTGTGGTACTATGGAACCCTAAAAATGTGTATCTATATTTTTTACTAAGAGCCCTGAGTTTCTGAGATGCAAATAACGATTCGAATAGTTCAAAAAGCTGTAATCTTTACATATAAATAAAATTGAAGCGTCTATTCCCAATAACGACATGTTTATGTCCTTTGAAATCAAATAATTTTTTTCCAGGTCTCGAACAGATGAGGATGTTTTAGGTTTTATTTATAATAGCATCTTTAAAAATTCTACCAATTTAGAGCTTTTTTTTATGAGCCTGTTGTGTCCCACTGCTGGGCAAAGGGTTCCCCCTTCTTGATCCACTTTCATCTTTCCTGGACCAATCTCATCCATAACTTCCCCGGAAAGGTATCCAAATTGTCGCGCCACCTCTTCCTCGGCCTGCCGGGTTCTCGGCGGCCATTGGAGGGCATCCAGGAAGTCGCACCCATATTGGCCCACCTTTGCGGGTCCATTCGAGCCACATACCCAGCCCAATCCCACTACAGCTTTGCTGACTTCTTTCCTACATCCATTACCCCAGTAGTGGCACGCAGAGCTTTATGCGAATTAATGTACACTTACCGCTATTATTGGGGTAATTTGACTGGCCTATACGCGATTATTATCATTGTTACGGCATCTTTACCATTGTTAGTACAGTTATCCTTGTCACAGACTTTTCTTTAAATGTCCTCCGAAATTTATTACATTTTTTCTACTGTAGCATCCTTTGCTACCCTGGTGGAATACTTTGCATTAAGTTTGCATGAATAATAAAAAGACAACGTAATCCTTGGCCCACTCCATATTTTCGTGCAGAGATCTCCTTAGATTTCTATCACTACTTTTATAAAAAGGATAGACTTATTTCATTTGATTGTAGTAAAATATACGATATTTTTATTTTCAGACTAGCTGTTCGTCTGCGTAATATTGTTTAAAATTTTGTTAGCCCTGTCACAAAAACCTTTCTTAGCAATCGTCTACTAAGTAAATCTTTGCCAAATTTCAAGTTTATAGAATAAATATGATGGACTCTCATATAAACTAAAAAAAACCGTTCTAAGCGTACGTCGATTAAGTATAAACTACCTCTTTGTACGTCATGCGGTATTCAAGATTTCGTGATAGATGACCTTTACTTTTTATATATATACATTTAATTTTAACTTATCTTGTTAGATTAACTGAAACTCCGATATAACCTAATGTTAGTTGACAATAAGAACTTCGCTGGCTATTCTTTTCAAATTACAGGTTACAGTAGTGCGGTGTGATAGATCTTTGTAACAGCATTAAAGTTCAAAGTTTTTTTTTCCTAATTACTCTTAAAACTAGTATAACGTTGTGAGTTTCATATAAAACGGCAAAGTTAGGCGAATCGCCTATAAATTAAAGAAGGGTGAGGAGGGGAACCCTCGCATTAGCATAATGCCTACCATTAGCAGCAATTTGGTTTGTATTGAAATTTATTGGCAGGTTCTTTGGCAGCTTGAATGGAGTTCAGGTGTTGAATAGTAAAGGAACGAGTAGAATCTAATATCACGCATTAATATGCGAAGTAGAAATTTTTGTTACATAGTACATGCAAAGAAACTTTAAATTAGACTTAATTACTTTAGATTACGTTTGAGGATAAATTAGACAAAGGCTTTTTTAATAATTTATTTGAATAAGCACAGTCCGACATCTAAGCTACATATGTAGTATGTAATACTTTTAAAACTTTGTTTTTAAAATCCAAGTTATAGAAAAGTATGAAGTAACGATACGACTGCAATTAGCGACGTTCTAATTACTTTCATGTTTATATGTTTTTCTCATACTTTAATATCTTTAATCGTAAATAAATATCTCTTGCTATGCTATTTATGTCACCTGCATGATGTTTCAAAAGTAAGCAGTTATTAGTATAAAATATGAATATAAGTGTAGCAAATACTGACCCTTGAGGTATGCCTACTCGTATATTGATAGGTAGTTATTTCCAAACACGCCTATCATTGGCTATTTAAATAATATTCTAGGAACAGATGTCACGACTTGGGAGCCTTGCTAAGTACTATTTTATAATATTTGAGTTTCTGAGCGACCCTATCGAAAGCCTGTGACATGTCTAAAGAAGTTTAGTATTCTATTTAAAAAGTCTTCAAGACTTTTTAAACAAAAAAGTTAGATTAATTTGGTTTACGAGTTTCTTTTTGACTACGTATACTTTGGGCTAAATATTCTTTTTTGGATTTAGAACGATTTTGATGTTTTAACATCACATTACAGAGCCAGAGTGGAAAAAGGGCTAAAGATCACAAGGACCTGGTTCAACCTTTTACCTGGATGAATTGTTGCCCCAACATCAGGCACAAGTTTTACATTTAGTTGAAGGACAAATAGGAATATTTAGCACATCGGAAGATTTCTTCTTTTTCTTCCTATCGTTATCCCGGTCTGGTACCAGGGTCCGTTTAAATTGCAGAGGCGAGTTAAACTGACTATCGTCTGACGTCATACCCGTAACCTCCAACTATCTCACGACTTCTATAACTTCCTCACGATATATATACGCCTAAGGAGACGTGCGTTTGATGCATGATGTATCAGGATACATCATTATATAATACTGTCGTATAGTATATACTGAATAGGCGATCTCGACTGTTCAGTTGTAATGTTCTATTATTAGAATCTTTTTTTTTCAATAGTATTTATTCAATAATATGTAATATAAATCTAGACCACAAGACATCTAAGTGCTTGTTTTTTCTTTTCAGTTATTTTTTTTATTATGTACGTAGTTTGGTTCACCTTTTATGCAGTCGGATAAAACGTACGCTTATAATATATAACTATAAAGAAGTAATTATGTTTCTCCTTTGAATGTCGTCTAATTACTTCCGAGAAGTACCGAAGCGACCGCATCATTACTTCTGGTGACGGATGCGCGTCTTTCAGGCGCTTACCGCAGCGTCTTGTTTATAGGCCGACCTGAATGGTCTGACCTGCTTACCTTAATGTTAACTACTTATTTATATTATATTATTGTGGGCTGACGTTAGTTAACATTTGTGTAATTATACTTAATATTAATAAACAGTTGCCAACAAGACACGCTTATATAGAAGAATCTCCGTATCTGAGACGCTATAAAGGTATTTGTTAAATAGCTTCAAAATTTGTAGTCCGATTTCGCTTAAAATAAATTTTCTAATGAGTTTTTAACATGTTCTATCAAAATGGAAAAATTACAAACCTCTACATCTAATAATTTGAAAATCTTATCTTAATTCCCTGGAAGGGGCACTTAGAGGGCGGACAAACGGACGGACGGATGGACGAACGGACAGACGGACAGGCAGAGCGAAACTAAAAGGGTTCCTTATAGACACACGGAAACCGAAAAATGCAAAAAAAGCATAAAATAGTATGTTTAATAATTTCCATTTTCATTCTTCATAAATATCAGAATATTGTCAACTTTTTTCTTGACATTGAGAAAATGATTAATAAAAAAAGTACTGAGCTATAGAGAAATAAACTTTAGTTGGTGGTAAACGAGCAAAGTCGCGAGCAAAAGTAAGTGATACGGTACTATGCATCTGGAATTTCCATCCACTATACACGAACACTTAATATTTTTCGTGAAAAAGAGCGTAGTATAACGTAACGCTCGGTCTGGAGACCTTCAGTGGTTTAAGGATCACTCTAGAAAACCTAGTCAAGCAGGGGCGGAAATATTTGACCCAGAATTCGGAGAAGTCTGAGTCTGGGTTCCTTCGCCTCTATACTCCAAGCCGAAATGACAGCGGTCATAAAAAGCACAGACGAAACGTCGGCGAAGAGAGAAAAGATTAAAAATGAATTACAAGGTAAGTATAATATCATAATTGGCACGAGTCTCATGCCTGTGGTACGTAAATATAATAACAAAAAAAGTCATATAAATTTGCTCTTAGACATAAATTTCTAACTCATCTTCATCACTCTAGAGTGCATGGAAAAACTCAACATGCGTGGATATGACAACTCGGAATTTCCGAGATAGGGTTACTCTGGAGTCGAATCGAGAATTAACTAGGAAAGGACCTGAGGTGGTACCTATTAGTACGCAGCCCTTTTTCCAATATCCACCGGCCATTTAAAATACTGTCTCACAACCAAAACCTCCTCGATATGTCTCCAGTTACGGAAGAAGGCGGCTAAGATGAAGCACGTAAAGCCACTCATAGAAAAGTTATCGTCAAAAATCGTCTCCTGAATATAAGAGTACTTATTGGAGTCTTAACAGGTCATTGCAGTCTGATAAACACATCTACTTACCCTCAACCTATGTCAATTACTAGTCTGCAGGTTTTGTTACGAGGGGTTGGAAACGCCCAAACACATCTGTGATTGTCCCATTCACCAATTCATCCTTGTCTATATTCCTCAAGCTTTACAACCCACCGGGGATCCCAATCCCAGGAAGAATTAGGGTACTTACACTCAAACCATTGCAGGGTTTATGCACTTTGCAGGTCTTGAGCAACCGGCCCGCGACCCTTCTCTTTGTGGCCCGCGACTATTTCGTAAATAGCAATCTAATTCTTATAAATAAATAATTACATTACAAGTATTGTCGTGATGATGTAAAGATAAAGCAGCACATATTCTAAAATTTTTAATATATAAATAGAGAGTTGGGTATTTACATACTTACTGGAGTGGCTCAGAAACCCAAAATGAGTTTTGGCCTCCGACAGGATTTTGCGCTAGGCTCTTATTTCGAAATATTTTTTTACAGTAGTATGGCCTTAAAAAAACGTTAAAGTTAGGAATATTGTTATATTCCTAAGTAGAGACTATTCCTATTTTCTTGTTGGATGTCGTTAAAGTAGCTCCCGAATTAAACAACGTAAAGGATGCCTTGCCTTGCGATCATTTTGCGTTATCAGAGGACAGCCATTGGCGAGTATTTCAGAGGGTAAAATCCCGCATAATCCTGCGTCATCCCTCAGGAACTTTCTGAGCGTCTTTTCCACAGATTTCCCCCGCGTATATAAATAGAGATCCCGATTTGTTAACAGGATTATACACATCTTTCGGAAAATACATAAATAAACAGCAGGTTGGTGGTTTTTGCCTAAACGTTATAACAAAGTAAAGACAAAGGCGGTCTTATTGCTAATAGCAATCTCTGACAGGCAACCTCATGGGAGATAAATTAACGTTAAGTGAGAGCGGGATAGTGCAATATAATAGACTATTACTGTATTACATAAACTGTACAAACTACTAAATAAAATATATAGAATTAGTAGATATATACCGATAACAAATAAACACACACACACGCACACATACACACCCACACACATATAAGTATTACATAAATCTGTTAAAATTCATAGATATGAGAGAACTAAAAGGTAGTGGAGGATTTCGGGTAAGGTAGATAAATAATAATTGTACAAACGACTTTTAAATATATTAAATGAATTTACGTGAAGGATATATTTGAGGGCAACTTATTCCTCAATTTTATGGATTGAGTGGTAAAAGAATTTGAAAAAAACTTGGTGTAGCAGATTGGCAACTTAACACGATATCACTTCGTATGTAGTTACTGCTCCAAAAGTATATATTTTTTAAGCATTACTATATGCATACTATGTGTATTCTTATTGAGATATAAAAAATATGCATGTTTCTATCTGTAAACGAGCTAATTTTTTTTAAAGAATATCAGGAGTACTTTTTAGGCATGTCTAATATTCCATTTCCACCTCCTAATAAACTTGAATTAAAAGCTTGTATTAGGATGGGGTGCGACAATAGCCCAACGGCGGTGGGGTTTGAACCGGGTACCTTGCGGATTTCAGTCCATACCTTGTACCGTTGCGCTATTGCAGCTCAAATTTTAGATACAATGTATAACTTACGTGACTTCAAAGTGAAACCGTTAGTATATTCCAGACCAGTGTGATAAAAATAACGTAATATTCTACAAAAAGTAAATTTATATTCTTAGAAATATTTTTCATTCTGCGAGATGGATTCTCCTTTTAGGCTTACAAAGATCGACCTTGAGCTTTTTCTTATGGTTTACTTCAAATTGGAAAAAATAGTCCTATTTGTGTTTCTACATAATTGTAACGTAATATCAGGCAAAATGTAAAAAATATTTTTGAAGCAGAAATTACATTTACAAAATACACAATTCTAATACGCATATTTTTTAGCACAAATACTTAAGAAAATGGAAAACAACTCTGTAACCAAATGCAACTTTTTTATGGAAATATTTTTATCGTACAAAACTTTATTACGATACTGAGTCACAATATCTATATTATGACTCAGTATTGTAATAAAGTTTGAAGTATTACCTAACGCGAGGTTTCACCTACAAGAGTGTAAGATGACTCACAAAGTGGTTTATCGATATAGACGAAGCTCGCAAACTATATCATTTTATGAGGGAAGTTGATTAAGCAAACGATGGCGTTGTTTGCTTTATCAACTTCCCTCTTATTATTCCTTATAGAAACTTTGTACTGTTTTATAATGTTATATGCAACAGTTGTATAAGAGCGCTCAAAAATAACGAGTAGCGTGAGCTGAAAAAAAGAGACGCCATGAGTTTGTTTTGCCCTAGTTGTACAACGTTGCATACAATATTTTATTCCTAGATTAGACTACGTGTTTGAAATGAAACAGGAAAATAAAAAATGTCGTGAGCCTTGTTATATATATTGAAGGCACCAATTTTTGCCGAACTTTTTTAACTATGGTCGAAATTTCTTTAAGTGTACAGGTAAATTCATCGTCCATTTTATTCACTAAATTAAGTATAGAAATAAAATAAAACTAAATGTTAATTAATTATTTTTAACAACTATTTGCATGTTTATATTATAAAGATAAATGCGCGGGAACCGTGAATACATATGTGTATTTCTTTTTTTTGTGTCACCTGCCAGATTTTTTTATAGTTTTCACATCTTACATTGTCTATGGCACCATAAGTTTGTTATTATACTGGAGCCTTATATAGCTTCATTTGAATGATCATTTCAATCATCACGTAGTGTGGCCGGGGACTCTGTGTAACTGTACAAAGCTTTGTAGTACTTTGTGGACTTCAAGGACAAAAATGTACAAACACTTTGAGCTATGTCTGGTCATAACAATACTATTAAAAGTGCTATAATGGGCCATAGAGTGTATAAACTTTTTCATCGATTTAATAATATGTATACTTACGTTTTTGTTCGTAATTATATACATGACAGATAAAAGTACCGGAGTAGAAAACAGAATATTACCAGACTGTTCCGCAATGTTAGTACTTTAACGAAAAGCATCGCGAAGTTCTTCCGAAAGGATCATAAAATTACTTACGAAATGTTCCTTTAGTAGTGCAGGCAAAGATCGCAAAGTAAAACAGTTTATGAGACATCTAGTAAAAGTTTATTATTTCTACTTTAGTGTAGGAAGTTACCTATAACACAGGCATTAAGTTGTCTACCTTAGGAACAGACGTCCGTGTGTCATATAGTCCTATATATTTGTTATTATTATGTTTTAGCCTCAAAAAATACTCTGTGTGACAATTTTTTTATCCTAAGTTATGTTTAAAGAATCTTTATTTCTCAAAAACAATGTTCAATCGAGAGTATTTTACGTTTTTTTTTTCTTTTTAAAGAAACTTAAATTCTCACAAACAATGTCCACTTAAGAGAATTTTACAAGTTCTTTTTCTTTAAAAAAAACAACTTTATTTCTTAAAAACGATGTCCACTCGTGAGGGTTTTACAAATTTTTTTCTCTTTTCAAAGGAACTTTATTTGTCATAAACAATGTTCACTCATGAGAATTTTACAATTATTTTTTTATTTAAGAAACTTTATTTCTCAAAAAAAATGTTCACTCGAGAGAATTTTTTTTTAAATTAAATTAAAAACAAACACAGTGACTGCTGGTAAATATATATAATTTATTTTAAATAAAACTCTTTAACGTATTTTTTTTAATTTCTTTTGGAAATAGCAAATGATTATTTTTAAATAGTTTAATTCGTATTTCAAAAACTTAATTTTACAGATAGATTGATTTCATAAGTCATCTCCGGAACCCCCACAATCTTCAAAATCTCAAGACTAATCACTAAGTGAGATTAATCGGGATCCATTGTTGGGTAAAACCAGTGTTAGAATGGGTCACCCATCTATCAAACGGTCGCGGTAAGAACTGCTTAACCTGGCGATCGACTCAAATACCGACCACTGATCACACTACGACGTGCTCTAGTTATAGATATTGTCCTCTATAAAAAAAAACCTACAAATATATATAATGTTCACATATGAAAATAATAAACGGCAACCCTATATAAGTTTTTTTGAAAGGATTCGTCATCATATTTTATTATTCAGATCACACGTCCGTGGTGTCACAATCACCCCAATTTATCTTTGGGTGACCAAGGGTCCCAAAACGTAAAGAGTGACGTCATAAACAGAAACCATACTGTGTTTATCTGTTTGAGGTTCCGTAGTCCTACGAGGAACCCTTGTAGTTTCGCTGTGTCTGTCCGTCCGTCCGCCCGCACGGTCCTTCACCCTCTAGGACTTCCAAACTATTACATGTAGAGATCTGAATTTTTTATGTCGATAGGATATGCGAAAAATTCAATAAGAAAATTATTTGGAGCAAAATCGAACAAAAGCTTTTGAAGTTATTTAACAAACGCCTCTATAGCGTTTCGGATACGAAACCCTTTTATATATATAAGCGTGTTTTGCAACGCTCATGGTCATTTTATATGATATAAAAAAGCGATATCTTTAATTAAATTTAAACCGTTTATATAAAGTAAACTCATTCAAAAATCCTATTACAATGTAAAGGACTATTTGAATAATGATAATGCTTGGGAATAAATTGCTGTAACCAAGTCTGAATTATTGTGAAAATGGTGATTGCAAAAAATTTCCCGACTGAGTTTGTTGCGGGCTCTTCTCAGTGCAGAGCGCGAGGATACCTTGTAAACTTAGCATTTAAGTCGTAAATTTTATCACCATATTATTATAATATAAAAAAAAAATACATATGATGTCCATATGTGCTTAAAAAAAGTCTATATAAATAAACTATTTTGACTTTGACTTTGAATGAGGCAAACAGGCAAGAGCAGATTCGTTGCCGGCCTTTAAAGAATAAAGGCCCCTTTTATTGAATTTGTTAGGAGTGTGGTTAGGAGCTAGAAAGAGTTGAAATTTAGCATTATAAATCTGCACTACCAGAATGCTAGCTGATGCATTGCCCATTTCAGGAATGAGTATCGATAAAAAAAAACCAAAGTTGCTTCACCAATTCGATCTGATATTTAATACTAGAAAGCACCATCTTCGAATCGGATACCTTAACACAACGATAAGCAATCTAATCGCATAAAAACGTTTAAAAAATTAACGTTTGAAGACGAGAGAAAAACGAAATCTATGGCTATGGGAAAGGTCCGAGAAGTGAACGCCTAAATATGTCTGGCGGGCTGGTTCCCGACGGGAGCGGAATTTTAAACAGGACTCCTTTAAAGGAGAGTTCGGGATGCTTGGGATACGCCGAAAAAGTCCCACCTTTTGAATACGACCGTCCCAGTGACCTTTACATACTTCAAGCTTTTTGTCTCCGGAGAACGAATGACTTTTAGGCGAATTGTTTTGAGTTAGATAGCCGTAGATAGAGAAGGTCATAGCTACATCGGTACGAAAAAAAAATACATGATGAAGGTAAAAACGTGTATCTCAGAGATTTCACTATCACCTCCAGTAACTATTATTTAAGTAGAGTGTATGTGAGTGTGTGTATGTACATATATGTGTGAGGATGTATGTGTGTCTTTAGCTAAGTGACAGTATTGTGGCCTGACTTGCCTTCAGCAGTGGCCGGCCTTTGAGTCGATCGATTCATTCGCTCTTACCGTGTTCAGATAGATAGACGAAATAGATAGAAGTCCAACCAAGTGATTTGTAATATTTATGTATCCAACAATAGTTAAAGTACCCACATTGTAACGGACACGTTGGTGTCTTTTCCAGGAGTTATTGATGGGGATCAATAAAACACCAACTGTTCAATATTCTTCTCGCAGACTGTACAAAGCACTTTTATTTACACGGCCCGATGGCCTAAACTCGTCATTAAAGGCCGGCAACGCATCTGCTAGCCTTCTGGTCGTGCAGATGTCCATGGGCGTGGTAGAGACTTAGGTGCCTGCTGCCTGCTCGTTTGCCCCTAGTAACAAAAAAAAAGACGAACCCAAAATGAAAAAAATATTCTTTCAACCGTTTACGAAAACTATTTATAAGATATTATCTGGAAGACAAACAAAAAACAACACTTATTGTGTCGCGGCCATTAATTGTGGCGGCGCACAACAACGGCCCTGTGATTGGAAAACTTTTGTGTTTGATGAAAGTTCTCATATTAATTCCGCTTACTATGCCGTTTGCACACTCCATTATTTATAACACAAAGTAGAAAGTGGTAAACTTAGCTTTGAGTTGAATATATATTCTTGCAGATTCGATCTTATTTCAATGAAAAAAAAAAACAGTTTCAAAATACCGTTTAATATAATATTTTCTCAATAATTAAACCAAAAAGAAATTAATTAAACTACTCGGGTAGAAATATGTCACAAACACAAATTAATTATTCCGTCAGCGACTAGTGACGATATATCACGAATTATTGATCAAGGCCGATTGTTTAATAATGGTGACGATTTTAAGGATGACCTGACTTTTATATTATAACTTGCTCATGCGCAGTTGACATATCTCGCATTGCGCACGCGCAACCGGAAGCTACTCTAACAATATATCACCTGAATTTATCTTCAATCAACGCGATGTATGTTTGACGCTCTTTCACGGAAAAACTACTGGATGGATTTGAATTAAACTTTACAATAACATAGTTTAGACATCAGAATAACGCATAAGCTATAAATTATAAATATATTGTGTGAATTGTGCAAAATATAACGATAAATGTCAAGTAAGTAGGAGAAAATTCTGCCATCTACGAGCTATTCTGGCGTGCGCTGCAAAAACCGTTAGAGTTACACGTATGAAGGAAATGTTTATCTTAAATAGTTCTACAAAAAGTCCGCGACAGCATATATCTATCGTTCATGTTTAAGCCTAGTCTGTCATGTTTAAATTTACTAATAAATTATTATTTGAAACACTTTTAATAATAGCCATTGTAACTAATGAAAATTGATGACAAATTACAAAAAAAAATATTTCTTAGAAATATTAAGAAGTGGAACGGATTTACCAAGCCCAAAGCAGACGGCCAACCTCTACTAATAGAAAGAATAAATCAAGAAAATTATTTCTAATTTCCAAAATCTTTAGGCACACCTTAATGTTAATGAGAACCAAATGCAATATATAATAGATGCTAAGGCGAAACGTACTCACGAAATGAATATTGCAGTAAATTGCACTCGGAATTCGGGAGAGTAAATTTTGCGCACAAGATCTCGTGCGGTGATGTTTATACGGGATTATTAAACGGCTGTCATGGCGGCACTGTTTGAGGAATGCAGTATTACTAGGCTATGTCAGAGAGAGGCTAATGTTTGTCAAATGAGCCTTTATGTCTGTAGGCTGGAGATTTGTAGGCTTTTGGTTCAGATCCGGCTCGAAGGACCATGTGGTCCTTCGAGCCGGATCTGGCCACTTGAATACACGCACTGAAGATTTTGGAATTGCGTGGTCAAACTAGGAGTCAACTAGGCCGGCTATAGCAATGAGTATATTCTATCTGGAAGGCTCTTCAGTCGTATTAGTTCAGATGCAACGAAAGATATTAATGTAATCCAGATATATCGCCGTAATGCAACGAAAACTTTTGTTCTCTTTTGAACCCCAAAATTCTAAAACTGTCATAAAATTTTACTTATATATATAAATAAATAAATATATACAGGACTATATGACACACGGACGTCTGTTCCTAAGGCAGACAACTTAATTCATGTGTTATAGGTAACAGTCGCCTGTTATACACAAATATTTTTTTAGAAATATATAAATACGTATATATAGATAATACACCCAGACTCGAGGCGGGAATCGAACCCACGACCCCCTTCAAGAAAAGAGCATGCTCATTTCACAAAGGCAGGCAACGCATCTCAGCGAGCCCTCCGGTGTTGCAGTTGTCCATAGGCGTCGGTAGTCACTTAGGTGAGTACCAGCTGCTCGATTGCCCCTTGTTATATATAAAAAAAAGTTAAGATTTCGGTGATGAACGGTATTTACCAAAGACACAAGATAGAACTGTAGTGTCTCACATGCAGTTAATTGTTGGAACCGCCTCTGTTAGCAAATTAAATTAGAGCCCAGTTATCTAGGAGCCCTATTGAATTGACTCAATAAATGTTTGCTATTGCACACCCAAGCATGTTAAAGTAATTATACATAGTTAAAGTAAGTTTAGTTGGTCGATCGACACAATCTCTATGTAAGTTGGACGAAGTTGGGACCTCAGAGCTTCATTACGTAGTCAAAGTGACTAAACTGATCAAAGAATCCAGTTTCAAAGGAGAGACGAAGTTTTTCGATATTTAATTTCATTTATGTTTACCTTAGTGCATGTGACACTTGAAAAATACGGGATAAATTGAATAAGCAAAGGCACTAGCTCAATTGTTCATGTTTTCGTGGTAAATCTTTGATGGTTGTGTAACCAAGTCGGGAGGAAGAAGACCTTTAAACTCTGGACTTCGCACACTATAATACAAATAGAACAAAATTGAAGTTATACAACATCAGAACAGCATCAAGATCGTGTAATGCTGTTGGTCAGAGTGACCTTCACAGCGTCAACGGGCGGGGGGTTTGGGGCGAGCCGAAGCTCAGCCGTTCGCGAAGCCCCGGATGGGGCTTCCGATCGAGAGTCGGTACTCCGCGGGTGCCTCCTGTGAGGCCGAGTCCGCGGATACTGTGTGTGGAGGAGTTAACGGACGTAAGGTTGACGCCTCCGAGCGCCGAAGCGCGCGGAAGTCGTCGCGAATCGGGGTTTTATTACTTACTAGCGAACCAAGCAGACGCTGTCCTGCCCGAACGCTTGGTTTTTTACTTCATTCTATCATCCTATAACATTGTCCCCGTTCCTGTTTCCTTTGCCTTTCCCCTTCCCGTTCCATAATGGGTCAGTATTTTGGCGTTAATGGCTTAAACATGAAACATAGATACATGCTGTCGTGGGACTTTTTTGTAGAACTATTTAAAGTAAACATTTCTTCCATACACTTTAGACGTGTAACTCTAACGGTTTTTGCAGCGCACGCCAGAATAACTCGCAGATGGCAGAATTTTCTCCTAGTTACTTCACATTTATCGTTATATTTTGGACAATTTACACCATATCTTTATAACTCATAGCCTATGTGTTATTCTGATATATAAATTATGTTATTGTAAAGTTTTATAACAATCTATTAAGTAGTTTTTGCGTGAAACAGCTTTAAACATACATCTATTCATCCATGTACAAACTTTCGCGTTTATAATATTAGTAAGATTAGCGGACCTGGCAGACGTATTGCCCGAATTTCAGTTTGCCTGCTATATGTCTTTTCCACAGAAAAATAAGAATTTTTTCATGAAACTTGACACTCGCCGTATATTTTATGAAATAATAATTTTGCTTAGGACTCCAGTCCAAAATTTATTTGAAATATTCTAAAGTAGCGACTATATTTTTTAGGAAGTAGTTTTGAGTAACTTTTCGACTTTTACTTTATTTCTTTTCTTTTAAACATTTTCAGTAACGAACAATGATTAATTTTATATAGATTTAATATATAAAGAAAGTGTATACATAAATAAAGACCGTTACACCAATAAACCAAGTTTATATGAGATAAAACTATTTAAATGTTTTCACTCTACACGACAAAACAACACAAAACTCTAAAATCTAAATATATCTTAATTAGACCGCTTATCTGTTAAAGTCATAATAAACCAGCCGGTTGGAGTGAAAACACGTGAAGCAATCACCGTAACAAGATTTAAGTTTTTGTCGGTTTTAATCCCGTTCGTTTTAGTTATAGAGTGTATCGTGACTCGGCTCTTATTTTGAACTCCTAAATGCAAGTACTTGAAGTCAGAAAGCTTTCGAATGGTAAAATTGAACGGCGCACCGGGAACGATTATGACAACCTTAGAGGTACTTGCACATAAGGTTAAGAAAAGACAAAATAATTCATATTGTTTACTAACACGAAATTTTGGTTTATGTTATTTCAATCAGGTTTTTATCATTAACTGTCCTCCTGAACTCCTAATTAAAAGTACTTTAAACTATCTCTAATAGCTTAAATTACTTATAATTATGATTATCATATAGAACCACATAATCAAAATATTAATATCAACGTAGTGATCTGGAACTTAGGAAGACGACAGAACGATTAAAGCATACCTAAAACCTAATCAGTCATCAAAAAAACTCATATGTATGATATTTATTGCAAATACTACTTAACAAAGTTAACACTGAGCACGCGGTAGTTACATGACTCCCATCCACATGCCTGCCTTATGAACAACTACCCTCTTGTACCTATACACTACAGGTAGTACCAAAGAGTTTATTATACATTGTATCATCTCCTTTATTCAATCGATGTCAAGATTGATCAAGAGCGTAGGCGTTAAGCATCTAGTTACGGACGGCACGACGTTCACCGATTTATAATAGGTGATTACCGTTTGACGAATTGACCGGCACCGCTTTTATTGCTCAGGTTTATTGTACCCCTCGATATTTTTATTCCTGTTCTTTTTGGGATGATTTCGGAGCTTTTTATTTTAACTGAGAATTGCACTTGGAAGTTGAGCTTTTAAATGTCGCTTTACTATAGTGTGATGAACAAAAATTATGAAATATCAACTTTAGTAAAGGATGTAGGACAGCACTATACAAAATAAATTGTATGGAGAACCCATTCAGAAATTGGACTCAATTCTGATGGACTAGTTATTTAGTACAACTAATTTTATGTTTTGAAACAGCTACACAAACCGAACGTAACACGACAACAATATCACCACTTGAAGTGACAGCACTGCCGTCACTTTACGCCGATCGTATGTGAGAAAGAGGTACTGTGTGCTTAGTGCGAGTTTTCCAACTTAAAGCGCGATGGTAAAGTTAACTTCAATTTGTATGGAGTTTAATGACGCCATGTAGCGTTAAGTAGCGGTAACTTTATAAACTCCATACAAATTGAAGAATCCTTTACCATCGCGTTAAAGTTGGAAAACTCGCACTAAGCACACTGGTACGGAGAACGCCATACCTTTATGCCATCTATTTCCGTCTGATTTGTCAATCACTGATAAATTATTTGGAAGATATAATAGCACAGTATCGCACTTCAAACTCGGTGGACGCTGGCTTTAAATATATATTAATATTCATTTCATCGTGCCGCCACTGATAACGTCAAGAAGATCATCAAACATTTATTTTGATCGACTCGTAAGAACGTGACGTAAAATATACGTCAATGATAATTAGCATAAATGACAGGTAAATGATCAATCGGAGATAAAGTTCAATGGAAAAGTCGCTTACATTGAAATGACGACTATGTGCAAATCGAGACTCTTTGAGGAAAACATTGTTTTTTACACCCATACGTGACTTGTTCATGTTGGAGGGCACTAAGCAATTTTCTATACCAAGTTTTCTCTAGAAAATAATGACGTTATGCGGTGATACCGCTTAGGGTTGGCACTAGATGATTAATGAAGATTGGAGAATACTATAGGATTAATGCTGCCGATATAAAGGTTGAGCGAACAAAATTTTTTATATTTCGAGGGGCAAAGAAGCATGATGTTAGCATACCGACGCCCATGGACATTTGCAGTACCAGAAGGCTCGTAGATGAGTTGCCGACCTAAAACGAGGAAGTTAGGGTACCTGGAACTCTCGCAAATCGAAGGAAACGCGAAAACAGTACCTGCACTTGACGTGATAGCATTGCCGTCACTTCACTCCTGTCTTATGTGGTACTGGTACCCGAGCCGTCACAATTCGGCTGCTTACCAAAAAAGCTCCAAGCATGGCGCTATTCCTACCTCTAATTAAAATTGTAGCGAGAATTAGGAGCAATTGCTGACGTATCGCCACCTCCTCCATCAGCAGCAGCCCTCGCACTAAGCTCTTTATGAAAAAAAAAAACACCTTACACGGAATCGTGACTGTTAATAATTTAAATGTTACAACTAGTTTTATACTTCCTGTTCGAAAAAAGCTCACGCGAAATTCGATCTTATAGAAAGTAATCGATTCAAAGTGCCTTGAAATGTTACCAAGATTTTATTAATATTTACTAGCTACATGATAACCGAGACTTAATGTTATTAGTTGAGCTGGTAAGAAATATCTCAAATAGAAATATATCAGGACTATGTACCAGTAGAACACTTTCTATACCAATTTCTGGCCTACATCTCAAGTAAAATAAATAACACGAGTAAAGTAGCCGGAGATAAGAGTTGATTTATGCACGTTGATTCTGGGATCATAGTGGCTTCTATAGCTTTAGAGATTACAAGCTATTTGGATACCTGCGGGTTCAGTAAACACGATTTACAAGCTTTCGTTTCATTCCTTGGTGCATTATAGATATTCATGTTTTATACGTATACCTTCCTCTTGAATCACTCTGTTTACTGGTGAATATTGCTTTAAAATCCCTTGTGTAGTTTTTACGATAACTTACTATGTCAAAGAACATAATATTAATCTATCCGATAAGTTCTTAATATAAAAGTAAGTTAAAAACATTTTTTAAGATACTGAATAAAGCTATTTTTATTTATTTATTTTATTTTATTTTATCTTCAATTCTCTCCTAGGTGTGCGATGAGTAAAACTGTTGTATAAAAAAGGCAAAGTCGTGGGCCAGAGTAAGTCTGCCAGAGTCGTTATTATGCAGCTTCTTTGTTAGATACGCATCAAGTCTTATGAGAAAATTGTCTTTTTCCTTTATTGCAGCGCGCTGTTGGGAAATTTAAAACCTTGAGAGAAATAAAATAGTCATTTTATTGTATAAATTCTCTCAGCTCAGAATACTTTCAGAACTAACATAGAAAACTTATTTCTTGCATTAATCTCTATGTCGTTGACAATTGCAGGAATCTAAATTGTGTCAGATAATATATTTTTTTAAATGTTACAAGGGGCAAATGAGCAGGCGGTTCACCGATGTGACTATCAACGCCCATAGACATCTGCTTCACCAGGAGGCTACCAGATAGGTTGCTGGCCGTTAATGACGAGTTTAGGGTACCGGGAAGTTTCGCAAACCGAACGAAACGCGACAACAATACCATCAGTTGACGTGACAGCATTGCCGCCACTTCACGTCCGTCTTATGTGAGAACGAGGTACTGGTACCTAGAAGCGCCGGCCTAATTCGTTTGGCTAAAGCGTGACGCTTCCTCTGATTAAAATGCCTTTGTCATGCAATCGTAAAGATGTATTTTACAAGTACACAGATATTGCTAAATCATTAAGTACTTTAATATTCCAACTGAAAAGTTGTTTCTAAACAAGGAAATCTATCGGTAATACAAGTGCTTGCACAGCCCACATACGATTTAATCAAAATCCTTCTACAAGACTCTTCAATTTATTAACATATTGCTCGCAAGACATGTGTTGATTAATGGTACAAGTTATAGATTTCCTTATAATAAATCTGTCTCGACCTCCATTTAACTTAATATTAAAACGCGTCGTACATTCACATATATACATAACGCGCTTGTTTTTATAAACTAGTCGATTATTATGATGTATTAACATGTTAGAAATGTCGAAAAGCTGAAAGGCGTCCGAGATGAAAAATAAACAGCTCTGAGTTACTTTAACCGGAACCAATAAGCAAATAACATATGAGACGAATTTTCTGGTAAGTACTTATAATTTGTGATGCTATTTATTATGAAACAAGCTGTTTCCCGCGCTTTCGTTAAAGTTTAAGTATCTATACTAATATATAAAGCTGAAGAGTTTGTTTCTTTGCTTGAACGCGTTAATCTCAGGAAATACTGGTCTGATTGATGAAAAATTCTTTCAGTGTTAGATAGCTCATTTATCGAGGAAGGCTATAGACTAAATATCCTCACGAGATTGTGGGGTTTCTGGAAATGATGTCTGGCTCAAAGTCAGTATCAAGCCAAATAGTTTCCCCTCTAAAATGATGGCACCGACTTCAACACATCAGTAGGTGTCTACTAAATTAGTGTTTTTTGTATGCGTTTTTTTATTATAAAATTTTTAATGGAAACCATATGAAATTTGTCTGGTAAGCCAACTAAACACACTGCTAGAGTGACAGTTGAGGTTTTGGAGTGAACAAAAACATCATTGATGTATAGAAATGTATATGTATATAAATTTCCAGACTAGTTCCAGATTTCTCAAAAATTGCTTGACTGATTTTGATAAGATAACTTTTGATAGGTAACAATCAAATTGTTTTACAGTACTGACGTATTATATAAGTTTCTTTGATTGTAAAAAATGGAATCAAAATTGAATGATACTGTTCTGAGACAACTTTTATAAATCAACATATATATAATCTCTCTGTGATTTTAAAATAAATGCTTTATAGCTTGGGCTCGTGTTTAATTGAATTTGTAAAAAATGTGTTTACTTTGTTTGTTGAAGTGAAAAATAGTGCTTTAAAGGAAATTTATTAAGATGGTTGATTTACCGTTAAAGGAAGAAGTATCAAATTCCACATTGAAGATTTTTTATAAATAAAAAAAATAAACTTTCAGCTTTCTAGCTAATTATTTTTATGCAAAGGTTTCTTCAATTAAAAGCTTTCTCCTTCCTCAAACGCATCTGCAAGCCTTTTGGCAGTTCAGTGATCCAGTAGTTATATTCATGTGTACCGCATGCATGTTTAACTTTTGTCGTGAAAATAATTGATTAATAGGAAATAAAATTGTGTTCATATTTATATATATATGTAGCTTAAAATTCCCATATGTATTTATTTATTTTTAATTTTTAATTATTTTACTATTTACTTCTTGTTTTTGCACCAACCCTAAATAGTTCCTAAAAATGCTTTCTTGCCTGGGGGTTGTCTATCAGAGATCGCTATAAGCGATAAGACCGCTCTTGCGCACTGTATACAATTACATTTTGTCACTTTTTTGTTTCGATTACTTTTTCTGTGTGTGCAATAAAGTATAAATTAGTAAAATCGATCTACGTTATCAGCAATCGTAACGGTACACAAGTCAATTACTGACCGCAGTTTATCTCTAACTTAAATGGTTTATCTATCGGAGACGACTCCATTAAGACGGTACAACACTAGCTAGCGGTGCATGCAAGGCTTGCGCGCGCGCACGAGTAGGGATGTCTCCCACCACCGGACGAGCCAGTACCTTCGCGACCCCGGCGAAAGGCGTACGTGTCTCTGTACGTTCCGTATTCAAAATTCGAACGCATCGATCGAAAAACATTCCGTTTTTAAATTCACTAGCGAAATATTATACGTCGATTGTTTCAAGTAGTTGTGCTGGTGCTCTACCGAAGTGTGTGTTAAACATAGTTGTGTTACCAAAACAATGTACGAGTGTTCCTCGTACGTATGTCATTGAAGGAAACGCGTAGCGAGTTGCGATCGGCGAAAATGTGACTGTTATGTTGGATCGTACGTGTTTATGGTAGCGATCGGAAAATGGCTCTAACTGACGTACATAAATAGTTACTGATGCACTCTAAAATGCGGGAGGTTATAAGGATCATTGTGGTGTTTGTTTGCGCGTTCCTATTAGCGGTGCATGTGAGGTGCGACGATGGGTCTGGATTGTCGGGAGCTACGGAGACTGATGCGGTCGCGAAGACCGACGAACAAGGCGAAAGGAAGGAGACCAAAGGTTTCTCACCAGGTGAGTTCGCACGTTTGACTTGGGGAGTAACTGGTGAATGATGAGAGCGTTACGAAAAGTGTGATCGGGCTGAAAAACTTTTACTTCAGTCGTGTGGTCTAAAGCACACTTGTTATTTTATAATATAGGACAAACGTGCAGCCGGTTCCATAAAGTGACTTCCGACGCCCATGGACAACTACAACACCAGGGGGCTCGCAGATACGTTCCTGGCCTCTGATGAAGGAGTATACTCTTTTCTTAAAGGTCCCTAAATCGTGTCGTACGTTAGACCGACATCGATCTTACGTCGGTGTTTTTAATTGCGTAAGCTATGTTTTGGACGCGTCGTGTTTTGCATTTATATACAAGTACCGAGACTGACGATCTTCCTGCTAAAATATTAAACAGGAAAGGTCCTGGGACCTAACCGCAACGTCAGATCGTGAAACTAAATAAAGTATTTTTAGAAGTCAACATTTTATCAGAAACAGTTCAGTCGAGTTCATGCTCTTATACATACACAGTACAAAATTTTATGATTAAAA
This sequence comes from Charaxes varanes, assembly GCA_024363005.1. Classification (NCBI taxonomy): domain Eukaryota; kingdom Metazoa; phylum Arthropoda; class Insecta; order Lepidoptera; family Nymphalidae; genus Charaxes; species Charaxes varanes. The sequence continues at coordinate 183,763 of JANCMC010041355.1, forward strand.
CATGCGTGAGTTAAGCAAAGGATGTTTGTTGAGTAAAACTGCGTACAAAATGTATTTGATTAGCAATTTCAAGGTAATGTTGCCGTTCATTAGCGTTTAACTCGGGTCTCTCTTAATGGCAAGTGACTATAGCTTCTCCCACAAGGTATACTATGTCATCATTCAAGTTGGAGACGATTTTCTCTACAGTTCTAGACAAAACACGCTTAGTTATTACCAATTAGTAATAATCCTGTTTCATGGTACTTTTTTGAAGCCCGCCCCCCCCTTCAAATATCCATTTTGGTAATACACAAATCAAACCTTTTTATTTGATGCCCCACTCGTATATATTCGCTTCCTATCGTTTATTTGAGTTCCCCACTTTAAATTATTATTAAATTGAATGCAGTTCATCCGTAATTACAGCATGGCTTTTGTGTAATTATTTCGAAAATTATACAGTACATTAAAGGTCCTTTTTCGTTCCGCCTCATGAAGGGCTCAGGCGTATTTGTGTATAGTGTATAATATATGACTAAACTTCACACTTAGTCCTGTAAATTAGTAACATAGATAATCTCCCATGTCCAGTTCTCACCACTCTCACTAAATTTGGAGAGTTAAATTTAAAAACTTTTTATACCACTGGTCTCACCTCTGCATCTGTGCACGTCATTCACCATTTAGTGCTCGACCACGTAGCACATCAAGTTTTATTTTATTTTTCTTCCACCATGTTAATTGTCGTTATAATGCCTGAAAGAAAGCGTCATAATATGGTAGACGACATTAGTCGGAAAATTAGAAAATTGAAGTGTAAATGAAGACGAGTTCGAGATGGGCATCGAGCGTTATCAGTTTTATCGAAAGATTTAACACTTGATTTGTATAAAACAGAAGGACGACTTTTACTTTGTATCGACAGGGTTCTCTGAGTTTGATATTATTTAAAGAGAGGTCACGTTCTTTTCATTCAGATTGAATACACACCCAGTTATAAGAGGGGCACGTTCTGTTCACAGGAACTGTAACATAATATAGTGCCTATCTTTATTTACTTATGTACCACAAAATTTTAAAATGATTTAGTTAAAGTAACAACACAAGGGTTAGTTTATCTCTTTAAGAAATCTCTGATTACCTTTGAGTGTGAGTAAAAATTAAAAACAGTATGGGGTTATACAATTTTTATAACAGTTTTTATTTCATATACTCCTTAAATAAGTTGCATTACATGCACTACACATACATAAACATAACATACTTGTATATAACAAATATATGTGAGCTGTTTTCAATACATCTGAGCCTACAGTTTTATATTTATTCGTAAATAATTACGACCAAGTTCGAACTTTTGTTGTTTGATTACGAAATTACTTCCAGCAGGAATAAATTTATATTTTGATGATTGTTTATGACCAATGAATACAGCCTAAAATATTGTGATTTCTTTGGATGAGCGGATATCTGCAATATTCACAAGATCAGATACGTAATCTATTTTTTTTTTAATTATCTTGATGAATTGCATTAAACGCGCCAGAGTCAAGATGTGTTATGATTAAAATATATGATCAATGACATATTACATTTTTCTATGACCACCAAATTTTTGTCGCCGGTAATTTGCCGCAATTTAATTTTTTTCCCGCAAACCTAAAATATTTTTCGATTCGCAGATCTCCATTGGCGACGGTGACCACTTATCAGTAGGTAGAGCTTCAGCCCGTTCGTCCCCTTCTATTACAAAAAAAAAACTATATGTAGCTTTGATGCACACTCGTAAAGAGCTCAGTCTTAAATACATAATCATTCCAACTTATTGCACCGCCAATTATATGTGTTGAAATTAAGGCGACCTTGCCTGATATTCTATTGAAAAAGTGATATTACCTGTATTTTGTTTAAGGATGATTATTGCATTACATTTGTAAACCGACAACAAAAATAACGATTTGTTATTTAAAAAAGGAAGGAATATTAATATTCCTTCCTTTTCTAGGTAGATTAACCTATGGACATGGCACGAATTTTATTTGATGGTTCGAATAATTGATAGGTTTCCTTTTGGCGCTAAAACCGTTTCAAAGTCAGGCTCAGCCAATTACGAGGTCCGGACATTCATTTGCATTTAAACAATAATTTGTCCTTGTTTCCAACGCATATATAAATACTAACTGGATCGCCACAGCTTTGTTCCGTTAATTTATGTAGATAAACAGAGTTATTTATAAAGAAGGATCCAATTTTTAACACTTATTTCTTCCAAACCACGTGACAAGAAATCTTGTAACTCTACCCAGACGATTTAAAAAAAAATCACAACTTTGCAATTTGCAAGATTTTCCTGGCCTTGCAATTTGCAAGCTGGTAGTTATTATAGAAAAAATAAGCGAAACAATATACAACGATATTGTATTCATGCTTATGAAGATATAAGTGAATAAAAGCCTTATATTTTTAGAATTCTTTTATTTATTTCGTCTCTAGTTAAGCAAGAAAATAAACATTTATGTTTTTCCTGATGTTGCGAGTATGTCCTTTACTACAAAAGCAACTAACGCTAAAGGCTTAACTGCAACTTTAAGGCTAGTAATGGTGCACAAAAGAGCTAGTAGGGTCTACGAATAATACTACTTTTCACTAAGTTCTCCGTTAAGGTTTTTGGACTGATATCTACTTTTATCTATGAACTAAATCCATCATTTTAACCAACAAGAAATCTTCAAATTTCAGTATTTATTCCCCCTCTGACTGACTCAGCAGTGTGTAGTAGCTGTAAGCACCTTTAAGAATCTGAAACATGAAAGAATCAATAAAACATAAATATTATTAAATCGTATAGGTGAACAGAAATAAATGATTAAAGTTGAGATACTCACACTAATAAAGGTTGGCAAACTGATGTTAATGAATGGGCCAGCATTGAAAACGATGGGGTTTCTGAACTGCTCGCTCAAAATATAGATGTCCTTCATTTCAGACAAATTTCGAGTCCACCAAATGCTTTCGTATGGACCTAGGATTAAATCCAGGCTCTGAAATAAGATTAACAAGTCTCATAATGACAGATACCTTTATGTTATTGCGCATGCTGTCAGTATAGGTCAAATTCGTGCCAAATTATGCCACCAGTTCTTACATATAATAATATAAGTCCGTACGTCCACTGCTCACGCCATAACTTGAGAACAGCTTGACTAATTTTTGTAACTTTTTTGTTTTTCCTATCCCAAAAATTGCCCAGACCGCCGAAACTAGATTTCCATTCAAAAATTAAAATCCCTGGAAATAGAACCGAGATGAAAAAATCCTTAGTTCGGTTCGGTATTTCGGTAATATTCGGTTAAGTATTTATGACCAGAAGTCATAAAAAACAAACGCACATTCACATTATATTAGTTAAGATATAGCAAACCCTCTTTGCGTAAATACGACTATATCTGACGCTCTACCATTTTATATTCCTACTAGCAGCGGCTCGTCCCGGCTTCGCACGTGTATTTACACTATTGATTTTTTTCATAAGGATCCCTAACTTTTTTGAAATAATCTATAGCCTATGTTCATTAGAAATAACATAGGAGGCAAACAGATGCGTTGTCGGCCTTTAATGACGTCTTTAGGCCATCGGGAAGTCTTACAAACCGAACGAAACGCGACAACAATACGATAACTTGAAGTGACAGCATTGCCGCCAGGTCACCATAAAGTGCCGTGGCTCTCTGCCTTCTGGAGGCAGGGAGCGTCTCTAACTGCAGGGGTGGTGAAGTGGCAACCGCGCCCACAACCCCGTATCATTCCTGCCGGATCCCGTGCACGGTGGACAAGGAATCGCTGTCCGATTCGTCTACAGAATTCAGGTTATCTCGGAGTGTCGTCGCTAGCAACCTACAAAGACATACGATCACATATTTCATCAGAAATTCTTTTTTAACTGACGAAAATATCTGTAATTTTCGACCAAAATACCTCCTAAAGGCATTAACATAAATGCGCAAGACATACACCAATACATACTATAATTTTAACTATAAAAGTAGATGTAGTGACCTTATCATCAGTAAAAGGCTTATTGTAATGCCGGAGCCAGACATAGCTTAATTTTTTTTTTAATATAAGACAAGGGGCAAACTTGCATGCGGTTCACCTAAGTGATTACCGACGCCCATGGACAACTGCAACTCCAGAGGGCTCGCAGATGCGTTGCCGGCTTTTGTGAAATGAGTATGCTCTTTTCTTAAAGGTCCCTAAGTCGTATCCGTTCGGAAAATTTAGAAGCTGGCGACTGAATGATCATTTGAATGATCGTTTCAATGATCATTTAGCGTGGCCGGGGACTTGTGTAGCTGCGACAAGTTTTGTGGAACATAGCAGTCTTCAAGGAAAAAAAAATGTACAAGCACTTTGAGCTATGTCTGGCTCCGGTATAGGGTGTTTTAATGGCGAACAGTATTGCCACCATGATAATGATGACGTAGACGAATGTCTTGGGCCGGTCGCAATGGCGGCATTAGTGACATATCGCGATTGCAGTGCCTACCATCATTGACAACAGTATGACGACTTACTTATTGCGTTCCACTAAGCGATCGCAACTTCCACGCTTGCGTTCGTAATTTTTCCCGTTCCACTTGCCTGCGAGCCTTGCGTTCGTAAACTTAAGTGGGACGGTATAAGGAGCGTTTTGAGCGTTGATATGAGTTAATCTTAACTTTTGAGATTGTCCATTTGACATCGCCCAAGATGTCCCACGTCTTGGACATGGGGCGTTGCGGGCGTTTTGTGAGCGTGATGAATAACGTCATTAGTGACGTTTTCACCGCGACCTCTACAATCGCGGTCGTCAAGTAGCACAGCCGTGGGTGCACTTTGTGTATTGCGATCGCTAGTGGAACGCAGCCACTATAGGTGGTCGTTATGGCGACAATTGGACAGAAGCAGAAATTTAAGTAATGTGTAAACTATAACCAAGCCACTTAGGTTCTCGACACTAATAAAGATGAAAGTGTAACCACGCTTTTTGTATTATTTATAACACACAATACATATAAAAGAAGGATTTACTCTTAGATATAAGCAATTTGTAGGAAATCGCAGAGTGCTTAAATTTAACACGGCCACCATCTCAGCAGGATTCGCAAATGCCAACAGCTCTATCACAGAATACATATTGAATCATAATATAATTTAAATTGAACTGAAGTAAATAAAAAAGCGGAATATATATGAAATAACAAACATTATATCTTAAAAAGCTACCACAGATAAACAAAATTAAGAATACTAGCGTTCACCGGTTGGTTAAAATTCGGCTACAAATCTTTAGATTTACGGACTACACGCTTTGACACAATCATATAGTGAAATAGATACACGTGTGTGTAAATCGATTGGCATTAGTGTGCGTGAGATTTTGTTTTCACAATTTAGCACATTAATAATGCAAGTTCTATAAAAATATTAGCATTTACACACCTTCGTCTATATAAACTTTAACTAAGGCGAATCTCATACTACATTCGCGCAATTTTCGAAAAGTGTTACCGAAAATTTTCGCTTCACATATTAGTACAAAGATTAAAAGTTAGAAACAGTCAAAGGAAAATCGTGAAATCAAATGGTATGTGCTCGAATATAAATTAGAGGTAGCGCCATGCTTGTAGCCGAATTGGGCCGGCGCGTCCAGGTACCAGTACCTCTTTCTCACATGAGATCGGCGTGAAGTGGCGGCAATGCTGTCACGTCTAGTGATTGTGAGAAAGAGGTACTGGTACCCGGACGCGCCGGCCCAATTCGGCTACAAGCATGGCGCTACCTCTAATTAAAACTACAGTTCGTTATGAACGTCATGTGTTTTGTTATAATTTTTTAAATCATTATTATAACATTTGGTGATAAATTCTACGAATTTGAAGGTGAGTTTACAAGGGTCCCGACGTGTCCTGTACTGAGAAGAGCCCGCAACGAACTTAGTCGGGTAATCTTTTTGTTGGAGATGATGATCATGTTGGAAAAAATATAGTATATACAATAATTTAGCGACCAAATAAGTCATTTGTATTTTACACATACACATCGAGTGTTTGACTCCCCCTTAACCGGTAGCGAGCACATTTTAGACTTCCGTCTATGTTCATATACATACTTCCTAGGCAACAGGCAGTAGGAAATACTGATACTAAGGTTATGCGTTAGCTATTACAGCAATTTCAAATTCAAAATAATACCTAGAATCAGGCGTTAGACGTTACTTTGCGGAAGTTCACGACAAGCAGAGAATCATTTGACAGAAATCGTTTGTGGGCGCGAGTAAATGCTTCTCTGACAAAATTTCAGATGCCATATAAATTTGTCTATTGTTAAATTTAAACAACATGTTAAAAACCCTCTTATTCTTAAAGCGTATTTGTTAAACATTTGGAGACTATATCAAAGATAAAAGATACAACTGCTAGGAGTTGAGGCGTTCCAGTTTTGTACTTTATAGTTAAGATGCATAAATGCAATTTAAACTTATTTTGTAAGAATTACTTTTAAAAGAGTGTCTAACGAGTTTCTTGCTGATTCTTCTCGTGGCTCGACTCTTCCGAATCAGTGGTAGCTTTTAAAATATTTCACGATTCAAAAGAGCTTGTAAAAGTGTACTTGAACAAAATTTCATTTGAATTTAAATTTAAAGAAATACAAATTCAAAGTCGAAGTCAAAGCCAAAGTCAAAGTCAAAGTCAAAGTCAAAGTCAAAGTCAAAGTCAAAGTCAAAGTCAAAATCAAAATCAAAATCAAAATCAAAGTCAAAGTCAAAGTCAAAGTCAAAGTCAAATTCAAAATCACATTCAAATTCAAATTCAAAATGAAATTCAAATTCAAATTAATTTATTTGCTTGATTGCGAGTTATATACATAGATTTTTACACAACTACAACCTGACCACAATCTACCATTAACAGGTGTCCAAAAAAACGGATCATTACACTCATTTTGTAAGAACTATTTTTAAAAGAGTTACTAACTGTTTTAAGAGAGTTTTTTGGGCGACGTAGGCGAAATTATGAGTTCTCAACTAGTTCGAAATACAGGTACAAGAGCCAAATAACGATCACAATGAATTATAGACAGGGGGACAGACACAAACGACGTGCAATGTGCGCTATACATGAAATAGGCGGAGTCCACCCATATGCCATAGAGAAGTTGTATTTTTTACAACTAGTATATATGTTAATATATTTTTAAACCTTTTTGTCTTGAACAATTGAAGACTTAATAGAGCGGTAGAAGGTTGGAATGAAATCCGAAAGGTGCTCCGTTCAAACGCCGACTTCGCTGGTCTTCATTCAAAATTTGATCAAAATCGGTTCATTAGTTATAGAGGTTATCGCGGACATACATATAAAATTCTGGTGTCACGTTAGTTACCGTACTCCACCGAAACGGCTTGACCGATTTTTATGAAATTTTATATGCATTTTCAGTAGGTTTGAGAAACGGCTACTATTTGTTTTTCACACTCCTAAGTGACAAGGGTGGCCCACGCGGACGAAGACGCGGGGTACAGCTAGTTATATATAAAAACTACTTATTACCGACTTCGTCAGTCCTTACATCTCATTAATCCCTTTTTAGCGGATGTCTACTAACTATAAATGTCTTTGCCGAATTTTATCTTTTTTCATCCAGATGTTTTCGAAATTTCTTGACAGGTGAGCTTTCGCTTTTATACAAATGGATTAAAATTATTGCTTTCACTAAGCACGATTTAAGTCATAATTTAACTAATCATTACGAAAAAAAACCTGTCCCTTTTATATGATAATTCGCACGCTTGTATAAACTGATCTAATTCAAATAAAAAGCGGCCAAGAGCGTGTCAAGACACGCTTATTAGAAGGGTTCCGTATCCGATACGCTGATAACGTATCTGTTAAATAACTTCAAAAGTTGCTGTTCGATTTCGTTCAAAATAATTTTCGCAATGAGTTTTTGGCATGTTCTATTAACATGGTAAATTTTAAGTCTCTATGCCTAGTGGTTTGGAAATGTTAACGGGGGGGGGGGGAACCTTAAAAGGCAAACAGACGGACGGACAGAATGAAATTATAAAGGTTCCTTGTAGTACTACGGAACCCTAAAAATTAGATTTTTTGTAAATCGCAAGAAACGTTTTGTCAATTCTGTTCATAATTGTATAAAAAGGGCATTATACTAACAAGTTATGTATTTTAGCGATTCTTAATGAAGTGATTAATGATATTTTTAACTAAAAACTTATTTTAGTTTTTTTTATGTTACAAGGGGCAAACGAGCAAACAGCAGGCGCCTATCGACGCCCATGGACATCTGCACGACCAAAAGGCTAGCATATGCGTTGCCGGCCTTTAATGACGAGTTTAGGCCACCAGGAAGTCTCACAAACTGAACGAAACGCGACAACAATACCGGTCGTGGGTTCGATTCCCACCTCGAGTCTGGGTGTATTATCCGTATGTATGTAATTATATATTTCTAAAAAAATATTTGTGAATAACATGCGGCTGTTACCTATAACACAGGCATTAAGTTGCCTACCTTAGGAACAGACGTCCGTGTGTCATATAGTCCTGTAGGTATATGTAGGTATATTTGCGCAATATCTGCTTATTTAAAGCTATATAAACAAAATTTCAATTCTTTGTACAACAGTTTTGTTATATTTGACAAATCTTTATACACATGGTCGTCTTGACTACGCTTTGACTCCATCTTACAGTAAAACGTATACATGTGTGTATAAATTGTTTGGTATTGGGGTGCGTGAGATCTTCTTTCAATAATTTAGTGAATTAATAACACGTATTTTATACAAATATTAACAATGGTTCACGACTAATTTCATACTCTTCCGTTTGTGCATTTTTAGGGTTCCGTCGTACTACAAGGAACCCTTTTAATTTAGCTGGGTCCGTCCGTCCGTCCGTAAGGTGGTCCCCACCTAGCAGTTCCGTTTGGAACTGCTATTAGGCGCAGAAACTTGACATTTTCCATGTTGATAGAACATGTTAAAAATTCATTAAGAAAATTATTTTAAACGAAATCGGACAAAAACTTTTGAAGTTACTTAACAAATCCGTTTATAGCGTATCAGATACGAAACCCTTCTATATGAGCGTGTCTTAACACGCTCTTGTCAATTTTATTTTTAAAATAGTACTAAAGTATTTTGCTTCACTTATAAATATATGGAATTTATTTCTATGATCTGTGTGTCGAATAAAATTACAGTAAGCGCCTATCTGACAAAACTAAATAGGTCTTCCCGTCAATCAGTTTCGTGATTTCCTCATCGCATAACGCTTTAAGTACCCAGAATGTTTTCGTAGAAGATGAAGGCACTTTCCATCTAGTATGACTTCCTTATCCACCAACGAATAACATAAAAAAGTACTGCCATATTTTGGCGCATGTCAGCTTTTCTAAATTGATACTATCAGGGACCTACTACACTCATCCGTATAGATAAAATAGTTTTTTTTTTTTCACTGGACTTTGATGACTGTGTTAAGTGTTTTAATATAAACTTTTCTAAAAAAAAGTATTACTATCTCTTATCGGTTCCTCATTACCGAGAATCGCGTTCACTTAGCGTTTAGCACGGAAAATTCAAAAACTTTGAGTTGTCAAGAATTTTTTTTTTATGTTACATGGAGCAAACTAGCAGGCGGTACACCCGAGTGATGATCGACGCCCATGGACATATACATGACCAGGATGCTAGCATTTGGATTGTCGGCCTTTGATAACCTGCAAAAAATTCTCTATTAGCATAGTAACTCAGTGGCTCTAGTAAAACCATACCAATTGTGGATAAGCAGTGGAGACAACACTGGCAGTAAAAACTAAGTATAAAGCTTGTGTTAGTAGTAGCTGCTACGATAGTCCAGCAGAGTCTGAAAGGACCTTACAGATTTCAATTCAGCCATACAGTCGTTGACGTATCGATGCTCTAATTCAGGGGTTGGCAACGCGTGGCCTAAGGGCCGCATGCGGTCCGCAACCCCTCTCTTTGTGGCCCGCGACTGTTTTGTAAATGGCAATCTAATTCTTATTTATAGATAGATAACAATAACATTATAGGCGAGCAAAATTTTGTTGTGTTGTACTAAAATTTTGCATTTTTAACCCGTGACGCAAAATGAGGACCGTTATAAGTTTGACGTGTCTGTCTGCCAGTCTGTCTGCCTTTCTCTGTGTGTGTGTGTCTCTCTGTCTGTGGCATCATAGCTCCCGAACGGATAAAGCTATTTCAATTTAGTTTTTTTTTGTATTAAAGGTAACTTATGTGCTAGTGTTTGTTGTGTCGTTTAAAAGTTGTGAGGGGTGAAAGTGGAGAATTCAAATAAATGATAGGAAGCGAATATGTACGAGTGGGATATCAAATGAAATAGTTTGATTTGTGTATTATAAAATTAAGTATTTGAAGAAGGAGGGGTTATAATGTAGGGGCATAATTTACTGAATTCAACGAACATACCCGAGTGGAGTATCGGGGTTTTTTTTTAATTTCAAATTTAATGTTATTCATATCGCATATAATGTCTACTACACAATCAGATAATTATATACCTATTTAAAAATAATTATTTTAACAATTGTGTCCCACCAGCACCTAAGTTATGAAAATATGGCCCGCCTCATTTCTTCATCTCATTTTTTAACGATGCGACCCTGACGTGCCAAAAGGTTGCTGATTTCTGCTCGATTTCATCTTAAAAGTTAGTACTTGCAGAAAAGCGTTATCATGCGGATAAGTGTATTCGTCTATAAGATACTTTCACGCCATATATTTTCGTGTAGAGAGCTTTATGGATCGTAATTTTTCCAGGACTTTCGCCGAAAGCGTTTGACCTATTGTGGGCGCTTGATAAGAGGGTAGTAAACGATGGATTGGTATGCCTTTTCCTACTTCCTCTTCATAGGCATTGTCAATTTTGACTTTCTGATACTGCGTTTTTTTTATGTTACAAGGATGTTTTTTAATGTTAAGGATGTTTTTTATTGTTTTAACTAATGTTAAAACTAGATTACTAAGATAACATAGATTACTAGTTAGACAGTGTATATATACCAAGAACGCAGTATCTATCTACACATCAATTCATAAGTCACGCACGCAGTCAATGCCTGTGTTATTGGTAACAGCCACATGTTATACACAATTTTTTTATTTTAGAAATATACAAGTACATACATATGGATAATACACCCAGACTCGAGGTGGGAATCAAACCCACGACCCTCTGAGCAGAGGGCAGGGTCACTGCCCACTGCGCCAACAGGCCAGCCAAAAACCAAGCTGCCTGTGTCATTAACTCACTTTAGTCCTAAAACGTAATCAGTCAGTTTATGACTAAGTGCAAATGTACATTATTTAAAGAATATAATGAAGATTATTAAATAGGACAAAACGGATACTGTTGAAGACAGTAAATTAAGTCATTAAACTATATAAGGTTTCGATTCTCGAAGGTCGTCAGCGCATCTGATAGGGCAGCTGTCCATGGGCGTCAGTAGACACTCAGATGAAACGCCTGCCCGTTTGCCCCTTTTTACACATATAAATAAAAGTTAATTAAAATTATATTCACTTATTTCATTATAATAAAAGCGTGTCTAAATCTTTTTCTTTTTCTTAGCGTTATCCCGGTTAAGTACCAGGATACACTTAGATTATAGAGGATGTGGCTGTGGGGCGAGTTAAGATAACCAATTGCATCTGACGTCATCCTCAGAACCCCCACGATCTTTACAACCTTACGAATAATATCACAAAGTGACATTATTCGGGTCCCACAATTTTACGTGCCTTCCGAAACACGGAGGAGGTCGGATGTCAAATATAAAATCACTGTCAAAATGGATCACCCACAGGTTTCACTAGCGTCTCATACGTATCAAATAGGTAGGGGTAATTTGAATTTGTGTTCGAACCTGCAGCCGCTCTAGTTCTCGGGACAGCTGCTGCAGCAGCGAGTCGTACTCGCGGTCGAGCTGCGCTTTGTGCGCCTCCACGTCGGCCTTGCAGCGCTCTTCCAGCTTGAGCAGCGCGGCTTGGTGCTCGCGCCGCATTCGCTTGTAGCCAGACATCTGTTCGTGCATCTCCTGCAATGCAACCAGACAGAAAATGTTATTTATTTTTGTTTAGAGTAGTTTTTTTTTCCTAGCTTTATCCTCTTCTAGTACCAGGGACCGCTGAGATTGCAGAGGATGTGGCTATGGGGCGAGTTTAGATGATCGACTGCCGTCTGACGTCATCCCGGAACCCCCACAATATCACGACTAATATAATTCAGTGACATTGCTTTAACCTTCCGAGATACGGAGCAGGTAGGATATTTGAAAACCCGTGTTAAAATGCTCATCTCATCCTCTCATCCATCCATCACCCGGCCACAGTAACATCTACTTAATCTAGCGATGAACACAAATCCCGGCCACAGATTAAGCTATATCACATAATAGTCTGGTAGTCATCTAAAGGCCGCTCGCCGAGGAGATGGTCGGATCAGGTAATAGATCCACATTAACACAAATTTTACACCATAGTAAGAATGGCTGGTAATAGGAGCCATGTTGTAAAAAATATAACAGTACAATGAGTGAAACAATAGTAGATGTATTGACCAATAACCAAACCTGACCAATAACCTAAGTCTAGTATAAGTGTAGCAATAAATTGACCAATAATAACCTTTAAAACTTTTCCTGATGGCAACGTGGCGCCCCCTTATTTAGGCATTTCGACGGACATTTTTATTACACAGAAATGATTCTCCTTATTAAAGTCTCCATGTTCGTTAAGCAACTAAGGCAATGTCATTTAAAAACAATAATCTATTTACCTGGTTGTGTTCTTTCTGTTGTTTCGTAACAATACTGGTAGTCCTTATTGTGGCGAAGTTGTTAGCGCCGTGCTCCGATACCAGAGATATCGCAGCCGATACATTATTGCTGACACCTACAAAATATTAATCTCACAGTAAAGGTGTTGTTATAAAAGGAATCTTTGCGTTTTTAATATTGATTTTCGATTCCAAAAATAGTCAAATCTTATTAATCCTTGTGTAATTAACCTTTGGCCCAAGATCTCTGGGTCTTTAAGACATAAATAATTGTCTGAAGGTTAATAAAACCTTAGCTTCTGAGCAGAGTTTCATGTGCTTATTAGCACCTGCATATTTGTGGAGTTGTAACTATGCCCTGCGGGCAGATAAAAGAGCGCCCAGCACAAACATTCTCGATAGTTTTACTTACTTTTACGTTCGAAACCGAACGAAACATTAATGCTACCGATTTATACAACTTAGTTGCCAAATATTGCTAGCACGAATGAAATCAGAACTCGCACGCATCGAATCCTCGACGTTACGGCCATCCAGGTGTCGTGTAAAATGGAAACACAGACCTTCATTTGACGTTACGTTTCGAACGTAAACGTAAGTAAAATCATCTAGAATGACAAGCTAAGCACTCAGATAAAAAAAATTATACAGGTTAAAGTAAATAATTTTAATTTATTTATATTCCAGAATTTACCTCTGTGGGACTGTCGGCGCTGTGTGTTCCTGTTATCGTCGCCACTGTCGGACTGCCACGTGGACGGGGCGTTCACGTACTCCCTGTACTCGTTGGCCTGCCTCTCCCTCTCTCTCTCCCTCTGGGCCTCGCGTATGGCCTCCCTGTTGGCGTAGTCGTCCCCGTAGTCGTCGCAGAGGGAGTCCCTGTTCGCGTAATCCCTCAGCGCGTCCCGATTGACGTAGTCGTCGTGCGAGCCCGGTATGGGACTCTCGCTCTCTCTGCGCATGAAACAGCAACATGAGTAAAGCCAACGCTTGCGGCCTCTGAAATTAATTTCTCTAGCTAATGCGTGAGGTGCGATCGGATATGGGTGAAGCGTGTGTGACTTATTTATACAATATATACTTCTCATCGGAAAAATCGATACACTTCCGTTTTTTTTTTTTTGACATATATTCTTAAATACACACATTATTCTGATAATCCTTAAAAAACAAACTTGTAAGGTGTTTCGATTTTTTTGATGAGATGTATATTTATTACCGCCGGCAGAGTAAAGCAAACACTCAACTCAATATTTAAAAAAAAAACATCAACGAAAATACTTGTGTTCGAGGAATTAAATATGGTGTTAGTGCTGATGAGTGCATTCAACATATTGCAATGTAAAGAGGTAATTATTTTATAAATAAGAAGACTTTTTGAGAGATATAAGATGAATTCTTTGAATTTTAAAAAAAAAATCATATTTGCATGAGGACATTACATAATCTATACCAGATTTTTTTAATAAATATCTTATGAATTTAATCAAATTCCATCTGTACTAGAGTTAGGGGGGTGAATTTCAATTAAAATATATGTATGCACACATACATCACTTTCTTGTGTATATATGAAATGTCACTAACATTTTGGATAACGTTAAGAAGGATTTAAGGCTCAAGTTCTAGTACAGCTTTGACTTTTATTTTATGGGATGTAGAAAACATTTTAATAGAAACAATTATCTCTTTACAGTTATAATGAGGTTAGAGCGTGATGCTGTTATGCTGATAAGGAGGTGCTACCTGGCAGAGTGGGCGATTTGGTGGTTGTATTGCTGGTATTGCGGCTGTTGCTGGTTTTGATGGTTTGCGTTAATCTGTAAGAATACATGTTGTCAGTTTTGTGTTAGGATCATCCATAAAGCACGACACACTTTTTAACCCCCCCTGCCCCGTCTCGCCTCCATGCACCTTTTTTTTGTTACAAGGGGGCAAACAACGAGCAGGCGGTTCACCTAAGTGACCGTACAGACGTTCATGGACATCTGCACGACCATAAAACTAGCAGATGCGTTGCCTGCCTTTAATAACGAGATTAAACCACCGAAAAGTCTCACAAACTAAACTAAACTTGACAACGAAAACATCACTTGATGTCACAGCATTGCCGCCACTTTACGCCAATATTATGTGAGAAAGAGGTACTGGTACCCGGACACGTGTGGTTACGTTTCGAGCGATAATATATCCTACGCTCAAGTATGCTGAAAATAGTATCCGTTAGATTTTGATTAATAGTAATTTTTCCCTCTTCCTTAAGTGCCATTAGGCATTTCTTGGTTTATATACCGTTTTTAAGGCCTCTCACTATCTATAAGTCCCAAGTGTGCTTATCGGTACTTAAATTAACAGTCATCGATATTTAAATAAAATCAGCACTTGTATATGAGAACAACTATCTTTAATTATTGTGTGTAAAATTAACTAAATAAATTACGGAAAGAACGTACAAGGAATTTTTTTATTATAAGTAGTTTTATGAAGGTTGCCGTTGCTTTTAATCTTTAAACAAGATTGTATGGTCATAAACTAATGAACAGTTAATTTTTCCTGTAAGAAAAGCATTAGTCGTATCTAAAGTTCGCGAAAACGAATATATACTAGAAATACCTTGCAAGTTTATGTTTTGTAAGGATTATCAGAAAAACTGTGTATATTTAGGAGCATATGGCAAAAAAAGCCGGAAGTGTTAAGATTTTTCTGATGAGAAGTATATTATTAAATTTACAACATATGCTTTTTTTATTTGACCCGCAAGATGAAAGAAAACAGAAGAACAAAACACAGTGTAGAAGGAGATAATTCTACTTTTATCCTAAAAAAATGCATTGCGGAAAGCGTCTGTTCCTAAGGTAGACAACTTAATGCCTGTGTTATAGGTAACAGCCGCCTGTTATATACAAATATATTTTTTTAGAAATATATAAATACATACGATGGAATCGAACCCATGACCCCTGGAGTAGAATGCCTTCTACTTGGTCACTACCCACTGCGCCAACGGGCCAGCCAATTATATAACATTGTTAATAAAATATATAATATTTACCACATATTTCTCAATAAATGTAGAAATACATATAGGCTTACGGCGGGATTTAAACATGCAACTTCGGAACAAAAGACTTGCTGCCTCTGCGTATGGGCCAACCGAAAATATGTGCCGTTTACAGTTTTGTCGTAAATTGATCAAAAAATTTAGTCGTGTTTGTCCTCCAAATTACTCACCGTAGTCAAAATACTGTGAGTTTGCCGTCAGAATTTAAAAATAATGGCCGCTATACTTTGCTGTAAGTTATTTGATTTTATGCATACCGTAAGAATGGTCACAAAATACCAAACGTTTGGGAATATTTTAAATACGTTACGGTTATTCCGAAGTGTTTAAAGAAGCCGCTCTTTATCTAATATTTACAAGGAATTTATCTAAAATACACAGGGAATTCATACATATGTATGTAGGTAATATACTAATGATAATTTGTTTAGCTTATTACTTTCACGGCTTAATAAATAATATTCAGCTACCAGTAGTTAGGCAACAATTTTCACTACGTGCCTAGATACAAGTTATATTATTTTATTTATATGTTCAGTTTCTACAGACATACATCATATCTGTATGTGTTATGTATAATCCAGCACCTTCCATTTGGTCGTGTTACACATAGAGCGACCCGAATAATCAGCGATATAGCTCAACGGCTTCCCTTTGTAATGAGTTCACAGGAATTTCCTGCCTCGCACACCTTATCTCAGCCACCAGGACTTAAGTATCATCAAAAAGTGGCCGAGCGCGTGTCAAGCCACGCTAAATAGAATGCGTCCGTATAAAAGTATTTGTTAAATAACTTCAAAATTTGATGTCAGATTTTGCACAAAATATTTTTCCTAATGAATCTCTAGCATAACCTAAGAACATACAAAATTTCAAGTCTAAAGTTTTGTAAAATAATATTGTGACATTCTTATCTATAATGAGGCCCGCGGTGCTGATGCTCTTCGACCTAATTGGATCTTTTGTGCTCGTCCCTTCCCTTGTTCCTCCAGCTACAAGGCTTCCGAAATCCAGACGAGCAGTTCTGTGATCGCCTGCAACCTGAAGGAACCGTAGACTTCCGAAGTTGGATAGGCCACGAAAAAGAGATTCGTTCTAATTCTGGCCAGCCCATCGCACTCGCACAGCATCCACCAGCCCATCGTTTCTGCTTCCTCAGCATACGCTGCAGAAAGTAAGCAGGCTCTGCAAATTGCAATGTCTCTTAACATTCAAAACAGCGCCGCCCTCGTTCCGTAGTGACCTGTAAAAACTGCCACCACGTATCTTAACTGTATCCTACTCATGTAAGTCTAAAATTCTCTTAAATGACGGAGCTTCATTTGAATGATCATGTAGTGTGGCCGGAGAATTTGTGTAGCTGCGCAAACTTTTGTAGTACTTTGCAGTCTTCAAGGACAAAATGGCAAAGAAAAAACAGCCCTGCTAGCTCCTGCATTACAAAAACTAGTCTATGACAAGATTATTTATACAACTATTAAAAGAAATAAGAGTTCATAAATGTGTAGAGAAATACTAACTTTAATAAAGGAATTTTAACTTGCCCTTATCAGTGACTTTCAATGAGAAGTTATGATGAGATGGAAATAGCTTTTACACCCACGAGCTAAAGGTGTGGGTCAAATTAGAGAGAATGCAATAATTAGGGAGATTGGTACGAGCTCACATCCTGCCTGTGAGGCGAACTGCGTAGGTGACTTGCTGATATAGATCTATATATTATATCAGCAAGTCTATATATTTAGCCTCTCTCTATAGAAATAACATAAAAGATATATTTGTATATCCACTGTACAGCCTTTGTCACCCCACTCCTCCTTCCCAGTTCTGACCTGATTTGGACGAAATTCTATGTGTATATGTATTCCAAGAGGTTCGTGAATTGTTTGAGAAGACATTTGGAACGGATAGGCGGCGCTAATGCCGGGATAAACCCCAAATCATATATGTTTCTTGCTATGACTCAAAAACGGCTGGAACTATTTCGACGGGACTTTTATTGGCAGATAGCTGGTGTTACAATGAATAATATACGGAAAGGAGGACACTTTTAGAAAAAACAGTAATGGTTCCACACAAAAAAACCAAGAAAACCCTCAAAAATTAACAAAATCACTGAATTCAAGCGGACGAGGTCGCGGGGTAAAGCTTGCATAAGAAGAGCCCACCATTTTCTGTAATGCCGTAGCCAAACATAGCTTTATTTGAATGATCATGTAGTGTGGCCGGGGACTTTGTGTAACTGCACAAAGTTTTGTAGAACTTTGTAGACTTCAAGTACAAAAATGTACTAACACATTGAGCCACGTCTGTCTCCGGCATAATACAACATTCTTCTAGAAAAAAGTTATATGCTATTGGTATAAGAAACCAATTTTTAGTAGAACGAACAAATAATTGATAGAATCAGGCGTTACTTTGCGGAAATCCATGACATGCATGAGAAACTAAACTACTTTGCTTTACCGGGAAGTCTCACAAACCGAACGAAACGCGACAACAATACCATCACTTGACGTGACAGTATTGCCGCCACTTCACGCCGATCTTATGTAAGAAAGAGGTTCTGGTACCTAGACGCGTAGACCAAATTCGGCTGCAGACCAAAAAGATTTCAAGCGTGGCGCTACCTCTAATTTCTATTGAAAGTTTTAAAGATAAATTTTCATTAATTTAAGATGACCATAACGTAAGTCACCGTAAATTTACCTCTGAGTATTTGGATCTCTATGAAATGGTCAGCAATGTAACCACGGTTGAAGAACCTCGTATTTGCTTGCGAGCTAGTTTTCCTTGGATATTGGAACCTAATACAGATTTTGTACGTATTTGAAACTTGCTGTTTCGTTGCTTCGCCCAGGTAAAATTATACTTATACGGTCCTACCCAGCAACTTTTTCTTTCTGTATCTTCCTTCGGTCAAATACTAGAAGGTTGAGTAGACCCAAAAACATTTTCTTCCCGTATCTCCCTTCGGCCGAACACTAGAAGATTGAGTAGATCAAGCAACATTTTCTACCCGTATCTTCCTTCGGTCGAACACTAGAAGGTTGAGTAGATCCAGCAATATTTTCTACCCGTATCTTCCTTCGGCCGAACACTAAAATGGTGAGTAAACCCCAGCAACATTTTCTTCCCGTATGTTCCTTCGATCGAAGTTGGTGGTTTTTTTTTTATTTTATTAATTAGAACTAGAAAATCATTAAGCATATTAACCATACTTCTTAATTATAAGCCATTACATCTATCCAAAACATTAAAAAACACTTCATATTAATTACATGATTGATTTATCTTTTGTCGTCATTTCAGACGCACATGTTGGATATAGCTCACTTCGTGATGGTTTTGTATGTGTGTATAATGTGCCCGCACCTGTCTACCGTCCGCATGCAATCGGACTGGGAGAAAGTCCTAAGCACAATCGTGATAACTGGCTTGCTGCTCAGCATTTACATTCAATTGACTACGGCTATTGTTGAGAAAGTAAGTCCGCACTAAAATTTGGCATTTATTTTCGGCTGGATAAGAATTTAAATGACATCATTGCAATACTTATGTATTTGTTACCTCTGTAAAATATTTGTCTTTTAGTAATAAATAAATAAAATAACATAAACGAAAAAAAAAATCTGTCAGAAGATGTACACGTCATCTCCTTGGAATCTTTCAAATTCAAATGATATTTTATTCAAGTAGATTTTTACAAGCCATTTTGATTTTTTTGATGATCAATTTTATCATTGAGTGTACCTCTTTGAAACTTCTAATACTGGCAAACTGTTAACTGAGTTTCGATTTTAATATTCTCAAATGTTATACTTTTCGAACGATCGGTCTTAAGAATTTTGAATTTAAAAGAATTGTTAAAGATTT
>JANCMC010041355.1:203662-307977 GCA_024363005.1 Charaxes varanes
TTTAATATTCTCAAATGTTATACTTTTCGAACGATCGGTCTTAAGAATTTTGAATTTAAAAGAATTGTTAAAGATTTTGTTTAACAAAGAATATCCACTAATGGAAATCTCATCTCACTGATGGAAATCATTTTTATAAACTAGCGTATACGTATTGTACAATGTAAAGCAAAATTAAAAACGACTAATCTAAAGATAAAAAAATCTTCAATAAATATAATTGTATACATTTATTTATGTGGAAAGGACAAATTTGGATCCGGGTAAAAGCACGATGATAGAGTTAGTAGGAAAATATTAAAATTTCAGAATATCAGAAAAGAAACCGTACGGGAAATCGCCGAGGAGAAAATGGCGTCCTTTGGTTTTTATCTGGACGTAATATCGGTTTTTCCTATGTATATATTTACCGAGACGCTGGACCCACAGGGGATATCGATAGCTTCGCAAATAGCGGTTATGTTTCCGATCTTACAAGTTTGGCACGTTTGGGATTACTTGGACAAGTGGCAACAGAATTTCAGTAGCAATGCAAAGGTAAAAAATATATTCTGAGTAGATAGATATATATCACACGATATATACAGTCAAAAATATATCTATGGTCATTACTCGATTTTCATATTTAAATGCAGAGTATGATAGTTTATAGGCGGGTTTAGACCAAATGAACATAGAGCTAGAACAAAAGCATTCTTTCCCGATGTTTTAGTGTCAATGAAAGCGTTTACACCAAAATATTAATGAGCAAAAAAAGAGATTAATAATTAGACGTAGACAGAATAATTAAAAAATGCTCTACGTGTGTTTAAACTAAAAGAATTTGATAGAGTAGGGGTAAAATGAGCATTCGCTCATCTGATGTAAATCTGCTTTAAGAAGAGTAAGATTACGCTTTACATATGTTCTTTAAGGAGTACACAGCTGTCGTTCTTCCAAGCAGACACACACACTTTTTATTTAGACTTCCATGATATGTATGGTATAAAAATACTATGCTCTGCGGTATGTCTATCCCTCCAGTTAAGTTTTCTTAAAATCTTGTTTTAGAAGTGGGTAAGGCAGAGGATCGGGTTTTGAGCCAAGTCTTAGAAATTTTAGTCTTTCTTTTATAGTTAAGCTGTCCAGTTTTCAAATAATCATTGTATATAAAAATCATTGTATATAAAATAAACCGCTACTTCACGCCAATCTCTTGTGAAAAAGAGGTACTGGTACCCGGACGGACACGCCGGCCCAGTTCAGCAATAAGCATGGCGCTACCTCTAATTAGAAAGAACGGGAGTAGGAGAAAGGAATAGAGAAAAGGGATATAAAGGTAGATGGGGAGGAGAGAAAGGATGCGGATACTACTGTCACGAACGGTTTAGGGAATGTGACAGTAGTAGCTAGGGCACTTCGGGGTCGCGTACCCGTAGTGGATCGGACTAGTTAACGGAGAGATAAAGGAAGATCCACCTCCTGGGAGTAAAATTAAGGATTATGTAGATTAGGTGCTAATACGAGAAAAAGGTTATCTTAAGTATGCCCTTTTTGTTACTGGGAGATAGCAAATTTTCGAAATTGCAAAAAAAAAAAAATAATAACACATGGTAACACTCGAGCGCATAAACAGTTTTTTAGTATGTATGTCAGATAGAGTCGATTAATATGAAACCTTATAATTTTCAGTTAGCGTCCATCTCCTCTAGGTAAAGATTTAGAATCTGCTGATTTGTATAAAAGTGAAGTTAATAAAAGATCGTTTTTGGATACAATCTTTTATTTACTCCATTTTTTACTTATATACTTTTATAATAGAAGAAATTTTCCAACACAGGACGTGACACAGGATATCTTATCACCGTCCGATAATAACTACTTCAAATGCCGTGTTAATGGTCATACTCCTAGGATTTTTAAATATATACTAGCATATACGAATAACATTTACCTTTTTCAACTGTATATCATTTGTCATCAGGCTTTTGTGTTATTGCCAGTGACACTTTTTAATTTCTTTTCCTGTCTGCATTAGACCAATCAAAATTCAGTTACGATTCTTTGCAAAAGCCCAGTTTGTTTAATCGTCGTTCGTTTATAAGGCCAGTTATCAAACAGAAATCAGTTTTTCGTTTCAGATATACGGTAAGTTTTATCATAAAATAGTTCAGGTAAGAATTATAGATCACATAATTATCTATAAACAATGTAACAATACTTGTTATCTAAGAACCATCGTTCTGTATTTATTTTTATTTAAATAGTTCATACTTTGTCGTGTGATATGTAGTGAAGGATAAATAAAAAACGAAGAGATCTCTGCCTGTTTCCTCCATTTATCTCTGTCCCGGCCAGCACCATCCAATCCTTTGTAAATTTAGTTCAAATTATTTATAACTGAACAAAAATTTATACTTTATCAGCAAACGATAAAACAACCCTTAATCTTAATACGTATCTTATAGAAGAAATAATTTTTGATTTTTACATGCACAAATTTTACACAAGTACCCAGTAAGTAGGTTTTGATTCTCTGCGAATGTACTAGAATGGAAATGTATGGGAAATTTGACATAAATTATCATATGTTTTGATTACACAATCAATTGGAAGGTTGATTATTTCAGAGCTGCAAGGGATCACAGACCTCAGAATTTGGTATTAATTTAATGTTTATACCTCTACTTATTTCTGAAAAAAAGGCCTTGACGGACAGATGACCAGATAGGCAAACAGACACTGTTGGAACAACAAATTAACAATTTTCGGATTTTTTCTTTTACTTGTGCTTCTTGCCAAATTTCACAATTATAGGTCAACGGAAAGTACCCTATAGGTTTTGACTCCCTTTGCAAATGTACGGGAAATATGACCTACACATGTTTTGTGATCAAGGTTCGTTACGTTCCCTTTCAAATTCCCTTGATAGGGAACGTAAACTTTAGTATTTGGTAATCATTTCTATCTACATAACTTTTTAGAGTTCTACGTACTTTCCTGAGAAAAAGGGACTTGACAGATAGACAGACACACGAACATGGAAGCGATCCTATAAGGATTCCCTTTTCCCAGAGGTTGGCAACCTTTTGCCAGCCAAAGTTCACATCGTAAAAAATCGAGATGAACGCGGACCGCATCGTTAAAAAATGATATTTAGGCGTACGGCACTTGTAGAATAATTATTTGATAATAGGTATCTAGCTTTCTATTGAAGAGGTCATGGTTTCGTCAGTGGTCGGCATTTGAGTCGATCGATAAGTTAAGTAGCTCTTGCTGCGACCGGGTGATAAATGGGTGACCCATTCTAGAACTGGTTTATACTTGATATCCGACTTCTTCCGTGTTTCAAAAGGCACGTAAAACAGTGGGGCCTGATTAATTTCACTTTGTGATATTAGTCATAAGGTTGTAGAGACCGTGGAGATTTCGAGGATGACGTGAGATGGCAATCGGTCATCTTAAGTCGCCCCACAGCCACATCCTCTGCAATCTAAGCGGACCTTGGTACTAAGCCAGGATAGCGCTAGGAAGAGAAAGAAGTCATAGAATATTTATTGTAATTGGGCTTTGTAAGATAAATAAATGTTATATGCCTATTTGTTAACAATTACTACTACCATATAGTCAATATGGTGGCCTAATTGTTAACAAATAGGCTACCATATTGAATATTAGGTTGAACTGGTTGGTTATTACGTTGGCCGAAACAAGGATACCCTGTATTAAGGCATCAACGGCCTTCGGCGGGATAATAATCGGTACATGCGTTCACAGAAGTGCATGTTTCAATATTAATTAACACAACTGCGCAATATCTTTTGTTTTTACGAACACAAAGGAACTGCACTTGGTGTATCGTAAATATGAAATGTAACATAAGGATAAAATTTGGTAGGAAAGTAGTTTATAGTGAGTAGCATCCCATAAGAATTTTTTAATAGGGCAAGATAAAAGGGGTACCATTTTATGAAAATTGCGCTGACGGAGGAGTATGAAATTTGGCACAAATATAGTTATTATAGAAGAAGATGTGCGAATCCTAAATTTTTATTATAATATGCAATATTAATATATTAGATTATTAAAATAAAACCACACGCACACCAATGCCACACGACTTACACATGTATTGGGTGATGTCAAAGCGTAATCGTGACAACCGTATTAGGGAGTGAATAACGATTTGAACAATTGATAGAATCAGGCGTTACTTTGCGGAAATCCATGACATGCATGAGAAGCTAAACTACTTTACTTTAATCCGTGAATGAACAATATAATATGAATATTCATTCGCGGATTAAAGCAAAGTAGTTTAGCTTCTCATACAACGATTTGAACGTTGACAACTGAAGTCTAAGAAGCGACGCAGCTCATCCACAAAATAGCGATGCGAAGGATTTGCCGATGCGTCTTTGTACTTAAGTTTCATAGATGTTTGTATGTCTAGAAAGCATTTGTGACATGACAATAACGAAAACTTTTTAAAAGTTGGCCTTCAAATCAGCTTGGCCTTTCATGTTCCGCCCACCTCATTTAGATTTAAAGAACTAAATATGTTTCTAATCTATTGTGGGGCGATGCGATCGCGCGAACTTAAAATTTGTCTCCAGGGGGTGGATCTTCCTTTTTATCTGTCCGATGATTGTTTGGATCCACTACGATCCACTATCCTAGCTGCTATTGTCACTCGCCGAATACCGATGAATCTTTTTTCTCCTTTATATCCTTTTACTCCATCCCTTTCTTTACTCCTATCTATTTCTCTAATTAGAGGTAGCGCCACGCTTGCAGCTAAATTGGGCCGGCGCGTCCGTTTCGTTCGGCTTGTGAGATTTCTAGTGGCTTTAACCCTTCCTTAAAGGCCGGCAAAGTATCTACGAGCCTTCTGGCGGTGCAGGTATCCATGGGCGTCGGTAGTCCATAAGATAATGAACCCGCTCGTTTGCTCCTTGTAATATACATATATAAAAACAATATATTTGATCGCACCTTCGTATTAACTATGGGCGATCGCATCGCGCATTGGTTTTCTATTGGACGAAGTCCACATTCTTGCGATTTTCTAGATACTTCCTGCCTTAAAAAACTAATTGCATAGAAAACTGTAACAATAACTTTGGTACAAAAGAAAATTTTAAAAACTTATAAACCATTATTCCATGTTTATAGATATTCAAAAGGCATACCCAGTGTTAGTTGCCGAACGCCGCGGGCGAAAACTAGTGAATGAATAGTGAATTACTACCGAATATATAGTTTGGGACCCTTCTCCAAATATAATGATGAGTCTCAGCCTCCCCTAGTTCATTCCACTCTAGTTTTAGGCTAGGTTAGGTTCACCATGGTTTTTGTAATGAAAAATGTTTAAAAGTGGGACTCTTTCGCAATATTACTAATGTCTAGTCTATAGTATATAAATAAAGATATTCTTTGAAAACCAAAGAAAATGCAAGGATTAGGTCCTCCTGCGTTATTATTATGTAATAAAATTACTTATTTACTAATTATTATATTATGATTTATTATTAATCTTAATAATAAATTAGATGTGGATTTTGGCGACGGACACTTAAATTATCTATACCCAGAGCTGAATTTATGTATGTGCTTATATACTTATAAATTAGGAACTTCATTAAAATTATTTAATTTATTAATACTTTTAATAATAATTGAAAGTTGTTGAAGCTGTGGAAAAATCAATCCTCTAAATGTAGGAAAGCAAAAGATATGGGTGTTTATGTCATTCAAGACATTTGCAAATGGAACTTATAGGGTACTTCTCGTTGACAGAGAATCATGAAATTTGGCAGCTTCTTCATCTTTAGCAGAAGTATAGAAAAAAATTCCGAAAATCGTAAATTTTAGATAGATCAAGCAAAATTTCGGTGACTCTGACAAATTAAAAGAAATCTTAAGAAAAGTATAAATCTTAAAATAACCTGGTAAAACTTCATGGCACGGAATCCTTAGTGTCCGTTTCTAACTCACACTTTGCCGGTAATTTATTATACTAGCAAAAAGCTGGGCTTTGTGAGGGCTCTCGTAGTTTTTCACATATTAATTTATTCGTTGCATTATTTTTTGACAGCTAACATATCTAGATATGTAGTTTTTTCAGTAAAGTTTACTATAAAATGCTCAGATTGTATTAGGGAGTGCCAGCAAGAGGAAAATTTAGGATGGAGCGAGATCCTATTATGGCACCCCCCCTAACTTGCTCTAGTTAATTTTAAATATATTAAAAATAATCGCATATTAAGAGTTGCCCCTAGCTGTGGTGCTGCCAGGGACTCGGCGCATAGAATGGAGCGGCCGCTCCATTCGCCCTAAAAAAAGAACCTTATCCGCCTGTTCCAGGAGATATGGTGACCCTACACTAGGTGGATAGTTTCCTCACTTTTATTAAAACTGGCCGTCCCCTAAACGCCGGAGGGCTTCGCTTCACGTGGTACCATCGCGCATATTTTACCAGAACTTACTGTTTTAATTGAAAATTCAGGTGATGCTTAAATTACTGCAAGTGTTCTTTAGGTTTATAAAGTATTTTCATATGAAGTTTTACCTCTTTATAACGAATTTTAGACCAACCTAACCTCAGCATAACAAACCTCAGTTCAACGAATTACTTGATATTACGAATATTTTCTTGTTCACCTCCGATTTGTTAAATCGAGGTTGCCCTGTATAACGATCACTTTTTAATATATTGCTGTATACAATAACATAATCGTCATAATTGAGCATATAATTGCATACGCAAATGTTTTATATAATGACGATTTTATTTCAATTTACATGTTTGTAACGCTCTAATGTGAAGTTGGGAATACAACAATTTAGGTGAGGTATCGCTATATTAACACATTTTGACAGTACTGTTATATCAAGCTATTGCAAGACAATGAAGATTAAAGTAAAAATGGCCAAGAGCGTGTCCAGTAACGCTTACATAGAAGGGATCCGTACCTGGTGCGCGATTCTATAGCAGACAATAAACTTATTACAGAAACAGAAAATCTATCATATGTAACCAACCTTTTTTGCCTATGACTATATTTGTCACAGTTCTTAAAGTTAAGGTAGCATACTAACGACAGCAATAACATCTCTACTTTGAGACACTGGTTCGAATCTCATTTTTTCTTTTGCTTTATTTCTAGTCATATATTTATTCTTATATAGGAAGATCAATTTTTAGAATTCCGTAGCTCTACAAGGAACCCATATAGTTTCGCTCAGTCCGACCGTCCGTCTGTCCTAACTTAGTTTTACAATTATGAACATAGAGGCATGAAATTTGGTACAGTTATGTGTTGCGCGTAGTTTTGATTTTTGGCATCTTATAATATTAATAATTTTACATTTTGGGAGTGGCTCCCATACATGTGAAGTTGAGCTGAATTTTTTTTTTTCATTCAAGCCCATCGTGTGTGGTATCATTGGATAGCTCTCCTAAAATAAAGGAGAGGTTTTTTAAACAGCTTTTTTGTTATGAGTACCATTTTCGAGTAATTGGATTTCAAAGGGCAAGATTTGCAAGGTGGTTCCCCCTAGCATTTCTAAACTTACTTATTACACAGTGGCGTAGCTTGCAGTGGGCCCCTATATCAAAATGTATTTGGGGGCCCAAAAACTTGCCAACGTGGGCGCCCGCTTACTCCGAAAAAGAAAATTTTTTGACTTTTGTAATTTTTTTAATAATTAATTTGAATTATAATTTTTCATTTGGTATCATGTGATTTTTAAAGAAAATGGTTGAGCAGTTTTCTCAAAAATGTTAATAATGTATAAAAGATTATGGTTAACATTTTAGAAAATTTTGCTTACACACTTAGGGGACCCCCCGTATCAGCGATACAGCGATAGCTACGCCCCTGTTATTACACAACCTTATGTAGGCAATGAAAAATCGCTACAAAATCGCCCATAATTTAAGCAGAAAGTACCACGAAGGTTAATGGTGTTATTACATTTCCCCAATACTTTGTCCGTCGGCTTTCGTATTTTGTTTCCCTTCGCCCCTCCAGTCTGCGACTCTACATAATGAGTTTAGGGTGAAAGGGCTTGCGGAAGGTCAGGGCTAGCACGTCGGGCTTCCTTGAGTTTGCCCTTAGTGATAGCACATAACGCTGCGTTCACATTGACTAGTGTTTTCTTTCATACTTAGAGATCACCGGCCGGTATATTCGGGCACAAATCTTTAGAATTGCGTACTATATTGCTTTATGATTTTAATTCTTCGTATAGTCGAACGAAAAAGTGCTTTACCATTTTGGATGACAGCTCCTAGTTAAACAAAATGTTGCTAAGGGTTATTGTTAGAAATTAACGTAATGCATAACAAGCAAAATGGATCTTTTAAATATTTGACGTGCAAACGATATTCGACCTCAGCGTGGCAAACCAATTTCTTGGTCGACTGTACAATAACATTGTCATATTTGACACTTAATGTACATACGTGCTTTGACACAATTTTGTAGTAGAATGTATACATGTGTGTGTAAATCATTTGGCATTGGTGTGCGTGAGATTTTATTTTAATAATTTATAAAAATATTAGCATTCGCACACCCTCTTCTTTATTATATACAGTTATAATTATGCCAAATTTCATATTCCTCCGTACGCGCCATATTCGTAAAAAGGTACCGAAAGAAAATTTCATTTATAAATATATAGATATTATAAAGAGACGTTTGATTGTTTGTTTCCATTGAATAGTCTCTGTTACTACTGGACTAATTTGAAAAATTCATTCACTATTAGAATCCTACATTATCCCTGATGTACATAGACAATAGAATAAATTAAAAAAAAGTTAAGAATCCGTGTGAAAACTTCGATATTGTAAATACCCGTGCGAAGCCGGGGCGGGCCGTTAGTCTTTAATATTTTTACTTATTCATATTGACAACCCTAGAAGTTAATTTCTAGCCACACGGGGAGACGATGCTTCCACATAATAATATGAAATATTCTTGTTTAATTATTAAAGCATTTTTCAATTAAGTTATTATTTTAGAAGACCGGAGTGAAAACTGGTTGGTTTATGGTTTAAACCTCGACACCGCTGGTAGTCCATAGTGACACCAAGTTCTAAGAAAGTGTAGCTACTTAACAAAAGGGCGATGATGTCGAGTGGAAAGATACACCAAAGCAAACTAAACTAGATAGAGTCATTTTCGCTAATAAAATGGCTGAGTTATAAGCGATAAATTGTAAATTTATTTACGAGAAAAACCAGTGCTAGAATGGGTCACCCATCTATCACCCAGACGCAGCCAGAGCAACTTAACTTAGCGATCGACTCAAATGCCGACCACTGATTAGGCCACGACCTTCTCCTCCTGTGAGCCTACCACGCACATTTTCATCCTAAGTAATGTAGACATGTCGACTTACTTCGGTTCGTGCTAAGCCCTTTGCACTGCAATGTACACGTACGTTTCGCTCTGAATCTAGAGCATCTTCAGGACTTTATATATAGAAAGAAATGATAATATTTCTAAACGAAAACATTTCTAGTACCTACTCTTGTTTTTTTTTAAAGAAACTCTAATACATTAAATATTTTCTCGGCCCGTTTAAACATTGAAAAGATAACAAAGTCCGTTGTATACACGGTCGGCCGGTCGTGCCTCCTAGAAGTTGCCTCATGAAATTTTAATGATAACATCGCTTGTAAGTAGGTGTCGATCGATAATGCGGCGTCGTGATGTTTATATGCGATATTGTATGACATACATGCATACACATGGAAACTAAAAGTGTATTATTGTCCATTACATATAACTAATGCCTTGAAAGCGAATATGTCACGATTCATACTTAAGTATTATAGGTGCTTGGGTTTATTTAGTCTTCATTTTAATATTATACAAGCACGTGGTTACGCTTTTGTCTTTAATGGTTGCCGGTCGGAGGGACTTAAATGTAAATACGAGATACAGTACCAACCCAGTACTTCTATATCACATCCATCTTTTTCTACCTAGCGTTATCCCACTCTAGTATCAGGGTCCGTTTACATTGCAGAGGACGTGGCTATGGGGCGAGTTAAGATGACCAACTGTCGTCTGACGTCATCCCCGGAATCCACACAATCTCTACAATCTCAGTGACATCAATCTAGACCCACACCACCCATGTTTTACGTGGTTTCCGAAACACGAAGGAGGTCGGATATTCGAAAGCTAGTATTGGAATTGGTCATCCCATCTATGATTCGGACACGGTCAGAGCTACTTAATATAGCGATCGACTCAAATAACGGCCCACAAGCCAATTTCGTAGAAATTTCATGTTCTCTAGGAGTATAGTATTCTACTAAGCAGTAACTTAGTGATGGCCGAGGCTAAGAAAGCGGAGCATTTTTTCGACTAGGGCCGAGGTAGGTCGACGAAATAATAACTATCGGGAGTCGAACCTGGACCAGATTAGCTGAGGACCGTAAAAAGTAGTACAAACGGGCAGAAGCCTATACCCAGCAATGGGGTACTAAAGGACTAATGGTGATGATGACAGAATTCTGGTTACCGCGCAAGGTCAGGTTTTTTAAAAGCTGGTAGGAGTAGCTAACGCCGGGACCGCGGTTTGAATCGAGCAACTTACGGATTAAGTCTGTCCATCTACCGTCGCGCTATTGGGGAACTCTTGTTAGTGCAGGGCGCATCGGAACTCTGAACGCTTGCAAACTTAGTTTTAATTCGAATTTTTATATCACCAAAATATTAAACATCTTTTAACAAAATATATTTTTTGTTATACTATTAACACTTGTGAACAAGTATATAACTAAATGTATAAACGAATTTTGAATTCGGATTTGTCCATTTATCAATCGAACAAATTACCTACATATTATATGAAAGTAAATCTTCTAAACTTTTAAGGAATGTCCTTTTTTTTCAAGGAAAATAATAAAGGCAATACCTAGTTTCTAGTTCACCTCCACTTTCCACACCCTCTACCATTAAGATACTAAACAACTTGACAGCTAAAGTCTTAGCTTTGTAGAGCAAGTACATTCATTCTAAAACTACACGCCCCTACAAAGTAATCACCGCTACATGCAAAATAGTGCGTAGACGCAATACACGCAAACTAATTAAGATCATTGGCTTTTTAGTTATGACAAAAACTCACTGCGCGCACACACACAGGCAAGCATACAATGAATATTTACTTTCATACTTTAAAATAATGAAATTTAGCGGAAGGGCGTGCATCTACCTACTTTTCTTTTGGCTCCCGAAGGAATCCTCCTGGTCGTTGTAAGTTCTGTCTTCATCGTACTCGTAAACGTTGAAACTGTCGAAGGAATACAGCTTGACGGTTTGTTAATCTGTGGTCTTGAGAAACCGCGTATCTTTGATTGGCGGATCCTTTAAAGACTTCCGCTTCCTTTACATGTACTTCCTATCTCTTGTTACCTTTTAATTAAATAATTCTCAGATAAGCCGTAAGTATCCAAACAATCACAAGATAAACAAATTCACAAATGTCACTACTGCCAGTTTATTGTTTATTTATTGTCTTGAAAACTTCGTCAGCGAACGATTGCCGTGAGACAATTCAATAATCCGTATTCGTGCACAGGAAGCCAAGGTATTACGCATTAAGCATTGTTGTATCCGAACAATGGAATTCAAACGAGAGATACGATGGTGGTTTTCAAACGAAATTTCGAACGCGTTCGAAATTCAAATTTGCGCGATCGCTCGCGGAGATTCGGCGAGTTCGTCGTCAGTCTCAGTCGGCGGGGTGCGCTCGCCAGGGTGACCGCGTGTCGTCTGGCCGGGTTGCAGTCTCCCGACTCGCCGCGCCGGCGCCCGGAATTGTGTCACCCCTTAACTTAAACAGCTGATGTGTTATCACGAACAAGCTGCTATGTGTCATTGTATTCTGCTCCTTATTTACCATCTCTTAGATTTAATACAACATTTTTTGTATCTAAGACAAGAAACGATAGCTATAAAAACATCCTAGACGTAAAATAGATATCTACCAAAATAAAAAGGCCAAGAGCGTATTAAGACACACTTATATAGAAGGGTTCCGTATCGGATATGCTATACACTTGTTTGTTAAATAAATACAAATGTTGTTGTCCTATTTCGTTAAAAATAATTTTCCTAATGAGTTTGTAGGATGTTCTGTCAACATGGAAAATTTCAAGTCAAGAAACTCAAAAAAATTACATAACAAAAGCGGCAACGAACGGCGGTAAAGAACAAGTATTTTTATAATATTTCACAGCATAAATCTAGGAATATTTTCATTTCAATGAAACACTGTGAAAACATTGCCTTTAATTATAAAATCGTCTGACGTAAGATCTTGACGCTAGAACAGCGTTGCGCTGACATGCATTTTTCAGTTCAATATTAACTGTATAAATTTGAGTGGAAATTACGTTTTTTTCTTTATACGACAAGGAGGAGCAAGGAGCAAAAGGTATGCGTTATACTTGATAATAATATGTGTTTATCAACGACAAGGTATAACCGCATTACCAGAAATAAATCAGGAAATAGGGTTTAGGTAGGTAAATTAACTAATATACGACTTAACGGTATAATCAAATAACTATTTTAATATTCTTAGGATATCATAATCTCTTATGAAATCATTCAAATAATTCTGAAAAAAAAAATTCTGTTTAAACTTATGTGTGTTTTTTCCCTATATACATCGCAACCTATAATCACGTATCACATACAGCTCACAAAGTTCGTGTATGTGTTAGTTTAAGCCGAGTAAAAACAGCCAAAATTGCGAAATCGGCACGAAGTTAGATTAACTTGTTTTCTGTCGTTTACCAAATAACAATTTAGGTTGGACGGAAATTACTTCCGCAGTTAAAAATACATAGACCATGGAACTAACGTCAGCTTCCCATTATGCGAGTTTTCGACAAAGGTAAAAGTTGGCAACTATCCGACTGTTCCAGGATTTTGTTTTCGTATTGTAGATAGAACAGAATAAATACAACAAATATAAAAATATATACAAGACTAGACGTGTGTCATACACGGGCGTCTGTTCCTAGGGTAGACAACCTAATGCCTGTATTATAAGTAATAGACGCCTAAATATCTAAAGGTACTAATATATATAAAGCTGATTGTTTGTTTGCTTGAAAGCGCTAATCTCAGGAACTAATGGACCGATTTGAAAAAATCTTTCAGTGTTAGATTTCCCATTTATCGAGGAAGGCTATAGGCCGTATCCAATCACGCTATGACGGAATGTAATTTTTTTTTTACTTAATTTTACGCGGCCGACGTCACGGGTACAGCTAGTCAATTATAAGCCTGTTTTTAGAATGGGTCACCCATCTATCAAGGTTGCAGCAAGAGCTACTTAATCTATCGATCGCCTCACATACCGACCACTCCTTAGGCCACGAACTCCTCAATAATTTATTTATACAGCAATTCCTTAAATATAGTTATCGGTTTTTACGAATGTTTCCGTCTGTATATTTTTATATAAAAAAAAAAAAACATATTTAATTCAAGACAAACCAATGTACAATCATGCAATCTTTACTTCCAGCCTCATGTTACATAATTTAAAAGAATAAGATTTCTTTCAAACACTTTTGGTATGGTTACGCAATTGATTTAATAATTTTTTATTCTTATCAATACATCTGAAACATTTGCAACAGCGAAACTTACATCTGATATGAAATATTCTCATCTTATATCATCCTGTTGTTTCATAGTATTTAAGAAAATCTCGTAAAATATCATTTATACCAAATAATATACTTTTTATGTTACAAGGGTCCAACGAGCGGGCGGTTCACACAAGTGACTACCGACGCCCATGGACATCTGCACCACCAGGAGGCTAGCAGATACGTTTCCAGCCTTGCATGACGAGATAAGGCCACCCAATAATAATTGAATATAGACATTTACGTCGGAACTAGACCACATAGTTCATTAGCACTCAATTCACGCGATTTCCAGAACATTGAACGTCCAATGTAAACTGGAAAGCATAAATTACACGATAACCCCAAAATTCACATTGTTAACTAACGTTTATTATCATTTTCAAACGTTAGTATAGGTATCGGCACGTAACTGGAGCTAAAATGACAGCCATCCGCTCACGTACAGTAGTAGAGAAAAAAACTGATGTTCCGTGGTTGCAGCGAAACTCAAAAATCTTGATTAATGAATATATATTTTTTTAATAATAATAAGGGGCAAACGAGAAGCCGGCTTTCACCCAGGTGACTACCGACGCCCATGGACAACTGCAACACCAGAAGGACCGCAGATGCGTTGCCGGCTATTTTGCTATATTGAAGTTCATACTTATACTTTATCTGTACATAGTATAAAACGAGATCTTTAGTTAGG
Source organism: Charaxes varanes (assembly GCA_024363005.1). Taxonomy (NCBI): domain Eukaryota; kingdom Metazoa; phylum Arthropoda; class Insecta; order Lepidoptera; family Nymphalidae; genus Charaxes; species Charaxes varanes. The sequence goes on from JANCMC010041355.1 coordinate 218,035, forward strand.
AATACTTAAATACAACCATTTGACAATACTACTAACCATGTAATAAAATGATATCTCTAGTTGCTAAAACTGTCATACTGTATTTAGTAATAAAAAACAGCGCGCGATTGTACTGCGGGGGGACTGCACCTCAAGTGATACCCAAAAACGTTTTTTTTTATGATACAAGGGGGCAGACGAGCAGGCAGCAGGCACCGAAGTGCCTACCGGCGCCCATGGACATCTGCCGGGTTGCAGCATTACACCGATTTTTCCCTCGTATTCATTCGCGGATTAAAGCAAAGTAGTTTAGCTTCTCATGCATGAAGTGAAATGAAACGAAATACATTTATTTGTGACCGCCACTTTACAGCAGTTGCAAATAAATGTAATTGGTACAGACAAAGGATTTAAAAATTAAACTTAATTAAGACAAAAAAGAACATATTAAAAAAAACCCATTAATCAAAATTATGCCAAAAAAGTATATAGTGCCACAAAACTTATGTAATCCGTAAAGCAGTGCTACGCTACAAAGTGGCAGCTACCTAGTTGAACGTCAGACAGGACACAGATTTGGAAGATAAATAGATAAATCTAGCTAGCCTGTGAGATACTTGTTAAGGTAGCTTCGCATGGTAGTCATAAATCGGAAATCCACTTCTAAAAAGGTGTCAACGGCGTGTAATTTTTAACAGGTCCGGATTTATGGCGTCGACACCTGGTCGGTACCGGTGATGGAGAGAGCAGGCTGTACGCGATATTATTAAGGCGTAATTTATGCTCGCAATTTGTACGTTGCTTGAATTCGTTCCTTGGGCCATTCATCACGGCTGCCGGCTCGACGATTAATTTCGACAATCATCAGTAAAAATCGTCGGAGTTACCGTCTGGTTGCACACGCGTATTGTTCTCAAACGGCGTGAGTTTTCGCTTTCCGCCAACATATGCGAGCTTTTGTTTACAGCTTCCCCTTTCCAATATTGCCACAGAGTTCACATTGAGTGGAAACATGTTGTTAGGAGTTTAATATCAAAGCGAGACAATTGTTTCTGTTGACATTTCAATGTTCAAGTACGTTTTTGTTTTAAATACCACACGTAAATAGTTCATTATTTTTTTTGTAATATGTAAAAGATAAAAATGTTTCCTTTGGGTTTTATTCAGGAGTAAGACATATGCCGTAGCGGACTTTATTATGGATCTACTAATGATGTGCAATTCTGTAGTACATTATTTTGTTCCATCTTGTAAGGTTTAGCCACCGCACGCGACATAAGCGCACAAAAATTAGTTTTTTACGACATCTCGCTACAAATAATTGAAATTCTCTGCTTTTATCTTTTGTAGCATAAATGTATTGCAGACGTAAACCTCCTCCTTGAGTCGCTCTGTTTATTGATGAAAAACACATTAAATTAAATCCGTTGCGTAGTTCGCAAGACGCGCGTACAGCGCTGGGAAGCGACTTTCCTTTTTATACTATGTAATGATTTCTATCTGGCCCAAGGGCCAGATCAAACAGGTCACCAAACCTGCTATTAATATAGAAAATCTATCGCTACTATATGTCAAACCATCCCATTACGTTGATCACTACAGCTATACTAAAAAATATATGTTCTAACGAATCAAAAATGGCCAAAAGGGTGTCAAGGCACGCTTATATAGAAGGATTTCGTGTCTGATACGACATAAAAGTATTTGTTAAATAACTTCAAAAGTTGTTGTCCGCTTTCGTTCAAAATAATTTTCCTAATGAGTTTTTAGCATGTTCTATCAACATGGAAAATTTCAAGTCTCTACGTCTAATGGTTCGGAAATGCTAGGGAAATGCAGACAGACGGACGGATGTTGGATGGAGAAAGCGAAATTATAAGGGTTCCTTGTAGTACTACGGAACCCTAAAATTAGACTCAGGATATGCTTTTTCTGAATTATGTTATTCTAGTACTATACTAAAATAACATAATTTATAAATAGCATACCTTATACCCGGTATATATACCGGGTATGTTATTTTGTTCATTTAGCCATATGATACATACCTTTAGAGGAGAATCGTTATAATTCTGTAAGCCTTTGAGTACCCCAAAGATTTATCTAACGCTTGCCAGTCAGACCTCAAGTATAATCCAGTTGGAGACTGCAGGATTTGATATTGAATTTACAAATGATTTAAACTTTCGTAGTTTTGTTTATAGATTCAAGTGTTACTTGAATGAAATGAAATCCTACCTTACCCTGAGATAGGAATCCTCCTATGAGGACTAGAATTCTGAGAGGCAGAAACACAATGCATTACTAAAATATATGGCCTGTTGGCATTCGGCATGATTACTCAGTCGACCAGCCAAAGAAATCACTTGTATTATAAATCTCCTTTTTTAATCCTCACAACAATGCATTCTACCTATCTTAAACTACATACTACTCAAACTAAAGGTGCTCTTCTACCTAGGCGTTTATCCGGGTCTAGTACAAAGATCCGCTTACATTGCAGAGGATGTGGCTGTGGGGCGAATTAAGACGACCTACTGGCCTCTGACGTCTGACGTCATTCCGGTACCCTCAGAATCTATACAATCCCACGGCTAATATCACTCAGTGACATTCATCGGGAACCACTTTTTAATCTGCCTTGCGAAACAAAGGTGATTTCGGTTATTTGAAAACCAGTCTAATGGTTACATTGGCAAGGCACACCAATGTGGCAATTTCGGCGAGGCATGAAAGGTGGGAGCGAAGGTCGATATGCTCAACCACCGCAAAGAAAGATCTTCGTGTGTCTGGGCTAGTTGGAGTTGCCCGGGGCGGTCGCGCCTCGCCGGCAGTTGTTCGTCGGAAGGTCTATATAGTAATATTTTTTTACTTAATGCCTTTGACTCTATGCACGGTATTTATAAAATAAAAAAAACTATATTTGTCTGTGTCTGTGTGTCATATAGTACTATATATTTATGGGCGTCGGTAGTCACTTAAGTGAACAACCTGCACCCTTGTAATATTAAAAGAATGTTAAACATTCGTATCTTGTTGTTATACCGGAGCCAGACGTAGCTCAAAGTGTTTGTACATTTTTGTCCTTGAAGTCTACAAAGTTCTACAAAACTTTGCGCAGTCACACAAAATCCCTGATCACATTACATGATCATTCAAATGAAGCTATGTCTAGCTCCGGCATTAATACAGAATTCCTTTCTTAGTTTGTTAAATTTTCACTCATGAAATTGAATTTAGCTTCGGTTATTTCTGTAGTTGATTTTGAGCTGACCACACCGTTCCAAGAATAGAATCCACTTAACACAATAACGATAACTGAAGCCTTCAGGGTATTGGTTCAGTGACTCTTTTGATTGCCAGTGTTCTCTCCACTGCCAAATTAAACTATTCAAAGCTAAGTTAGTAGAAAAAATATTCGATACATATCTTATATATAAAATTATCTTTTCACAATGGTACTAACATTTTACCATACTTCTCCGAAACGGCTTGACCGATTTTTATGAAATTTTATATGCATTTTCAGCAGGTCTGAAAATCGGCTATAAACTATTTTTCATACTCCTAAGGGAAAAGAGTGACGCACGACGTAGGACGTAGTTGCGGGATACAGCTAGTAATATTTTATTTTTCTATTAACTTTAAAATAGTGCGAAATCGAATGCGTGTGTGCGTATTTATTCCGCTATCACATCGTTGTTCTTCTAATCTCTAAACCTCAGCTTAGTGTTGTCAATTTATAGTCTATCGAAATTATCGATAGTTAAAGCGCAACCAATGATATGGAGGTGTTGTAATTCTTCTTCTTAGCATTATCCTGGTCTAGTAAGTCCGCTTAAATTGCAGAGGATGTGGCTGTGGTGTGAGTTAAGAAAGTATTGTTGTTGTTGATAGTCTATTAGAAGAATATCAGTTAGTTAAGCCAAACCCATACCGTCAATAGATAAGCCAGCGGCGATAGCGGTATCGATAATGTTGACATATCGACAGCGATATAACATTTAAGCTTCAATAACTCAGTAGTTGAAAAGTTGGATTGAAATGTGTTAGTACCCGGTTCGAATCCTGACAATCATGGGAGTATTAAACAATATTTTAATTATAATCAGCCTTCTGGGTTCTACTGTTGCTCAGTTTCATCTGAGCTTGGCCGCTTTGTATATAACTTCCATTATTTGTGTTCTAACGCTATTCGGTATTCCAAATCCTGTTCTATTTATTTTATTAATTAATAATAAATTACAAAATCATCGATATTTTGCTTCCGGTGCCAATTATCGATAGCTAAATATCGACAGTTCAGCAACACTATCTCAACTCGCCATAATGTCATAGACATATTATGTTTAGATTTCAAACGTATCACATGTTGTTACTCTGTGTTTCTTGTGTTAATCTTTTGATATTAAGCCATTATAAACACATATTATGGATTACCTTAATCTTAGTAAGGGCGATAGCACACTAGTGATTTTTCCGTAAATCTAAAAGTATAGAAAAATTAAATTTTAAAATAAAACAGAGACTCGTATTGGTTTAAATTCACGGTAATTATGCAGTTAGGTTACTTTCCCAAAAGTGCATATGTGTATTTTTTTCTCGTCGAAGAATGTCAGCCTCCCCCGACGGATTATCAGGCATTCCGGACGGAAGTTACTGTTGTGGATAGGTTAGAAGCGGACGAGTGATTATTTTTTGATTTTAACACAGAAATACGTGTATATGTGTGTTGACAATGTTAACATTAACGTGGAAATGCTACAAAATGCCCTATTGTAATATTGACAAATCGAAAACTCGAAAATGTCTACCTCCCCGCATGGAATAACACTCATTTTTTTTCAATTAGCTTACACTGTTTCACTGCTGGGCAGGGGCCTCCCCTTTTTCCAATCACACCTCCTTTTCCTGACCCATTTGAATCCATTTGTCTCCCGCAAAGTCTTCCTACCCGTCTCGCCACTTCTTCCTTGGTCTACCTGGTCGTAGGCGGCCACTGATGGGACCCAAACTGTCGCAGGAGCTCAAACATTGGCTCACCTTTGCGGGTCCATCCTTGCCATGTGCCAAGTCCATTCACATTTCAGCTTTGCTGATTTCTTTCCCACATCCATCACTCCAGTCATGGAACGCAGGGTGGTATTGCGAACTAGGTCAGTTCTTTTAACACCTAAAATGCTGCATTTCACTCATTAGGGAGCAAATAATAACATCGAGGAAAAAGTGCATTTTTGGAAAAAGTAACCAAACTGCATAATTACACAATTCACTGTTTTGATCAGGGGACATTTTAAGACCCAAACACAATACACAAAAATTTAGCCCGCATCAGTTAGTAAGCGGATTTAAACGACAGATACACTTACATAAGTATTATATACAGGTTGACTGGTGAGACACATACGGCGAGAAACTGATTTGATGATCAAATATGACGAAAAAATTAACATTAAATGTAAATATCAATTAAATACTACGTGAGATTAAGAGAAAGTTAACTAATTATGTACGGAACGTATGTCCAATATAAGCGTGGAAGCACGATGATGGTCCGTTTTCCCTTCACACTTTAGTCCTGGCTTAGGACAGGCAAAAATACCTATTTCACTCATCACACCAATCAAAATGATAATTTTCAGCAACATTCTGTAGGGAAAATTAAAATAAATAAAATGTATACCAACTTTAATTATTCTAAAATAGTACTTTTTGTCAAGAGAAATTCCATCCATATATCCATATATCAACGCTTACATAGAAGGGTTTCGTATCTGATACGCTAAAAACGTATTTGTTAAATAACTTCAAAAGCTTTTGTTCTATTTCGTACAAAATAATTTTCCTTGTGAGTTTTTAGCATATTCTGTCAACATGGTAAATTTCAAGTTTCTACGGCTAATAGTTTGGAAATGCTAGGGGAAGGACTACCTTAAGGACAAACAGACGGCTGGACGGACAGAGCAAAATTATAAGGGTTCCTTGTAGTACTAGGGAACCCTTAAAAGTGACTGTTATATTACAATTTAGTTGTTTGTAGAAGTCTACTGTAAAGTTGGAAGTTTGGGGTTACAACAACTTACGTGGAAGGTATCGATCAGTCTTTATAATCCCAATATCTAAGAAACATAAAGGTCTCCCAACTTTCTTTGAACCAAATTGTTGATTGCGAGCAATAAAACAGTTTGTTTGAATAAAATACGGGTCAAGTTGGGCGTCGAAAGATTTCTGCCAGGAATACTCGAAACCAATTTTCATTCGGTTCCCATTTCCAATCAATAAAAATCTGTGGATTCCGCGGATTCTTTATTACGACCATTATATTTGGCGTTTTATACGAAGTTGAGTTAAGCCAATCTAAGTTAATTAATCAAATACAAAGTTGGCTAACGGCGTCACAATACCTTTTTTGTATACGACGTTTAAACAACGTGACCTCTCAATAGCTCAACTACAAAACGGTTAACCGACGTCTAAAAAATACTATTTATAAAATTTTAACAAAAAAAACGATTTCAAATTGTCAGAACTGGACCAAATCGAAATGGTACTACAAGATGAGTGCCAACTTTCAAATGAAAAAGGAATCACCAAAACCGATGTACCCAGTGGAAAGTTCTGAGGTAATAAACATAAAAAACAGTCGAGTAGGTTAAAAGGTTAGTGACGTTCGCATGAATACCACATGTTAGTTTAACAAGGAGCAAACGAGCAGGTGGCATTCACATATATAAGTGACAACCGACTTCCATGGACAACTTCAACCAAAGAGGGCTCGCAGACGCGTTGCCGGCCCTTGAGGGATGAGTATGTTCTTTTCTTAAAGGTCCCCAAGTCGTTTCAGTTCGATAATACTGAAGCTGGTAACTGAATCCACAAAAGAATTGTGCGAGGTGAGAATTTTCTAGAGAATCGCACTGTTGTGGATTTTAGGACATCGAGGTGACGAGGATGGAATTTAAAATTTTGACGGAATGTCCTGTGTTGGAATCAGCTGCCGGTATTAATTCGAACAATTCCTCGGAACACTTCCCATGATACATGCGGTAAAAGATGCAGAGTCTATAGGCTAGAGTGACTACTTACCATCAGGTAGGCCATACGCATGTTTATCACCTTACTGACATAACAATACATACATTAGAATTGCTTATATTACGCATATGTAGTCAGATAATGGCAGAAAAATGTCATTTCTTTATCCTTAAAATATGCCGCATATAAATGCGGCCCATACCATTTTCAGGTAATATTGTATCGATATAAATGTATGAATTAGTTACCGTACTAATTATTATGAAGGATCGCCTTTCAATGTAGCCTCACGTCGAGCAAATTGGCTTAGAAATCTTACGCCGCGCCATTTGTCCGTCCGCCCGTATTCGCACGGGTCAAGAGGAAATGCGATAGTTCTTTCATAAATCCTCAACCCCCGGCCCTTACACCCTTACACGTTCTCACCTGAATGAGTATGAATTAGTGCGTGAATAAATGAATGCTACAACGTACGAATAAATTAGACAGTGAACAACTTAATGTGTGAATGTTTAAAAGGGCTTGTGTCTCTAAGAGAGGTTGAATTAACGAATTATTGAAACTGGTTGTAAACACATAAATATATACAGCAATAACACTAGAGCATTAGCAAAAAAAAAAAACATTCTACAATGGTTGCGATGTAGGGATCATATCAAGCACGATACGGGTTTTAGTGGGCCCTGCCATCAGATTTTTGTCTAATAAGGGGACATTCATCATCAATGATTTTGCTTAAATTTAAGGTAAAATTGTGATTTTGACCTTTATAACAAGACTGTGTAAGTGTGACGCCACAAAACTATTATGGTATAGGTATGTCCATGGTGCAACCACAGTGGATCACCGCCTGGTTCATCCCCTATATCTACTGAGGTAAAAATGCTCTAAAATGAGATAATAGATTATCTTAATATATATAAATTACGCGTCACGATGATGTCTGCGATGGACTTCTAATTTACTTAGCCGATTTTAGTCAAATTTGCGCACTGTGTGCAGTTTGATCCAACTTGAAAGATAGAATAGCTTATATCTCAATTTATCGTCGTAAATGTATGCACGTGCATAACTTACTGCATCAAATTGGATAATTTCTTTTTTGTTTTAGTCCTTATTGTTAGGACAAGAAATGGCAAAGCGAAACCGAAAAGGAAATAAAACGGAACGGGAACTGGGAAATGAACGGGGAATTATTTTATAGCGTATTCTTATGTTGTAAATGGTAAGTAACCCAACGTTCGGGCAGAACAACGTCTGCCGGGTCCGAAATCAGTTGCCAGCTTCGGTATTTCCGAACGGATACGACTTAGGGATCTTCAAGAAAAGAGCATACTCATTTCTCCAGGGCCGGCAACGCATCTGCGAGCCCTCTAGTATTGCAGTTGTCCATGAGCGTCGGTAGTCACTTAGGAGAACCGCCTGGTCGTTTGCCCCTTGTTATATATTAAAAAAAAACCGTTGTTAGTATAGCATTGTCCCCTAAGTGTAAATCTCTATTATTCATTTCCCCTTTCTTCCTCTTCATAGGTTTCCATGCTCCATACCTTATGCCTAATATAAGACATTGGTCGCATAATGTTATTTGTTGTAATTTCAAAATTCGTTATAGTTTTTATTTATGCAATATATTCTAATAACATAAAATAATCAATAAATATATAAGACTATATAACACACGGACGTCTGTTCCAAAGTTAGGTAACTTAATACTTTTGTTATATGTAAGTGTTACATACATATAGATAGTACACTTAGACTCATAAACTCATGACCCCTGAGCAGAAAGAAGTATCCCTGCCAACTGCGCCACGGAGCCAGTCAAATAAAATTAAACTGTTATTTAATTAAAGAACAATTTCTGACTGAGTCCGGAGTTTTGTTTGGTTTATTAAATTTCTACTTAAAATATTTTCTCATTTTAAGGTTAATTATAATTTTTTATACTTTTTCCGTGTTCTTCATTATTTCCTAAAAATACCACTTATTTTCAGGGCATTTGTTTAGTAATACAGCCGATAATTTGTTATTTAAGTATCGTTAATTAGGTCTATTGTATATAATAAAAATAGTATGTGACCTAGAAATGAGCCCTGTGGGACACCTTGTTATTGATTCGGATAACCCAGCACCATAAACACAAATATGTTTTAACGAGGTTATAAAGTTTAATTACCAGGTTTATGGCTCATCATATATGTGCCGGCTCGTAACATACCTGCAAGCAAATAGAATTTATATAAATATTTTTGTAGATTAAGCTAACCAAGGTATTCATCGTGGAGTATTTACCAGATTTCTTGTGCGCGATTTTGCTCGACTTGACCTCACTCCACAGAGAACCATAGTCAAACAATTCTATTCCCGTTGTATTACGTGTTGATGAGTAGGATTTCCACAGCTCTTTAAAAAGATAGGGTCGGGAATAGACGGGTGAATACCTATGTCTTAGTACCCGTTTTGCTACTGAGACTAAAAGTACACTTAGGTATTTGTTTTTGTAAAAACCTTAATAATTAGTCCACCAAGTGACCATGATAGGCTTTCGCCTCTACGTAATTTGGTAAACAGCTATATTTATCCTTACCCACTGGTTATGATGAAATATTTGTTTTTCACACACCTTTGATACTTGCGTAATGGTCTCCTTCGAAATTGAGTTAATGCGAAGATGTTAAAAACATTTATGATTTTTAATGACAAAAAGCAAACCAGCAGCACCTATCATAAGTGTCTATCGATGTTCATAGACAATTCCACTATCAAAAACCTCATCGATGCATTGCTGGCTATTAAGAAATGAGTTTGCTTTTTTTTAAATACCCAATTCAGCATTATTTCTTAAACTTCACAATAAGTAAATGGTTAATAGTTAACTGGTAAGATGCTTAACCAGTAAATTAGAAGGACGAATACCTACTGAAGATAGAAGGGAGTTCCATGACAACCTTCTTTTTATAGACTACAAAGAAGGTCTATAAGAAGAAGGTCCTTAAAGCGGTTAAAGTACTTGACAATATACTACTACTATGCTAGGTTTGGTAGCAGTAGTAGAAAAATCCAGTGGGGGATTCAGAGGGGCCTCAGTTATGGAACAAGGTCGTACTTATACCAGCACGCTTACTCAACACTAAAAATAACGTTCATTTCACACTATGGGCGGTATCGTTATGGAATACTCAATGGGGACGTGATGGCATTAATGGGTCCCTGTTACGGGGAAATATTTTGTACCAAGCGTGAGGTCATATGCGATGGTAGAAAATACTAGTCTTTATGTTAATGAGTGGTAATTATTTAGATATAGTATGGTAGGAATGCATGATGTTGTCGTTTAATAAAACTGTGGTAGAAAATGTTATACAGGAAGCTGGTGTGATAGTTTTTTTTTATTAGTAGCACTTAAGAATAGGCAAAGGAAAATACGTTTTAAACATTAAGGTTACTCATATAACAAATATTAGAGTTATAACGCACAATCAATTTATAAATGAAGTAATTGCACAAACACAAAATTTAAATGTTATCTTTTTAAGCTAGCTTAAGTCAATAGTTGCATGTACTTTCACTGTTCACGTCTTTTATCACCACAATTAGCCTAAAACTATCCAAAATTTAAAGCAAATCAAATCATTTGTTACGTGGCCCACTTAATAGCTACCAGAATTCACTCCAAAAACCCAATTTCTCTAAAAACATAAGTCGAATTTGGAAATGGGGCAAATAGAAAACTAAAAAGAAGGTTGAACCCTGCAACCGAAGGAACTGTTCCTAGAAGCAGGCCAAAGCAGACTGGACGCTAATCTGGAGCTACATATCAGTTGTAGTAGTTCCTAGAGGTGGGTCAAAGTATAATGGTGAGTGCTCGCTATGGAATAACCAATAAAGAATGATCCATGATGTAATTGACGTAACTTCGCACGCGGGATCCGTTAGAAACGGTTGATGAAAAGCACATGTTGTCTACAGATTTTTTTATAAAGCACGTTTGTTTTGATAGCACAGTTTTCTGATTTATAGGGGACGGCTTGTTGATTGAACTTTTATTTTAATTAATGGCTCGGAGTGGGAGTGATTTTGGAAAACATCCTGGTGTGAAATGTTGTTTCTAAGCTTAAGAATGACGACGCAATACGTAATGCCAAACTATACAATAAACTATTCAACTGAACTGAAAAAAGCTATATAAGTGGTATACGCTCAATTTTGAACGCTAATAACTTAACGTTGTAAACGATGGGTAGAATTCCGATATGACTGGGTTCAATCCTCGATCCCGTTAGACCTACTTCTGGGATAAGCTTAACTCTAACCTTTGTTTGTCAGGAACTCCTAAAAATTCTCTATTCAATAGATATATAAAGCAATATAAAGCGACACCAATATACCAAATATACCTACAGTTCGTCATTGAAACGCCAAGAAGATGCGACACTAGTAGAATCATACCTTATTCGGGAGGAGAAACTGGCAGTAAATATTTGATTAAATGGATATATTAAAAGGATTCTTTTAGACTTGCACATGAGTCAGAAGTTCCGGGCACAGCTTGGGCACTGCTTCCTGAAGGATCGAATACACACACGGCGAGTCCATGGGATGCTAAGAATTTTATTTCTTACTGATGTCCTAAAATCGACTCAATTAAAGGTATTGCGAAATAATAAATCTTACTTATCAAATATCCCTTTTAAGATATATAAAACATGACTAGTGTTGAAGAGTTAGAGAGGTCATGGCTTAATCAGTGGCCGGCAATTGAATCGGTCGTTAGGTTAAGCAGTTCTTATCGCTACCGGGTGCTAGATGATAGAATGATCCATTCTAACACTGGCTGCCAAATATCCAACCTCCATGTTTCGGAAAGCACCTAAAACAGTGTGTCACTGATTGACATTAGTCCTAAGATTGTAGATGTTGCGTGGATTCCGCGGCTGACATCATACGGCAATTGGTCATCGTAACTCATCCCACAACTGCATCCTTTGCAATCTAAGCAAACCCTGATATTGTACCGGGATAACGCTAGGTACAGAAAAGCAAAAGAATGTCCGAGAGTGCATGTCGCCATTTTATCGAGCACAGATTAAAAATACCGGATTCACAGACAAAAAAAAAAGGAACCTAATCTATTCCTACGATGTCCGTATTGGAGTCGTGCCAATACTTGTATCGTGTCTCGTACAGTTTTATAAATATTTGTATAAGTACTTAATGACTGCTGATGGATTCTTGAAGGATTTCCTTTTAGTATATTGATTCATATTAAATTACTAATGGAGTCTTGTAGCATTTTCTTGTAAGAACCTTAATAAGTTAGTAGATAAAGTCGTCGAATTTGTTCCTCTGGGTAAGAATTAGATACCTTATCTTCTTGTAACTGCATTTTGCTCGATGAATATTCAATTTACGTGGGAACTCTTGTAATGTACATTATTAATTATATATTAGAAGGTAGCCCCACGCTACATTTCAATAGCGCGTCCGGGTACCAATACCGCTTTCTTTCATAAGATCGCTATGAAGTGGCGGCAATGCTGTCACGTCAAGTGATGATATTGATGTCGCATTTCATTCGGTTTGTGAGACCGCTCTGCTAGCCTTCTGGTCGTGCACATCTGCACGACCAAAAGGCTAGCATCCATGACCGTTTGCCCCCTGTAATATACAATTAAAGAAATCTACAATGCAAAGAAATATCGAGAAAACCAACTTTCAAAACTGCATAGTCCAATTCAACGTGTACGCTGCATACATTGTTCTGTAAAAACAGTCTGAATCCAGTACGTAATGTACAAACACACAAACAAGCGTTTGCGTAATGAGTATAATTGAACGGGGCTGTTTCCTGTAACCCGGTTACGTTTTTATATCCGCGCCTGTTATTTCTGTACTGATCGTCACGTTTATATTCGTCTGATACAATGTTTGATTCACAGTGGTTTTTGGGAGTACGCATACGCCGATAGAGACGAAGATGCAAGGACTGTTATATTCCCTATATTTGAATGAATGCTGAATTTCACTATCGATCATAGCAACATAGTAAAATTTGAGCAGTTGCGACAATAGACCAGCGCTATTGGCGATTTTTTTCGGATATTTCTAAGATTTTCTAGTTAGGACAGACAGCTGGTACAATGAAATGAAGATTGTAATATGCTTATCAAGAAGATTTAGCATTCAAGGCATAGAATAGGCATGACGCCAAATTATGAAAAATAAGTTTACAACGGTCTGAGGTATCCACTATTGCCAAAATTTTAATATTTCTGTAGGAATTAACGATTTTTAGCAAAAAATACGTTATAAATTTAAGGATTCAAATTCCCTCCAAAACACTCGAAGTTGCCATGACGTCACTTTATGTTAACAGTGCGTTCCACTAAGCATCATCTTGACGTTTTCGTCGCGACCGTACCTAACGATCGTAGTCGCTAAAGTTGAATAACTAAACACTTTAAAACGTTGCGATCGCTTATTAAACGCACTTATACTAAACGGTAACGTCATACGCTATGCTGGGTGCTTTAACTATCATGGCGGATTGTTGTATTTTGTAGTTTCCTTTTTTTGTTAATCCCCATTAATATCGCTCGCAATATAAAAATAAAGACGTTTGTTAAGCTTTATGCATCTTATTTTATCAGATGAATACATATTTAAAATGATATCTGCTTTCTGTCGTCATGCCTGTTAGAAAAGCAAACTCTGGGTAAAATATAAGAAAAATGATTGGAAGCAGAGGAACCTTATGTGTCTTACTATGTTTAAAATCTCTTATATTAAAAAGGGAACGTCCGTAAAAACTCAAACCTTACAGCGACCCCACTCAAGTATTGGTACAAAGGGAATGAAAGGGTTCCTTCATTAGTTCTCGAGTTACAGGCGCGTGCCATGCCACTGAGTGGTCTAGATTGTTTAATCTTCCGACTGTATGATTTATCGGTATATTTTTAAACGATTTTAAAAGAAGTACTCTTAGTAATTTTACCGTAACCGCTATTTACGATTCAATTGTATTCAGTAAAACTATTTTAATTTTAGTACTTTTAATAAACTTTTACATTGGTTAAATTGTTTGTATTTGACACCTGGCGACTTAAAGATGGATATCCTGTGTATATGTTACCTTAATAAATTAGTTAATGAAATTATTGATCGTGTCATCAATAATGATCGTGAAAATAATGTTTAAATTACGTAGCTATTCAATGGCAACATTTTATGATGACTTTTTTTTTGAGGCGGACCAAAGGCCCTATCGTTATTGCGACCAGAAGATCTGTTGTAACTGCTCAGCTAATAGTTCATCCTCAAGACCAGCAGAGCTCATAAACCCTGCAATGGCTTGAGGTGTGAACGCCCTAAGTCTTCTTGGGTTCAGGGTATTTTCCCCCAGTGCGTTGTAGCCCTTGAGGAACAGAGTTGGACAGTCACAGGGGGATGTGCTTAGTTTATGATGGCTTTATTCGAAGTCTTGCCTCAACTGGTAAAGCGTTTGGGCGACAATCATGTGATTAGAAGTTATCTCCAGAAGTCAAAATAAAAAGCAATTGGCTGTTTCATCGTATATTTTCTATTTATTTAACGTAATTTTGTGTCCATATATGCTTTTTCTTTTGATAATATTTAACCAAGAGGGTGATATTCTCAAAACGTGTTTGCAATCGACGTCGATGTACAGACGTATTGAATTAAACATACCATGCCGCATTTAAATAAACGGTACCATAAAAAATTTAAACAACCCACTGACATATGGTTTGCTGGCATAGAGCAGGAAATGTTCAGGTAATTACAATATTTGTGCAAAGGCTTTCGCGGGAAAATAAAGGCATCAGTAGCTTATAGGTGGAATGGGTTTGAAAGTTTATTTTCAGTTATCAATCAAAAGCAGGAAGAACTGAGCAAACGTCTGAAGAAGTCCAAAAGCGCGTTGAAAAGAATAGAGTGGGCCTTTACTCAGCAATGGGAAAGATATGGCTGGAATATGGGCCACATTTGTATGCAACTGTGTATTGGCTGTGTTTATTTTTTCTCTTTATTAGTTACATGTAAAAATACATAACCTGTTTTTGCCGTGTTTACTCTGATGTTTTGTAATTACTCTATTCCCGATCAGAAACTACCAACGAGCGCATTTCTTATACGTGCGCACTTGAATCAATAAAGTTTACCCGAAGGCCGGCACGTCGGGTGTGCCATTTGACGTATCACTGAAAAAAGGTTAAATTGTCAGAAGATCAAAATGGCGGCAGTTGTTATTTATTACGACGCTTTTAAATATTAAGAAAATGCTGTCATTCATGATTGATTGTTGTGCAGTTTAAAATTAATATTCAAAAAATATATATATTTAAAAGTCACAGCTGTAAACTTAATCTTGCTCGCTTTTATACTTTTATTTAAAATAAAGAACAATTTATACACTAAAATGCTTTTATTACTCAAAGTAGAACATAAACAGTATTAGAATATTTATTTAAATTAAATTCCTCATATTTCATTGACCATCCGTCAAACCCGTCTCCTCTTTGAACACCTTTTTATAAGCTCTTAAGAACGTCATATGTATAATTTTAATAATTTAATAATTTGGTGATAAAATTTACAACTTAAAAGCTAAACTTACAAGGGTTCCTCGCGCCCTGCACCGAGAAGAGCCCGCAACAAACTCACTCCGGTGATTTTTTTGTTATCACCATTTTCGCAATTATTTACATTTGGTTTGAACAATTTGTTCCCAAGTATTATCACCATTCAAATTATCCTAGTGGCCTTTAAAACATATTACCAGTAGGCTTGAGCCAGTTGGTTTTTTTTTCTTTTGAAAAGAATGTTAGGGATACTTTTTAGGTATGTCTAATATTCCCTTTCTCCCCTCCTATTAAGCTTAAATTAAAAGCCTGTATAAGGAGTGGGTGCGACAATACCCCAACGGCGGTGGGGTTTGAACCGGGTACCTTGCGAGTTTCAGTCCATAACTTATACCGTTGAGCTATTGAGGCTCTAAATATATAATTCCTTACTTGTATAAATAAAGATTTCCATAATGCATTTGAAGACATTCCTTTCAAAGGATTAAACAACAAGCAAATTGAATAAAGAAAATTTAGCTTTGAGTATGACCCAGATAGAAGACATGATGCAAAATTAATTCAACTTGTTCATTTTTCAGGTAAACATCTAGAAGAGAAAAACGAAGTAAACATTACAACCACAGTTATAATTTTGTCAGAAGAACAAAATAAGTAAGTATTGCCTTATTTAAAACTTAACAACATTTGTTCAATTTTTTTTAATCGCTTAACATTGCGAGCAAATCGGTCTCTTTATGTTACTAAATATATACAGGACTATATGACACACAGACGTCTGTTCCTAAGGTAGACAACGTAATGCCTGTGTACAGATAACAGACGCCTGTTATACACTGTTTCTAGAAATAAATAAATACACCCAGACTCGAGGTGGGAATCGAACACAGGATCCCCGAAGCGGAAGGCAGGGTGCTGCGCCAATGGGACAGTCAAAATTACTAAAAATGCTATAAACTTAAAGGACCCACAGACTTGATATTTAATTTACAGGACAGCTTCAATAACCACAACCCTTGTATTGGAACCCGCACCCTCAATGTGGCCGTACATAGTTGGTGGCGTGGCAGGCCTGCTTCTACTGGCTATCATCACGTTTGTATTCTACAAAGTAAGCACTATATCTCTGTACTGTTGGGGCTGCCTCCCTTTGTTTAATGCCTCTGGAGTTTTCTTACTGTTTTTGGGCCAATATGAGGCTCAGTGCTGCCTCACTTGTTCGTGTATGCAGTCCAGTTTTGTTTTTTATTTATTTAGATCCGCGAAACAGTATGCTAACTTTAAAATAACACACCAAAAAATATGATCTAAACATATGTATTATCTAAAAGCACTCCAAATGTTGTACAAAGTATAAAATAAATAAATTTACATTTAATAAAGAAAACAAATGAAAGTAAAGTAAATTAAGACTAACTAAAACAACCAGAAACGATAAAATCTATAACCCAATTAATTCCAATTCTAATGTTTTATTAAAAGTGTAGAGACTACCACGAAATATATCAAGATTGTGACCTTCGGTCGGTTCGGTTTCCAGTATACAACCCTGTTTGTATACAGCCCGTTTCCAGTATACAACCCTGTTTGTATACAGCTCATTTCCAGTATACCACCCTGTTTGTATACAGCCTATTTCCAGTATACAACCCTGTTTGTATACAACCCATTTCCAGTATACAACCCTGTTTGTATACAGCCCGTTTCCAGTATACAGACCTAACAGTATACTGGAAATTATTGCAAGCAGACTGGACAGTCCCTACCTGTCTTTCTGTTGTGCACTACATGGTCCCGGCAGTACAATGCAGTTTTAGTTTTTATTTCTTATGGCGTAACTCCCAATATAAATATAAGTTGTACTAACTGAAATGATAATATGAAATTTCTAGAAAATAAATTATTATTATATACTGCGTGTATTATGGGGATTATATCGACGAATAGTTAGGACTGAACATCATAGCTTCAGGACTCCAAAATTTGGGTTAATTCGTATAACCCACAATACTGAAAATAGACAAGAGTTACTTGCAAAGAATTTTGTACTTTGCATAAATTATTAAAGGAACAAGTTACTGGTGACCTTTCTTAACCGATATGGCATGTCCATCGCATCTGCTGGATTTCTGGCAAAACTATTTGCGCCGGTATTCACTTACCATCTTAGTCAAGTCTACATCAAGTTATGAATAGGCATGACTAAAATATACATATTATGTTGTACTAGCTGTACCCCACGACTTCGTCCGCATGTTCCACTCTTATCACTTAGAGGTTAAAAATAGTTTTTGAATAAGGATTAATATTATGTTTATAAAAAGACCTTCAGAAATGGTGCATTATTTTAGAACAAATTTGATTAGTATAAAAAAGGTTATACTGAGCCAACCTCAAAAGATAGACATATGCTGTTCAGGACTTTTATTTAGAACTTTTAAAGGGGAACAATTTTGTCATACATGACTTTTGCGAAACTTTAAGCATTTACGCGGCGCAGGCATCACGCATCAGAAGCGCTCAAACGGGAAAAAGAACCCCCGATTTTGACACACACTTCATTGGTGTTCCGCTCCTATTGGACTTAGCGTGATGATATATAGCTTATAGCCTTCCTCGATAAATGACCTATGTACCGAGGATGACGTCACGTCACGTCAGACGGCAGTCGGTCATCTTAACTCGCCTCACAGCCACATCCTCTACAAAATTAAGCGGGACCCGGTAGAAGATTACTAGCGACACGACTCGAAGTTGCCCGGGTGGAAAAATCTATAGAAAATTGTGTTTTAAAATTGCTAAAGAATCAAAAAAGAATATATTGAGGCTTGGTATAATCTATACTAATATATAAAGCTGAAGAGTTTGTTTGTGTGTTAGTTTACTTGAACGCGCTAATCTCAGGAACTACTGTAGTAGTAATGAAGTCGCGGGCACAGTTATCTTAAATATGGAAAGTTTGCCCTCATGCTCACCACAGAGATAATGCACATACATCGATCCTAAGTCTTAGGCAATAGTTTCATCAGAAGCGCTAGCACGAACATTTCGAACCGTTCGAGTCGAAGATTCGATTTTGAAAATATAGTGGGCGCACGTCGGACCCTCCTTAGTGTCAATGCGGGTTGCATTCGCATTGATTAAAAGCGTGACACAATAAAGACTCCTGTGGGCCCAGTACGAATATTTTCATCCTAAGTATAGTCGAATCTTCGAGCTCGAACGATTCGAAATGTTCGTGCTAGAGCCTCTGTACTTGATAATCCGTCATGGCCTGGTAAGAGCTCTCTTGATGATTATCGCCCGTAGCACACCCAAAGATATTCAATGAAAGCACGCCTTTATCGTAAATCTCTCCGCAGTCCACACAATAGGATTTCCTACCTGCGCAATGGTAGATGTGTCACTCACACAACACCAATTCACACTCTCTATAAATTTTAATGTTCAGTGCAGAGGTTCTCAAACGTAAGTACTGCGCAACCCATAATATTTAAAGGGGTAAAAGGAGAAAATTAAGTTACCAAGCTTAATGATAAATATGTGTGTTGGTAGCACTTTGATGTACGGAAGTGACTGTTAACTGAGTTCTGATTGGTTGCTGCCATTTGCCAACTTAGACAGTAGTTGTACGGAGGAAATGGAGCCTAGAGAATACACATATTTTTAATAAAACTACACTTTTATCTTAAACCTCTTCACAGTCCACATAATATGATTTCCTACCTGCGTAATGGCATATGTGTCACTGACACAACCCCAATTCATACTCTCTATAAATTGTTATGTTTAGGACATAGATTCCCAAACATAGGTACAGCGCAACCCATCTTACATAATATAACACAAAGTATTTCCTGTTGTTTTACGATCTTTAAAACTACGCAACGGATGTTAATGCTGTTTCCATTTATAATCAACGTGAGTCCAGAGGAAGGTTTATGTTTAATACTTGCATATCTACTTTACAACCGTGCGAAGCCGGGTCGCTAGTAACATTATATTGTAGAGCAGTTAAAGAAATTCCCTTGCTTCGAGCACAACATTATACAGATAAGTACACTTTAGTCAAAGTTGCATATTAAACCTTGTATGCAATCGTTTAAATAAGCCACATCAACAAATAGTTAATTATAACTCGACCGATGGCAAGTTGCATATTAAGGAACCAAATAAAAAGAATAGGTTCTGCTTTGCACCATCACTAGATGATTCGACTACTTCAGTTGCGCTTTTAAAAACGTGTTTATTTTGACGTTACAAACAGACTTATCAGTGTTATTTATTTGTAAAGATTGACGTGTGTGGGGCCGTAATTATTTAACTTTGAAAAGCATTGAAGCGTTCGTTACTTGCACATATTACGAAGAAACGTTGGAATGAAATCGGAAAAGTTGCGAGACGCGGCTACCCGTAGGTACAAAATATCTATGAAATTGCGATGTCATGTATTAGAGTAAATCTTGAAAATACACTAGCTGTGTAATTTTTAAAACGGTTTTAAGATAATATAACACAAACTTTATTGGAATCAATGCACTGCAGTCTTACAATATATGCATAACAGAGATAACTAACTTACTAAATTAAACTATAGGTTTAAAACTTATATAAAACATACAAAAGGTGTGCAATAAATCTAAAAGGAAACCTTCTCAGTAAATTAACTGATTTTCAGTAGATCCCGTATGGAGATCGAAAGCGACTAACGATTTTTAATATTGGTTTATTTTGTATATATCTATTTGGTATTAATTTATACGTGGGGCCCAATTATTTAACTTTGGGAAGCACTGAAGCATTCGTTAGTTGCAGCATGTTACGAAGAAGCGCTTGAAAGCCATTAGGGACAGTTGCGAGACGCGGCTACCCGTACAAAATATCTATGAATACGAGATGTAATGTATTAAAATATGCATTTGAATTACTCGTGTTAATAAACTGTTACTGGCTGCATTTAACGCCTTTCTGATATATATGACAAAGGAGAAACGGGCAAATTTTTCACCTGCTTAAAGTGGCTTTTGACTTTTTTTATTTTTTTTTATTTTTTATTTTATTGGGTTTACCAACAGCTTAATACATTTAAAACATAGGCCAATTTAGAGAACACAAAATATAAAGGCAAAAATGTTAAGCTACTTAGAGGTAAACACATCATACACCATACAGCTAAGTGGAAAAAAAGGAAACAAAAACAGACACACTTAAAGAATGTACCTGTTTTGTGTTTTTTTTTTTTTTTTTTTTTTTTTCTTTCTAAAATAATTACTGGAGAATACTTAAGCTAGAGAAAAAAGAGAGTAAATGTTACACCTGACGTTATACGGCAGCCGGTCATCTTATAATCGCCCCACAGCCAGAAGAAGACAATAAAAAAAAAAAAAGTAACTTGGACATGATATGAAAATTGCATAAAAAAAGATGAAAGGCTATCATCATTTCATCTTTGATAAGAATTAAGTCTGTTAATTTTAAATAATTCCTTTTACATATCAATTTAAAGTCATAATTGTTCAAAATAGCTGTCTCTTGCTAACGAGTTCATTCCGAGTTATGTTTGTTCTCCTGCGTATATTCAATATAAATTAATATTAACACATCCCGTGCGACTCATTTTCAAATGCCATTTATGAGAAAGGTAATATATTTGTGACTGTAATATTATTCGCGTTCTTGACCTTTAACTGTTGTTGTCTGTAGTAAGTCTGTTGACTATAATCATTTACCAAAAGCCAGCAAAACATCTGCGAGTATTCTATTAGTGTGCCAGTTGTCACATAGGTCATTGTGGGCGCGAGTCTATCAAAATTATCAATATGTTAGGGCTCATCGAAATGTGATATTGGGCAGGGGGGTCACAAGCCTTGTTTTTATTTCTTTAAATACCTGTATAAAATTGGAAAATTGTGTCGTCACACTAAGGGGTATGAGGCATAGAAAGTGTGACAATCTGTGACAAGGAGTGGGGGAGGGGCTTAAAAGTCATAAAATTCGTGTGACGTAATTTATGGATGACCCCTTAAGATACACGCTTATTTGTAAAGCGTATTATACATTTGAAGACTAAATCTGTGGTCACGGTAGTGATCACCCACGACGAGGCACTACTGAAACACGAGGGTACTTCTTAACTACCTTTTCTCGAATCGCCACATATTTTGAATAAGGTGCAGAGTCAGTGAAGTTACGATGTGCAGAGTAAGAAGCGTGGCTTTCATTACTTTTCACAGTGGTTTTTGACAGCCACATGGTCTCGTCATGGCAACATTTTGATGAAATTGGGCATGGAGATAGAGTATAATTAGTAGATATCCGATAACGAAATTTTGAAAGTGTCAGATTAAGGTGGTCCAAAAGCTCTCGTAAGTTACGCTGGTGCAGTCGCAGAAAATAGCTAGTTAAAGACGAAAATGCTAGGAGTTGAATCGAAATATTTTACAGTTAGTAAGTACAAAGTTGTTTCGCTCGAAAGTAGATATTTTGAACGTTAAAATTGTAAAGGGACTTAAAGCCGCAATTAGGGAAAGCCTAAGGGCGTTAAAGGTGCGACGAATGGACGGACTATTGAGTCCTTGAAGTTATAATACAACTGCTGTGGGTATTAGGATAATAAAATTTGAACGGCAGATAGTACCGGCTGTGAAAATAAATTTACAGAATTTACATCTGCTTTTGTAAAAACTAACAGTCAATTTTGGTCGGAATATAAGATTAGTTGAAGATAATCTTTACGCACGCTTGACTTGGGGAATACCTAAATAACGGTGAATACGTGTCAAGCGCGTAACGAAAATTGTGATCGGGCGAGGCGAACGGAAGTTGAGAGGGAGATAGAAGTTAGTGTAGATAGAGAGAGATATCTTATTTCTCATACCATAAGCCTATTATTGTCTCGGCCTTACAATGCACTACAGCACTTAGTGATGTATCTGATAATGAATAGAAAGAGATACATTGAGATAGTTGTAGAAAATTAATACATTTATATTGTTTATGTATATATATGTATAATTGTATATATTATACATATGTATACATACTCTTACATTCGTATCTCGTATGGAGCTAAAGACGTTTTACTTTAATCGTTTGGTCTGAAGCATGTTATTAAATTTTTTTTTGAACACAACTTCATGAACTGATTCGACATTTGTACAGTTTGAACAATTTATTCTATTATTCCCTTCATAATAAAGACAAACACCTTACATTACAATTCTTCACACACTTAAACCCAATCAGCATATCTGGGCACTGTATGTAATGTGCACTACATGCAATTATAATCGTAGTTTTATGGCCGTAAAGACTAGACAGCGGTTGTATGGCCATGGCGAAATAAGGGCAAAGAGAAAGCAGCAAAAAAGTCTTTCCACCTTGTATAGGATCTTCTTCTTTGCTTTCGCCCATAGTCCAAGTTCCTAAGCAAGGTGAAAAGACCTAGTTTTAAAGGACACGAGGAGATACCATCTATCAGAAACTGATATTACAGACAGGGAGAAGAGGAGAGAAAAAATTGGAAATGCCACCGTGTGGGATACATAGCCAAGAAAAGAGAGACAATCGTAGAGTAGTTCCTCGATCTGGAGCTCGCGCTATTTTTTGGCCACATCACTTATTTGTTATTATCAAAAATATCCAGACGTAACTAACCTAACAACGTAACCTAATGACGTAACAATATGTTATGCAGGAGCGTGAACAACGTAACTTGCTGTCGTCCCAAGATGGCGACACCTGCGAGATTCATGACCAGTTCTACAGAGACCATAAGTTACTTCTTGTTCTGTTCCGAGCTTTAGCGGTCATGCCTATAACTAGGTCACGACCTGGTAAGTAACTCCAAAGTTCGTAACAAAATTTTAATTAGTCATAAACATTTGACTTGGAGGAGGTCGTGGTCTAATCAGTGGTCGGCATTGGAGTCGATCGCTAGGTTAAGTTGTTCTTGCTGCGACCGGATGATAGATGGGTGACCCATTCTAGCACTGGTTTATATTACTGGATAACGAGTACTACATACACAGAGATATTACGCTCTACGCCTACCTGGAGGGAATGAAGAGAAATACCGCAATAGTCTTTTAGACTAAGATTTTTCATTTTTTTACTAATTGAACATTCAAAGCAGAAAATAGTAATATATTTGGAGAATTTTTCGTAGGTTGACAGGACTTCCCGGACGTGGTTCATCTCCTGAAGCAAACCGAGCGAGCCTAATCCGAAGGTTCTACTGCAGCAAGAAGGGCAAGAAGAAGGTTGAGGCCTATCCTCACGGCTACCAGGCATACAAAGTGGGCGAGAAAAGGACCTACTCCCCGTTCCACACTCCTAAAATGGTGACCGATTACTATTGTTTTTGGCTTATGGAATTATAACACCATAATAACAAAATCCACCTTATAACATTTTACGTATTTTAATTGTCGCATAAGTCCAATCTCCTATTAGAAGACGTCTAGCCAAAGCTGCAAAAGCAACATACATTACAAGGTTTATTCAAATTAAACTAAAGTACGTACTGCCGGCTATCCTATAAGTCAGTATTTCATTTCTCCGCGGGGCATTTCTTTTTAAATTACAAGTTTCGTGTAGATTTATATTATGTTTATACAATAACAAAATGACCATACCCCCGTTTGTGATATTACAATATTCCATTTCATATCACTAGAGATAAAAATTGCTTCCGCACGTGAACATGATTGGCGATGGGAACACAATTATTTTTTTAACATATCATTTATGCATGTACATAATAAGGGACAAACGGGCGCTTCTCTGGAGTGATTACCGACGCCCATGGACAAACTGCAGTACCAGAAGGAGCGTAGAGGGGATACCGGCCTTTGAGAACTGATTACGCTCTTTTCTTGAAGTCGTATCGTTCGGAAACATCGGAGCTGGCAAAAAAAAAAACTTTATAGAAGTATAATAACATTATACTGTACCAACGCCTAGGTTAAGTGACATCTTTAACGGGTCAAATTGTCTAAGACTCGATGTTCCACGTGTGTATTAAATTTCACTAAAGTGGAAGTCACTATATTAAAGTGGTATAAGAATCCGCTTCAGAAGAGGAGGATTGATGTTGAGATTGGATCCTGAAAATGACCATATTTTATTTTTACAATGAATCTGAGCATAAGTGGTTTTCTACTATTAACTTCCTAGGAATGAACATTTACTAGTTCATTTTTCAACACGCGCGGCATATTTTTGTAATGATTTAACCATACACAAAAATACTTTTAATCTGAAGTGTTCTTTGTTTTGAATGACGACGTTCTGCGATGCTTTCAGTCGACCGCTGAATGGGTGGTAGCGCGCCTTGACGACGTCCTCAACTGGGGCAGGAAGAACTCCCTGTGGCCGCTGACCTTCGGACTGGCGTGCTGCGCGCTCGAGATGATGCACTACGCCGGCTCGAGGTACTGGCGATCTCGGTCTAAAAACGCGCGCTCCTCCCCAACGCGTGCCTATGCGTGTGCAGCGATTTAAAAGCGATGAATAGAAAGCCAATGCATTAATGAATATTTTGAATCTAGAGGATGTATACTTTGCAGAGGTATGCTTTTTTAGACTGAACACACTACACTAACAATTGTTGTTTATGCTAAAGCCTCATGATTTGAAATATTTTAACAATCTCACATTAATGTAGAAAACCTTACCACATATATTGGTACAGTAGGGTCGACATAGTCGGTATTGTGAAAAACCATTTAAGTTAAAAAATTTTATACGTACCCACCACTAAAGTCTGTAAGGTCTTTAAAGAAAAAATGTAAATACAAAAATAAACATACGTTGCAAGTTAAATAAAAGCTTGTAAAAGAGCTTTACATTATACCGTCAAGTCAATTCGATTACTTATATAGTTTGCACTTGAGCGTATCGATTTGAAAGTTCATTGTTTAAGTTTGTTAGGCAAAAGTATGATCGACTCAACGCCGAGCAGAATCAATTATGTTCATCAACAGGTACGACATGGACCGCTACGGCATGGTGTTCCGGGGCACGCCGCGCCAGATTGACGTCATCATCGTCGCGGGCACCCTCACCAACAAGATGGCGCCCATCCTGCGCAAGACTTACGACCTGATTCCGGACCCCAAGTGGGTGGTGTCCATGGGCAGCTGCGCCAACGGCGGCGGGTACTACCACTACACCTACTCGACCGTGCGCGGCTGCAATAGGGTTGTACCGGTATGTACTCGTACGTATACCAATAGATATGAAGAAAAAGGGACGAAAAGAAAAATATTTGAAGAATGAAGAATTTGAAGAAGATATTCGACGAATAAGGGCTTCGGTGCACGACTGCCCGCACACTGCTAATCGTAAGATAGACTTTAGGTCTTCGGCAAACTGTAAAGTTGCTCACTAGATGTTAAAACATTGAACTGTCCATCCAGAGTGTGACAATTTTGTTAAAAACACACTTATTCATAACACAAAACTTTGACTGCTGTTGAAACGTTTTCGTCAGAGTAAAGTTCGTACAGGTGAGTAGCTTAAATTGAACTATTTCCAGGTGGATATATACGTGCCGGGCTGCCCCCCCACTACTTATTTTATTTTCCACCGAAGACTTGTTGTATTTATACAAAATAAATGTTTTTTATTTTTTCTTATCAAATCGTTTAAATTCCCTTCTTTAATTTAAATAGCTGTACAAATTAAACTTTGCTGTGCAAACTAAGTGTGAAACATGAACATCTTAAGGACAATCTATTTCGTAGCAAGATGAGAGTTCCCGTCCTTTTCAAGATCAGGAAAGTTTTATATGTTTGCCAAAAGAAAGGTCTTTGAACCTTTTTTCTACTGGACCCTGGATCCAAGGTCATACTGCCATTAAAGTCAATGAAGCTGCAGGTGCATGTGCGAAGCTAGCAATTGAGATGGAAACCATGATCCATTTTCAAAATATACTTGATCTGCAATCTCTCGCAAAAGTAGACCTTTTTAACTCATAGAACACTCACTGAGAATCATTGTTTCCGTTCAACCTGAAATTCTTAGAAGACTGGTTTTTCTCACATCAAAACGCGGTTTGTTGGATTATTTCAACTATATGTAGTATACGAATTGAGCATTTAGTACGTAGATAAGTGTGTACAAGCATCGTAAAGTATGAAATTATTGTCAAATTGTAACGAAGGCATCTTGGTAGAGTCTATGTATCGATTATCCTGCTTCTTCAGTAACGTTGTTTAATCCTGAGTCCCGAAAAATCTTGTTTCAAATTTTTTTAACTTCGTGTTTTGTGGTATTCGGGTTTTAGATTTTACTTTCTTTTATCACAAATAGATCTCACTAATAGAAGTTAACATACAATTTAGCATAAATTACGCCAAACAAAAAAGTGTTTAAAATGAGGAAAGGAATAATGGGGAAGAAATAAAACAATCTTGAAATCACGCTTTATTCTTACGAAATAACTTTTTTGACGACATCTTAAATCTAAGAGTAATTGTTGTTAGAATTTAATTAACAATAGAGATATTTTAAAGTAATAGCAAATTTATATTGTGAGGTTGTACACAATACCAAAAATAGTCTGACACCTTTTGACATATACTTAGTTCTATTGGTTTTACTAAAAAAAAAACTTTATAAAAAATTTCATGTTTTTTTTTTCGTTTTTAAATCATTTTAGTGGAAAAAATTAAGAAATATCGTTTTCCGTTTCGCATTTTTGCATATTAATTTCATGAAATACTTATTTTCACTTCAGCAGCTCATCATCCAAACATAAAAGTTTTACTGCGACAAAATGCGATTTTGTCCACTGCGTGAGACAAAGTAACTTTTTAATTTTTTCAATAAAGAGTGCTAACCATAGATTTATAGAATTGCTCACGCTCGGCTCGGTCGGAACGTGACACGTTTTCGTGCGTGCAGCCGGCGTTCATCTATTTATAAGACGTTATCACGTCAAAAATCCTTTAACATCGCCAAATAAATCGTTTGATTTTTCTATGCATTCGATTTCAAAGTTTTTTTTGTTTGGTATGCTTTTTGTTTTGTTTCTCATTGCTCTTGTATCTCATCCATTAGAGTGATCAATGTATCTTCGAGAAATTGGGACTTTACGAGGAACTCGGACATTGCCTCTCTGTAACAAAACAAAATAAATATCTAATTGCGTTGAAATAAGAACAAAGTCACTTAGTTTAACCACCTGCCCGTTTGCCCCTTGTCATAAAAAGTAAGACCGGGCAACTGTGAGTCAGACTCGCGCACCGAGGGTTCCGTACCATCACGTAATACTTTATTTTAAGATTTATACTTTGCATACGATTTCTTTTAATTTGACTCAGTCACTAATTTTTTTTTCATGTAACTACTGCGGTTTTCGGAATTTTAACTATCCTTGTATTGCAAGCTGTAGCTTCTTGCCAAATTTCATGATTCTAGGTCAACGGGTAGTACCTTCTAGGTTTTGATTCCCTTTGTATGGGAAATGGTACATGTACGGCCATATCTTTTGATTGCTTACTAGTTACAATTTAGAGGGCTAATTTTTTTACAACTTCAAGGTACTGAGAATATCTTTTAATTGCTAACAATTTACAATTAGAGGGTTGATTTTTTTACAACTTCAAGGTACCGCAGTATATCTATTAATTGCTAACAATTTACAATTAGAGCGTTGATTTTTTTTACAACTTCAAGGTACCGGTGTATATCTTTTAATTACTGACAATTTACAATTAGAGGGATGATTTTTTTACAACTTCAAGGTACTTCAGTCTTCAGTATTTGGTACTAATTTCAACTTTATAGTTCAACGCGTTCCAGAGGTAAAAAAAGGTCTTGCAATTTGCAACAGACAGACGGACAACAAAGTGATACGTTGGTTCTTTTCTCCTTTGGAGGTATCCTAAAAAATTTTCCCACTATTTAAGAATCTCCTCTTTTTTTAAAGTGGGTTAATATTAATGATTAATTATAATTAAAGAAATGGTACGTTCTCACATGTCAACAGCGTTATCTTGTGGACAGTTCAACGACTTTGTAACCTCGTCACAACCAGCAGATTCCCTTGCGATAATCCTAAAAAAAAATTGTGAAAAATTTTCAGTAGGTATTTATGTAACAGGCGGTTTTCACCTAAATCATAGACATTGCCGGAGCCAGATGTAGCTTCATTTGAATGATCATTCAAATGATCACGTAGTGTGGCCAAGAACTTTGTGCAGCTAATAATAATAATTTATTTATTTAAGGCAAACTAAACCCATATAATAATTTAATTGACAAAAATGATTTTTACAATAAATAATTAAAAGTTAATGTCAAAAATGAATACAATATGTCAAAGATAATTAAACATAGAAGTTTTAATGCTACAATGTCAAAACACCATCACTAGACGTGACAGCATTGCCGCCACTTCACGCCGATCTCATGTGAGAAAGAGGTACTGGTACCCGGACACGCCGGCCCGATTCGGCTACAAGCATGGCGCTACCTCTAATAAAACCTGTTTTCATACGAAAGTGAAAATGAATAGTCAGAGGTGTTGGTATCGGTAACATTTGACAAATTCTAAATATCGGATGCCCATCAAGCCTCGAGCTCTAAAAATCTTTCAAAACAAAAAAAAATTGACCTAAAAAAACGGAAATCCCAAAAAAAGGAAAAAAATTCAACTAAAAAAAAACAATGTCACTGACATCAGCTAGCAGAGATTTTGTGAAAATCTGGCAACACTCACAGTTTAGTAAAAGGCCATATAACGACCTGGCACGATGCCTCTGTGAGCCAATTTCAGGAATAAATGCATATTCTATACTAGTTGTTATCCGCGACTTCATCCGCTTAAAATTTGGGGAAGAATTTTAACCTGATGTTATATAGCCTATAGCCTTTCTCGATAAATGGGCTATCTAACAATGAAAGAATTTTTCAAATCGGATCAGTAGTTCATGAGATTAGCGCGTTAAAACAAACAACCTTTTCAGCTGTATGTATTAGTATAGAAGTATAGTTAAAGAAGAATAGATAGCTTCTAGCATATAAGATCATTTTATATCTCTTAAAATTTCAACCACATGGGACTTTAGAGTTTGTTTCAACTACAGTTTCTATAAATTAAAAGTATAGCCCGGGACTTGATCCGCGTTGTTTTCTTGGATTATAATATAAAATTGCGACCTTTATTTCACCTCTTTTAAATTGTACTATCAAGGTAACCAGTAACCTATGTCCTTCTCCGAGGTCCAATCTATCTCTATACTGAATTTCATCAAAATCGGTCCAGTGGTTTAGGCGTGAAAACGTAGAAGACAGAGTTAATTCCACATTTATAATATTAGGAAAGATATAACTTTGTATTGAAAGAGCATCCCTTAAACAATTTGACTGTAATTTTATAGACTGTATCAGGGCATCGTGCGGTAACGGCTGGACTAATTTCGATAATTGTTTTAATTGTTGTGTTTATTATTTTCAGGAGAAGGTACTTATGAAAGAAAAAAATCAAGAAAATTGCGTGGAAAATTAGAAAAGGTAAGAAAGATTTAACAACCATATTAAATTATTTCTAATGTAACCTTTGAACGGGAATGGAAACAGAAATAGGTAAGGGCACGGGGACGGAAATAAGTAACCCAAGGTTTGGGCAGGACAACGTCAGCCGGGTCCGCTAGAAAATTATATAAAATCTTTTTAATGAAAATTTTAAGACGGAACAAATCACTAACAAAATCATACAACATTGTTATCAAAAAAAATCTTCATAAAACGTTAATTACGAACCGTATTCTCCGGTGAACTGATATTTCGACTTTTGACCTAAAAAACTGTACATTGTTCCTTAGTTAAATTTTAACGAGATTTTTCCGATAGGTTTCCGAAACAAATCGACTTTTGGGATTGCTTTTTTCGGATTTTACGGACAAGCTTATTAAATTTGTTAACTTTTTTTTATGTAAGGAGACAGGTGGTTCATCTAAATGACTACCGACGCCCATGGACATCCACCAGGAGGCTCACAGATGCTTTGCCGGCCTTTAATGAGGGATTTGGATCACCTGGAACTCTCACAAACCGGACGTAACACGACAACAATATATAATTATTTGTACAGCTATATATTTTAAGTATGTTGTTTGTTTCCCAAACATTAATAAAATAAAAAAAAAAATTTAAAAAAATCAAACAATACCATCACTTGACGTGACAGCATTGCTGCCACTTCACGCCGACCTTAATATATTTTTGACCTCATTTTTGACCTATTTTTTATAACGTGGTCAACAATTATGTTTCTAAATGTAACAAATAAATTAGGACATTACATTGTAACAGGCTTTTTAAAAGAGCTTACGTTAAATAGAGATTTTAAATTGAAAAAGAGATATCTTCCCAAAATCTTATCTGAGATATTTTTTTTCCTTTTTTTATTAGCTTAATGTGTCCCACATCTGGGCAAAGGCTATATCGTAATTATTATTGTTATTTCTTATATTTATCGATAATAATTTTAACTATTTACTAAAAAAATAAACTCTCAATCTAAAACTTACTCTAAAATATAATTAAGATGTCAATCAAAGTTAGTTAAATCTAAACAAAATAATCATTTGAAACATAGTTTTCTTTAGTGAACTCGTGACACTGTTACCGTTACCGACACCTCTGACTGTTCATTTTCATTTTCGTCGATAATCCCAGAGTGCCAGTGGTTTTAAATAAAATGTCAGCCGAAACCATAGCCGTGGCTAGTAAATCAAAAAGATAGTATGTTGTGACAAATGGCATCCATAAATTTGGCGGCAAAAAATATTATGTTTTAACCATTTCCCGGATATAAATCTAGTGTCTCCCGGATGAATACATTGAGTAAGAATTCTGTTATACAGTAGTGGACACTATATTTGTTATATACTAGCTGTTATTTTTATATCGCATTGCATTCAATAGTTTTGTTGAAGGTCTGTGCTTCTTTTTCTTCTCTTTCTTGTATCACAAGAAAAAGTATATATATTATTCATGTATTTTAATATATTTTAGCAATGTTTATCAATCTCACTAAAAAATGCCGTCTTCAGTAATAATCTTTCCAGGTATACCAAAATAATTCCTAGTACTCGTTTGCTTTTTCAAAGACAACGATAATGTTTTTTTTTTAAGGCAACGAACGCAAGACTCGCTACAATACAAACGGTTTTCGTAAGGGCACTACATCCAAGTTAGGAGTGGCTCCTCAAGCTCGCAGCGCACGAAGATACTTGCAGTAATCTCATGGTTATGAATAGGAATTTGTGAAGCGGCCGGTAATTGGGTGCACCCGAGCGCTTGTAATTGATATGGTGGTGTAGCGGTTCTTCAGCTGTACCTCTATATCCTCAGATCATTGGAATAACACGATCTACGATCCCTTTCATACTTATACGGTATCGATATTGGTAATTTTGCGTCTAGGGTTGGTATATTTTTGTTTATATTAAGCCGGAGCCAGACATAGCTTCATTTGAATGATCATTTCAATGATCATGTAGTGTGGCCGGCGACTTTGTCTAGCTGCGCGAATTTTTGTAGAACTTTGTAGTATTCAAGGACAAAAATGTACAAACACTTTGAGCTATGTCTGGCTCCAGCATTAGATTCAACAACAGTTTTTTGTTAATTTAACGATTGGCAAAGGATCAGTCGGCTCACCTGAGCGAGTACCGACCGGCTCGCAGATGCAGAGCCGGCCTTTGAGAAATGATAATGTTCTTTTCTTTATTTTTCACATATTAGAATCAAATTCAAAAATTTTATTTTTGATAAATACGATGTTCCACTGTGAACAACATTAATTTGTAACAGACATATTAGAATCGAACCTAAAATGTTTATATAAGATTTGTTAAGGTTCAATACAGTAATCACCGGTATTTAACCGGTATTAATAGACATCTCGTAACTAGTTAACCGGTTGTGTTATATGAGACATGCCCAATTTTGTGGACGTTATGTCGACTATTATGTTTATATTTTAGTCTCTTACAATTTAAGTAAAATAATAATAATATCCTACATTATCTTTCAATAAGTAAATAGTATTCCTATACTTTCTCTACCATTCTGAAAAAAATATTTATTTTAATAAGTACAAACACCAGGAGAAATAGCAGAACACAAAAAAGGGAGAATATAAAATAGTATATTTTAAAGAAATTATAATTAAACATGGAGCAAAAATTAAATTAACATGTTTTGGCATTAATTTGCAATACTACGGTATTGCAAATTAATTAAACCTTAAACTCTAAGTACGCTTACAGTTTAAGGAAAAAAAAAATAACTAAACAAAATGTATTTTCCATGGTGTTCTAGGTTTTCCAAATTTATATCAAAACATGTTAATTTAATTGTTGTTTATTTTATAATTCTTATATAAAAATAAAAGAAATTATTTTATATTCTCCCTATTTTATACGTTCTGCTAATTCTACCGGGGTGTATATATCTATTTTTAATAGTAATTTTAAACATAAATTATTTATGAAATAATAAAAATCTTTCCTGACTTAAAAAATAATAATTCAGTGTATCACAGTATTATTTATTTTATTTTGTCATTATATTTATTTACACTCATTTAAAGATCGTATATATAACCAAAAATACGATAATAATTCATAGAGCAAAAATAATTTAAAATTATTTTTTGTCGATATAGGAATAGTTCATTATAGCTTTCATATCGACGCCTCCACCGAATAATGTGGTAAAGACACTTTACTGTAGTTTTTTTATTGCATTATCTAATACGACTTAGTTACACCTATCACATTTTTTTATTATTTGTTTTATTTTGTATCGCAAATTTATTAAAAAAATATCTTTAATCGTCGCAAAGCACACGTAAATTTTTATACACGAATTAATAACTTTTGAAATTTAATATTTTTAAATGTATAACTATCTGGCGTGGGAAAAAAATACCTTTCATTTGATACATAGTACAATGCCATTGTTTCTTTAATATGCAAAGTATTAAGAAAACAACGCCTTTTATGTTTCCTGTGAAATTAAAAATTTCCGGTAACAATTTTATTCGGTGGGGGCATCGATATTTTTTTAAACGACATACATAGAAAGTAAGACATCTCTTTAATACAATACTCTTTAAAAAAAAAAAGAGACACAGTAAGTTCTAAATTTGAAATTACAACAGAACTATCAAACTCATATTGCAAGTATCCAGTAGTATTTGTTGACAGCTTACCAGAATGTTGAGTGCGACGAACCACCGTAAATGCATGACGGAACTATACATATACATTGTTCACGAGAAACACAGAAAAATAGTTTTAAAATACGCTTCACGATTTGCGATTCCCGCCAAAGGTTCGTGTGTCGAGTACGCGCGCGTATAACACCGGTTTAGCCGCTAAACTGAAGTGTGAGCTTCGCGAATCGTCTTTGAATGGCCCTCTACACTCCACGGAGGGAGAAATGGCGGGAGGAACGTCGTAGGGGAAACCGCACGCCACCGGTAATTCACTAAGAAAAGTTATTTTTTGATTGCAGCAGGGACTATGGGTGATAGAAAGCGAAAACGCAGGACTGTACGGTTCGATAAGTAAAACGTTCAAATAATATTGAAGTATGTTTGGACTGTTTGTGTGTATTGATACGGCCTCTTTCCAAAGCTATAAAATTTATTACTCAATATACAGTTTAAAATGTATATTATTATTTGGGATGGCTTTTAGGTTTTGATGGTACTTAAGCCTTCTAGTAAACCGCAGTTTCGATAGCTTAACGGATACAAAGATGAATAAGTCCATGTTGAGCTTGGTTCGAACTCGAAGGGCGGACCCTATGTGTACCCTCTACACAAGTGTTTAAAAAACCTTAACCGAAGAAGCAACGATAATAGGAGACATATCAAAAGGCATTTTTCCTAATAAATCGCGAATGCACAATGCGAGCGACCTTAGTTTGTTCGAACGTGCAAACAAACATATTGATGTCTTCGAAGTGCCCTATTGTTTTGCATATTACATGTAAATTTTTACAATAAAACGATGAGATTGCACGAACTTCAATTAGGACACTTTTTAGACATCAATTTTTTGGAACGCGCGTTTGTACGAACTAAGCTCTCATTCGCACGAGCATTTTAGCACTAGCATTTTTAACGTCGTCGGTGTGATTGTTTATACTAACGTTTTTTAATCACTCTTGTCTTACTAATCAGTCAGTCATTCAGGACACAGGGTTTTATAAGCATAGACCAGTTATACCTTGCGACTTTGTCTGCGTGAATGCAGTGATTTTGCAAAAGTTTGAGGGTTTCTTTTGTTTTATACTGAACCATAATTATTTTTCTAAAACTGGGGTAACCTATGTTACTTTTTGCAACATCAGCTATCTGCCAATGAAAGTCCCGTCGAAATCGGTCTAGCCATTTCAGTTAAGATTAAAATATGCTGATAAACACAAAAAAATAACTTTATAAGTAATAAATAAATTCTTTATTTCTAACCAAAAGATAATACAATGGTACAAAAACATAGTGTAGTAACAAATAGGCTAGTATACTAAATATTAGGTTGGACTCTAATGCCTAAACTAGGGTACCCTGTACTATAGGCATCAACGGCCTTCTATATGTTCTATTTGAACGCTTTTTAACGTACGCTAAAAAAACCCTCGTGCCGATGAGGTTTTAGTCGTCTTATAATTATAAATTTACACTGTACCTATCTTCGACTAACTAGCCGTTAGTAAAAAAAAAAATATAATGGCCTGCGTTCTTTTTTTTCATCTGAATCATATAAAGTACTAATGAAAGCCGCAAAGCACCCCAACTCTTGGGAGTTCTCTGACCCTTACAATTTTATAAGGGACAAAGTCCCAAAGGAGTTTTTGCGTCTCTTGGTAAAACAACCTTCATAAAGCCTGCATAATAAAAACCTAGAATAAAATATTAATGAGTTGTTAATTTGGTATTTTCCTTTTCTGCAGTTCAACTAAGACTAGTTTTTGAGATTAAGAATAAAGAGGAAAAGTTTCGTGCCAAAGACATTGTGCAAGATGACGGGCAACCTCCAATAGTAGAGAAGTTAGGTTACATCGTTACAATTATGTCTTGTCGAACCCGACGTCCAATAGCCAATATTATGCTTAATAAAAAAAATCATTATGTAAATAATTTCCTTTTATATTGCTTAAAATTGAGCTCTTTAACATGATTCAGTAATGTGTTAAACAAATTATAGCCACACAAAAACAATTTCTGCTGAAAATTTCCAAATTTCGTTTTGGTTGGCTGATGTTATTTTTATACCTTTTACTTAAACGAACGTAGAAGGAAGAATAAGAATAAAGAGCATACCTACTCATTTCTCATAACCTACAAGGAATAAAAAATTTGATTAAAGGACTTGCAGCCTATTACTGCACTTTTTGCTTCTAAAGCGAAGCATCGTCAGAAGATAGACTCTACAAAGGTAAACTTAGTAGTCGCGAGGAACCCCATAATTAAGCGTTTGTAAGAAAATCTATGTTATATTAGTCTTGACGGTACTAACTTATTAACGCCTCCGCAGCAACACGTATAGTAACTATGTTACAGTTAGGTTAGAGGAGCCAGTAAAGAAACCGCAGCAGAAGTTGCCCTAATGCGCCATTTGCCAATATAAAGTAATCTTGTTGTTCGAACGCGCAAACTCCGTTTATGAAAAATTAAAAATAAACACGGTGACAAGCAGCTCAGACCTATCCGAAACATGGTTACAATATCTATAGCTGCGTTGGCGTTAATACGAAAGTATCGACATGACTAGTAACTAGTGTTTGCGCCTTGAGCAAATCTTCCCCGGGGTCAAACGGTCATGCATCAATCTCAGAGTCAATATTGTTCCCCAATAATTCCCCGCCTTGCTTTATTGGCCAGTTTCCTGTAACAGTCAATATTTACTGCGCTATTATTAGCGTGGCACACACTTACGACAAGACTGTATTAGTGCAGGTATTTTATAGGTCCTTTTAGACTTCTTTAAGCTGCAACTCAAGTTTTTCCTAAATGTAAATAGTCTATAACTTCGTAAAGATTTTAGAATTACTTAACTTATATTTTTCTTTCTTTTCTTTTATTTAAAGTATATCTAAGCTCAAGTTAATAATTTGTTAATTCGCTTATTGTAAGCCTACTGTAATCTTCATCTTCACCTAGATGGTCTGCGACTGAGTTAGATGGCTTCGTAAAAAAAATCGCAACCACTGGTTGTAGTTTTTATTACGTCTATTTACTTCATATCATTACCAAAGTCGCAATATAAAATAAACCATCTAGTTTTAGCTAACGCATATATTTATTTACGACGAGAGTATATATCTTTGCTATTAATGACTTTACAATATGTATGATTCTAAATTATTTTAGAGAGGTTTTTACAGTAAAACATGTATATTAATTGTTAAATATAAAAATGTCATACAAATAATTCTCATTTAGTATATAACTTAAAATAAGTATACACTACGCAAATTTAAAGTATTGTTTGGCCGCCTTTGCTTTCTTTATAAGGTTGAATTTGAATTCAATTCAAATTCAAATTCAAATTCAAATTCAAATTCAAACTCAAACTCACACTCAAACTCAAACTCAAACTCAAACTCAAACTCAAACTCAAACTCAAACTCAAACTTAAACTCAAACTCAAACTCAAACTCAAACTCAAACTCAAACTCAAACTCAAACTCAAACTCAAATTCAAATTCAAAAGATGTTTTGCTCAAATAAATTGTTATAAGCAATCATTAGTTGTATGAGTTATATAATTTTGCCCTGCTCGTCGAAAATTAAGCGACTTTTTGCAAACGCATAATTTGCATGTTAAAGCCATCAATCGATTAGGAAAATTTTGAACGTGTCACCCATAAAATGCTGATAAAAGTTTCTACGACGGTTTTAATGGACTTCGGGAACTGAGAATCCAATGGCGTCAATAAACTTAAGTTTATAGTCCAAACTACTTAATATAGAGAAATTTTATTGAGGTTACGACTAAAACAAAAGAAACGTATATTCAAAAATGATATTCAAATTGCATTTAAAATCTCTTTCAATCGGCCTACTCGTATATTTTGAAATACTAAGAGATTCGAAGCTTTCGAGATAAAAATTAAAGAACATCAAGAGAAAAATCATAAACAAAGCCGTAGGAATCCGATTTATCTTATTTTCTTCTAAGATTTAATTACGGGTATTTTTATGAACTGTAAAAGTATTTTTCTTCCAACTACGCAATTATGTTATCTTTAATTACTACAGATAAAACCGATAAAACGATCAGAAAGGACGCCTTTTCTGCTTAGAAACAAAATAGTAATGTTATTTGAAATTTCATTACTGTACTGTCTGACTTTATTTTCATATAAAATGTACGCATTGTTCCAAAAATATACTAGCAGTTAATGAAAATCGACCGAATAAATTCAAAAAAATAACAAATTGCACGCATTTTATATCAGTGTAAACCTTTGATATTACATATTTAGCAATAAAAGTTTTAATAATGGAAATAGACAGGAATGTATTTGAAAGAAAAGTCAATTACGTAACTTAAGCGAATAAGTAATGCACCCGTATTAATTTAGTGCCCCTGTATTCGCTCAGGTCCCAACATTACCCTCGTGCGTTAATGACTCACTTTCCGCTCGGTGCAATACTATTACAATGATTTGAACATTACATGTAACAATTTTATAGGAAAAATGTTTTCTACTTGAATGGATTCCGATAAAGCTCTCATAAGAATTCTTCACGTCGCCTGCCAAATCCTTTAATTCCCTCAGGGTAAAATGCATCGACTGACACACGAAGACATACGAGCTCAAATCGAATAGACGTTCATTTTTTAGGGTTCTGTAGACGTACAAGAAACCCTTCCTAGGATTTTTAAACTATTAGACGTAAAGATCACTCCATCTCTAGGGAGCCACAAAGAAGAGAGAGAGAGAAAAAGAGACTTGAAATTTTCTATGTTAATAGGACATGCTAGAAACTTTTTATAGGAAAATTATTTTGAGCGAAATAGGACAATAAGTACTGAAGATATTTAATAAATTCCTTACTACGTATCTTTACATTCTTTTATTTAATAAGCCTATAATTTCCCACTGCCGGGCAAAGTCTTATACTTGTATATCCTGTGCTATCGAAATCCACTCCTTTCGTCGTCGTCTCGCCACCTCTGAACCACACTTGAGGGTCCATTCGTGCAACGTCCCCTGCACATTACCACGTCAGCTTTGCTAACTTTCTCCTAATTCTTTATTTTAAATCTCATCACGGAATATTAATTAACAGTGAAAATTAATATTTATATATACATATTTGTCATTTTGAGACAACATGGTCCATTACTATTAAGCCCGATATGAAGACGATGGGGGTATACCCTGAAATGACATACGATAGGAATAAATGGCGCATAGAGATAAGCAGTGCTGACCCCAATTGATATGGGATTTAAAGCAAGGAAGAAGAAGATAAATATTTGTCATGGCATGACATAAAAATGTCGGAAAATTTGCTGGTGAAATTTGTGCATTAAATTAAGTGTTGGTAACTTAATTGACTGAAATTCTACGTCTGTTTTACATGGAGATAGATATCGCGGAGTAAACTGTTTTATTTATTTCACCCTTCACAGAACGAATAGCTAATAAGAGGTGGGAATTATTGTGGCGATATGAAGATTGGAAGTTTATCTCCAGTGATGGGAAGAAATTCTTTGTTAATTTGTGGAATGAACTCAGAGCAGCTCCCTTATTCTTGGAATTTTGATAAATTAATTGCGATTGTGTAACAACTTGCGAGTTTTGATAGCGAAATTATTAAGGAAATCAAAAACAAAACAAAGTTCTGACAACTTTGTCATTTTAAGTTGAAAAGGTATAGTTCAAACGTGTGGTATACGACTATATCTTTACTATCTCTTCTTCTTAGCGTTATCTCGGTTAAATACCAGGGTCCGCTTAGATTGTAGAGGATGTGGCTGTGGGGCGAGTTAAGATGACGACGATTAAACAATGTAATTGAGATATAACAGTTCTCTGTTTATGATTTGCAGAAAGAAAATCCGAATTTATGGAGTTTTGGGGCACTTTGTACGCTTAAGTTTATATCAATTTCCTGTGAAGGGCCATATTTTAACATATCGGAGGATATTGGATATGAAAACGAGCTTTGGGTTGTGTGGACTTAGTACCGACTAAGATATCGAACGAAGGATATACTTGAATGTAACATTTGTGTTATAACTAGTTGTTACGCTCGAATTCGTCCGTGTAAAATTAGGTGAAGGATTTTAGCTTGATTATGCCTATAGCCTTCCTCGATAAATGGCTTATGTAACACTGAAAGAATTTTTCCAATCAGACCAGCAGTTCCTGTGAGTAGCGCGTTCTAGCAAATAAACAAACTCTTCAGTTTTATATAATAATATACATAGATATACATATTGTGGTCTATACATAACAGTAGGGCTATGTTATATATAAAAATGAAACCCAATTTCCCTTGCTCAAGGGCTTCACGCGTGAACGGCTGGACCGATTTCGCTAATTCTGTTTTTGTTATGTTATGGTCAGGTGAAGGATTGTATGAAGAAATTGAGCGAAAAATTATAAATTTAAGAATACTTAACCACCATATTAGATTATTTCTAATGTGATGACGGGAACTGAAACGGGGATGGGAACGGGAACGGCAATGGGAACGGGAATGGAAACGGGAACTGGGATAATATTATAGGATAGTGTCATGTAGCAAATAGTAAGTAACCCAACCTTCGAGCAGGACAACGTCTATCGGGTCTGCTAGTAGTAGTACTATAATCCGCTAGTTAAAAAATATTTGTTAATTTCCTTTTAATGTAATTTTATATTATTGTTATTTGAATTGTTTAGTGTCGTTATAGTGACTTACATAATATTATAGAACAAAGTAATATTATAGAACAAACTCCGGCGCGTCTGTCTATCTGTTCGCGATAAACTCTAAAATACTAAACGGGTCTTTAATAGATAAATTGATTCATATGAGGAATTTTGTATGTACAGTACATAAAAGCTGAGAATTTTATTGATTGACATGATGTCTAAAAAAACGCAATACTTGTGCGTTTTGTTTTTATATATTACAAAAAAATAATGAACTATTTACGAAGGTATTTTTAAGAATACAGTATAAATACTTATACAAATAAAACGCTAGGTACGTTACACATTTTATACAGATCAAAATTGCACTTGATAGCATAGCATAAAAATAAATATCTTAGAAGATATGAGAGATTTAAAATGCTATGGCGAGCGGTGGGATAAGCATCCAATAGATGGCGCTAGCCGCTATGGTTCGATATTTAATTTTGAAATTAAGCAAAGCCTACTGCAAAGTCTGCTGGGTCCATTAGTAGCAATATAAAATATTACATCTTTATTATGACTAAAGATATATTATACGTAAATATTTCGGCATTGCATGCGTGATTGTAATCTGAACCTTTCCTTACTAACTTTTGTTACAACTTTGTCATAAATCTGTCTTTTCTTATCTTCACCTACAGAACAAAACTTAAAAGACTATGCTATAAATATAATCACCAGGGTAATTAAATGAATTGAAGAGTATTAGCAGCAAGGAAAAAGCTGAAATAATTGTAAAATTCTAAGACAAAAAAATCGACTTCAAATATCTGGAATTGGAAAACATTGAAGTGGGACCACACAGGGAGCACCAGTTTTCAAATAAAAAAGAATCATCAAAATCAGTTCAACCGGTCAAAAGTGCTGTGGTAACATATAAAACAATAAAGTCAAATGTATAAAGTGTTCTTTTTTAAGTCTGAATAAAGTTACGTTCTTTTTTTTGCTTCTTAAATTTAGAATCTCCTTCTTTTTCGGAGTCGCTTGAAAATTCTTAAAAATTAAAATTACACAAAATAATATTAAATATTAAAAAAAAAACTCAATTTAAGACTTAACAAATAATATTAAATCCAATGAAATTAACATAAACAAGTAGAAATTAAGCGATCATTATAAGATTAGTAAATATTCAAACAAATTTCAAAAGCTTTCAAACAACCTTCAGTTAGTGCTTAAATTTAAAATAAGCTTAATATTTCGCCTTCATAATTTATAACCATCTTAAATATTAAAACTATACGACGTACAGAGCTTTTAGCTTTAGAATTGCTTTTAAGGAAAACGTTGTATATGCTCTTACAGTTTTAAGATGATCAGCACTATATTAAATAATATCTTAAACTAGATAAAGCCCGTTCCTCTACGTAGAGTTTAATGATTTAAAAAATTTCGAATGTTTTTTAAATTTTTATAAAAAAAAGAACCCCTTTTCTATTTTTTCTCGTTATAATAAAGTTCCTCGGACTTTAAATAATATTTAAAAAATATAAATAACGGGCGTCTGTCACCTATAACACAGGCATTAAATTGTCTACCTTACTCCGTGTGTCATATAGTCCTCTGTATGTATTTATAATAAAAAAAAACTTTACATAAGGCCACGTCCAATAAACTGATACGAAAACACTTCTAACGCAAAATAAATGATTTTTTTCGTG
This sequence comes from Charaxes varanes, assembly GCA_024363005.1. Classification (NCBI taxonomy): domain Eukaryota; kingdom Metazoa; phylum Arthropoda; class Insecta; order Lepidoptera; family Nymphalidae; genus Charaxes; species Charaxes varanes. The sequence goes on from JANCMC010041355.1 coordinate 260,264, forward strand.
TTCTTTACCGAAATTATGCTCTAAACCCGGAGCATTACTATTATTTTTAAAGAATATAATAAAATTTCTATTAAATTAATATTATAAATTATTAATATTAAATTTATTGCAATTTTAGGTGTATTTAATTCTAATAATGAATAATACATATAGGTAATACGAATTAACAAAAACTACGATCAATTCCTAACAAATTAGGAGGAGTAACCATATGCATTTATATTAAACTAGCTGTACCCCGCGGCTTCGTCGGCGTGAATGCAGTTATTTGCTACCTTTGAGGGTTTATATTTTTTTAACGGATCCCCAACTATTTTTTTCTAAAACTGAAGTACCCGAAGTTTGTTTCGGGTAATCTCCGAAACGGCTGGACCGATTTCGACGGGACTTTTATTGGCAGATAGGTGTCGTTATAAGGTGTAAAATAAGCTACTCTTAGAAAATAAAAATATTTTTTTTATATTACAAGGGGCAAACGTGCAGGCAGAAGGCAGCTAAGTGCCTACTGACGCCCATGGACATCTGCACGACCAGGGAGCAAACAGATGCGTTGCCAGCCTTTAACGACGAGTTAAGGCCACCGAGAAGTCTCAGAAACCGAACAACACTTGACGACAATACCATCACTTGACGTGACACCATTGACGCTACGTCACGCCGATTTATGATGATATTCTTATAATTTTGAAAAATCACTGAAGTCACGCGAACGAAGTCGTGGGACACAGCTAGTAAATTAGTATAATTTACTCCAACAAGCATGGCTGTACAGTCAATGTCTCCCAAATATTTCCTCTTCACAAGCCGCAGTAGAGTGACCCAGATGTCAGCTATACCTGCATATTACTATGTAAAGTCATTAATTCGCCACAAATAGCCCAGCTCTGCTGTAAAGATGTCCCACGTAGAGTCGTCCAAGAATACGCGCATACGGAAGGGATCTATTAATATATAATTATTAATGCAAATGGCCGAGTGGAATATCATTCTTAAGCCATTTGCTTATTTGTAATATGAATAATTTTAATACGAGCCAAAATTGAGTGGCGAAACACATCCGCCTTACACTCAGACGAGAGTTATTTATTACTAGTTGAAACTCGCGACTTCGCTCACATAAATTTAGCGATATTAATCAATTTCAAAGATTTTTATTTTTTTAAACGGCGCCCTCGTTATTTTCTAAAACTGAAGTACTCTATCTTACATCAGCTTTTTGCCAGTGAAACTTACGTCGAAATCGGTAAAGCCGTTTCGAAGATTATCCGAAACAAACAGACAGACAGACAAAAAATCTTTGCTACATATATCATATATAGAGTCATATACACTTAGTCAAAGTCAAAGTCTAAATGGTTTATTCATATAGACTTTACAGTACTTATGATTGTCATGTGCATTATTATTATTTTTAAATCATTATTATAACATTTGGTGATAAAGTGTACTCCATATCAAGGCTAATTAATTATACTAATTAATTGTTAACCTCAAATCCTTCAAAATATATATTTATATCAGGCGGTGCGATAAAAAAGTGTGTTGACTTTATCTTTTTATTATATTATAATCTTGTTGTATTTGATAATATCACAATTATTCTTCTAGAACTATCTTTATGTGATTAAATATTGACTACACTAAATTAATCCCTATAATCACACGGATAAAACGTAAGTGGTTAACGAAATTAAGGATTAAGTGAATGTTTTGCATTTTTTGGCCACGCTACTATTTGTGGTCCTCCCTATATTGAGCATTAAAAAAAAGAATGTGACAATAGTCCAACGGAGGTCGAACCAGTTACCTGCTAAATTTCAGTCCGGACTATCTTGGAGATATCGAGGATTTAAAGACGGTAATTGCAATATTTAATACATACGTATTTCAGGTTATTTTCCATAGGACAACTATTTCAAGCAGCGCTAAACACATTATTGGCAAGAGTTTATTTTTAGCTCATCCACAAAGCCTCATATATGAATAGATGGATATTTGGACCCAGTAATAATTACATTATCGTGCTGTCACTAATACTTCCATTATATGTGCGGATATGTTTGTATAAATAATAATAGGAATAGTTTCAGATGTGCGCAATATGTTCGTTACCTCTCTAGTTTATCATTTTTTTAAACATTGTGCTACCAGGAGGCACCACAGGATCAGGATTTGAACGGGGCTTGTAGATGCCGATTAACGTTGAGCTAATCGATTTACTGATTAAAGCAGAGCCTAAATCCTAAAATTTGGTGATTTCAACCTTTATAACAGAGCATAAGAAATAATTTCTCAGAAATATAAAACCTAAGGGGGTAAAATAAGTGGCGATCGATTGCACGAAAATTTTGAAAACAGATCTCAGAGTTTAGGGATTGTTGAAGTTTATTTTTAAGATTTAAAAAATATTGAAGAAATACATATATGAATAATATCATTATTAAGGATTCTTATACAACTTTCTTCTTCTACCTAGTGCTATCCCAGTCTAGTACCTCGTTCCACATAACAGCCAGAGGAGTTAAAATGACCGCCATCCGTCTGACGGCATCCCAGGATCCCCTACAATCTCACGACATAATATAATTCAGCGACATGTAACAAGAGCTACTGTTTTACGTCCCTTTTGAAACACGGAGGAGGTCAAATATTTCATATCATATAACCTACCGATCGATTCAAACGCCAGCCACTGTCTAAGCGACAATCTTCTCATTCTCATCTTCGCACTATTTGCTTTTCTGAAACTTGCATTCTTATGCAAGTCTGAGCAAAGCAAATAAGGCGAGTTATGTATAATATACTAATGAAATATATGCGTATGTACAGTGCACGTTGTGCTGGTTTGTACGTGACGAGGAACACGATACCGCTCTGGTAAGTACCCGGTTACCTTGGGTTGCCTCTACAAATACCGATTAAGGCATTTTTGTAATTTCCAACATCATAATAACACCTATTTAGATAAAAGAATTAGTTAAATGTTTGTGATTGTGATGTCAAAATTACCGTATTTTAGGGGAACCAAAATGTATTCTTAGGGTTAATCTAGAATCATGCAACAACAATTTTAAAGTATAAGTGTAGATATAATTCCGAAAACCGTAAATTTGAAAACATTACAAAAAAAATTGCGGAGAATTTGTCAGATTAGAATTTAATATTTATACTTTCATAAAGAAATCTTAGGAAAGTATAAATCTTAAAACAACCAAGTATTAAGTGATGATATGGAACTCTTGGTGTGTGTGTCACTTGGTCTTGCCTAGCTTATTTATATTTTCTTTATGACACTTTTCTACACCCACACGCGCACACACAAAGGTGTATGTGTTAATTTTGTGTCACTATTAAACAAACGCTACACAGAAAACATGTCTTCTGTGTGTGTGTTCTGTGTTGTGCTAACTACGTCTTATTTAAAGGGTAGATAAACATGATTATTTTATTTCCACGAAACCAGATACTAATGGGTATTTGTATTAAAAATCAATTATCTATATTATTTACAGAGAAATATTACGTCACACAAATTATCAAATTATAGGACTTATTTTTAATAACAATGTTTTTAATCGTTGTTTATCTATGTCTATAACTAGCTGGAAAAAATCTGTTTTATGCTAAAAGCCAAACCACAAGGAAACAAAGAAAAAGTCATTTTATTACAATATAAGCCTTATTTAATAAACCTGATGACAGCACAATCATAGGTGGAAAAGAGAAATTGACATTAATAATAATTATGCATAGTTTAAATAAGGATTTAACATAGAGTCGCTAAGATACAGAAGTACAATATATTTAAGTAAAAAATTCACCACATTATATCATTTACATCTACATCATAATAACCCCTTTCAATGGAATATAAATAAATAAATTAATTAATTTCAAAAAAAGAAAGCCCACCTCGCGAGTAGAAGGTCCTGAATTTGATTTGTGGCTAGATCAAATAGAGAAAAGAAATTAGAGCTTTCTAATACGGCAATGACTGGACATTTTGGTTGTAGAGCTTAGGATGGCTGGTTAACATGACAACAGAGCAGTAAGATTTAATGTTCCGGTACAAGTGAACAAGCGAAATTAAGGAATAGGTGTGTTCCTGTCATAAACCTCACATCTCGATTTAAAAGAAATTGATCAGTCGTGATAGAGAACTCAAAACACGAGTTTTAATAGGTTTTTGCACGAAAAAAAAACAAGCGATATCGGTTTATTTATTCGGGAACTGAGTGCGTTATCAGTATTATGTAAGTATTTATCATAAAAAGTTTTTGCTGCTGTGCACATCACTGACCCGTCACTGGGGAGCGGAGTTTGTTTATATTTGACGAATTTTGATAATGTTTGGATAAACATTGGTTTTTCATTTCTTAGTATACACCTATATATACACCGGACGGAGCGTCCGATAATATATATTACATTTAAATAATAATAACAAGATTACATTCATATATTGAATATATATACCATATTTTTCATTCAAAGCACTTATATATTTACATAAAATCTAACCATATCAATTCACTCAGCAAGTTATAAAATATCACGTATTATATATTCTATATTATTTTACATTTAATAGTTTTATAGCATCAATCTAAATTCTAAAATATTGAATTTAAAAACTTGCTAGTCTTATGCTAGTATATAAAGTAATCGTCTTAAGGGCCGAAAGATACAGGATCCCCTAGTGTGGAGACATAATCAGCATTTTTGTAAAATCTTGTTGTCATCAAATGTTTTGTCATATTTGTTTTAGGAAATAAACAATTTTTAACTTAATTTTTATTAAATCGTATTATTCCGGATAAACCAACAAATATTTTGAAAAGGTTTTTTATTTAATATTGCTTGAAATGTCAATAAAAATAATGTTCTTATAGTGGGTACTTGTGGAAAATCACGATAGTGAGCACTTGTCCATTATATCAGATTAGCTTACGTGCATAGAAGAGTCTAATCAGCAATTTTATATTATATTGTGTAATAATATCACAGGGTACTTGATGACAGAGGACTGACGTAATGTTGAATTTTAAAACAAGGAAAAATGGTTAGAAATTAATACAAAGAAAAAAAAAGGAATACAAAGAATACTATAATTATACTTAATATTCCCATATCCCGTTCAAACTAAGGACAAAAATAGTTTAGAATTTAGCACAAATATATACAACTTTTGTGGTTCGTTCGGCCTCTCTTAATGTATTGAGTATTCTCAATACATTTAAACCCAACGTGTCATTTAATCGTTCGTCATAATGACTATCTTTATGTTTTACAATAACATTCTCAACTGAGTTTGTTGTGAGCTCTTCTCAGAGCAGCGCGGGGAAGCCTCGTAAACATAGATCTAAGTCGAATATCATCGTCATCTCGAAATTACACATTATTTAAAAATATTTATAGGTATGTATAAAACAATGACCTTCACAAGATTGTAAAAAACCTAAGTGAATTTGGATTTGTACAGTGCCAGGTAAAATATTAACCTTAGCTAATCCATACAAATTAAATAACTTTCCGACAACCAATAACAAAAAAAATATATTTTACTTTTCGAAAAATTATCGATAAGAACTTCCTTATAGAGATCTAGTTAATTTAAAAATAGGCTATTAGAAAACCCCATCTGTTAAAATCCGGCTAAGTGTTATAAACCGCGTCAAATGTCGTAGCATCTACGTCACTATGATATTATCCTTTAGTTAAAAGCGATCGGTCGCCATACGTGCTACGACCCGCGCTTGCGTCGGACGTGTGTAATCACTTACCTGTATACCTTACTTACGATAGAGTGCAATATCTGACGTCATTGTTAATTACTCCGGCTGTGATACTGTTGCCGTGTTTTTTCAAAAATTAAAGCGCTGTTTTGTGAGTGTGACTTGTGCCGGCCTTACTTTGGATTTACCGCACGCAAACGCTGCAGGTAGGAGTTTGTTTTTATTGATACTCAAATTGTATATATATAAATAAATAGATTTAAACACAGAATACAACCGGTATTATCACTGCCAATGCAACGTTGTAGTCAACTTGTATATACATCTATTTTTTTAAATAATATATATTAGGTTCAAACCAATTTTGAAGTCTACTTACGTCCATAATATTTTCCTTGCTCTTTTACGTTAAGCTTTTTAATTGTTTCTAACTTAAGTATGGTCAATAAAGTGGCATTGCGTATTTATTGTACGTATAAAAACTTCATGTATTTTTTTAAAATATCAATTATTATGACCTTTATGTATTTCTTAAACAAGAAAGTACGCCTATACAGTGTAATGCATACACATTTTACACTAACTAATAGATAAAGGAATGAATTAATTAAAAACCTGCGCCGGGCGGGGAAAATCTCGAATAATCCCTTTGATTTAAATCCTCCTTTTTACTGTTTAGTTAATGAAGCTCCTAATGTAGTGCGACGGTTGATCTGCGACTAATAGACACTAGATTCAATGTCTGGCTTACTTACTTACTACGAAAAAACAACAAACTCTAAACAAGTAAAGCAAACGATGCTTTTTCAGTCACTTTATTAAGATTTTTAGACTTTTATGTTATTAGGAGTTAACTTTATTTTCATTTTTGGCACATTGTAAGCTGTATGTATTTTACGGTATAATTTAATAATAAATGTAACTTTTGTCTCTACTTGCAACCTACATTTCTTGCAAAAATAAATAGATTGAATTGAATGACTCTGAACTTTAGATATGGTTTAAGAGCGTTTTGAAATGATGTGGGAATTGGGATGTTAGTGTGTGAATAATAGAACAATTAAGAGTTTAAAAACGTATAAAAACACTATAAAGGAATATTTCGCAAGAAATAAAGTGTTAAGTGAAATCAGGCGTTTTCCGCAATCTAGAAGATTCTTCTTAAAAATCCAACGGGTATTACTGTACCACGAATCGTGTGGTGACTCACCCGGACTCCAATATTATATATTGTCATATAAATATAATTATACATACACAATTAAGGAAAATATTGCATCGCTCGGGGATTTTATAATTATTTTGTGGGTTTCAACCGGTTGAGGAAAATTGAGATTCTCTTATAACTATTATCTGCTTAATAATATAAGAAAGTAAATTACCTCAAGAGTAAAAAGCTAATTATAGGTCAAAATTTATGTCATATTCACCATAATTTGTTTTAGGCTCCTTCGCACCTTTCTCGATCATATTAAATGAAAAAATTATAAAGAACTCTCGGTCTTTTCTAACCCAGAAACCCAGACTAATATGAGAAACTTATTCAGGCGTAAAAATCATATTACCTTATACATTATGCAGGTTATAGCCAATTTTTTTATTCTAAATGAAGTGTCGTCAAGTATGTCCAATTGCTGGAACCCAGATGCGTTGCCTTTGTGAAATGTGTATGCTCTTTTCGTGAAGGTCGCTAAGTTATATCCGTTCGTAAATACCGATCATGTGGCATTCGAACTTGTTGATATCTAGGATTGCGAAAGCAAATATCTTTATATAGTTTTGTTTGAAGCAAGGCGGTAAGATAAAATACACACTTTTTGGGAATTCAGGGCCAGTCAAGGAATCTTTGTTTCAACTTTTGAAACGTATTTTATAAAATATGTACAAAATCTTAAAAAATTACATTACAACAATTACATACACAAAATATTTTTACATTCAATAACGAATTAAAAACAATTAGAAAAAGGGTTTGATTTTTTACTTATATCTCAAAATATATTTCAAATTTGACGAAAAATACGAAAAAAGAAGGACATTTCCTAAAAGAAAGTCTAACCTTTCCAAAGTCTGTCTTCGTTATTTTAAGTGATAATTGAATGCTGAAAATAGGCCTCCGCGTCTTAATTCTGGCGCCAAATTAAACTTTATAATTACCAAAGTACAAAAAAACTTTTATACTTTGGTAATTATTATGTTAAACTAACACCATTACTGCGATATTTTTATTGTTTGTTCGTTAAAAAAAATCTAATTGAAAAACTAAATTTTTTTAACGTAAATAAATTACTCAAAATGGTGATAATATGCCATATTTTTTTTCAATTAATTATCTTTTTTAATTAATTAATTGTCCTACTTATTAATTAATTATCTTTAATTTTTTGAATTAATAATCAATAGGTTAAAAAAATAATTTACGAAACGTATTCGTTTCTGCCACTGCGTGCCCATACCGGAATTGAGGCTCTGAGGCCTATTTTCCACATTCTTCAGGCACTTTTTTAATCGTTTTTAATTGTACATCAAATAATTAAAAAATTAAGATCGCGCATTTAGTTTTAAGGTCTTTATGTATTGTTAAAAATACGTTTCAAAAGTTTATATAAAGATTCATTGACTGGCCGTGGATTCCTACGTAAAAGTCAAACTGTGCTCCACTGTAAGTGAATTATTAAATATTGATTTGATATGGAGATTCCACAGACGACATATTTTGATTCCTCACTCAATATATATGAGTGGTAAAAATGCCTTAACTATACAGTTTTTATATAGTATCTTTAAGATAAGTGGTAGTTAAATCGCCCAAGGAGTTAATTCAACAGGAACATATTCGCGGGCATCGGCTAGTTGAATATAAATTCCAAGAATGAAAAATTAGCGAATCATTTTCGGTTCGCCATTAGCTAAACATTAGTTTTTTGTGATCGAATTTTGAAGCCGAGTTGCGCTTGTTTTCCGGATCTAATTATTTATTTGAGCTCCATGGCTTTTGTTAGCGATTAGATGGCAATAGCTCGGCGCAAAAACCGATAATGTGTTAATTCCACGCTATTTATATTGTTTGTTACAAGCCGGAAGCGGTAAAGGATACTGGTGTTTACATACTTTTCTATAGTTTATGAGAGCTCATTGTCAACGGGCAAGCGGTTCACCTAAGTGTATACCGACACCCGTGGACATCTGCACCGCCAGAAGGCTCGCAAATACGTTGCCGGCCTTAAAGAGGGGTTGAAGCCACTGGTAACTTTCACAAACCGAACGAAACGGGACGACAATACCATCACTTGACGTGACAGCATTGCTGCTCCTTTACGCCGATCTGTGTGTGAGAAAGAGGTATTGGTACCTGGACGCGCCGGCTTGATTCCGCTGCAGGCCAAAAGGACTGCAAGTGTGGCGCTACCTCTAATAATATGTATTCTTAATTTATCATAAGCATTTAACTAGCATATCATAGGCATATCATAGGCATTTAAACACATATCATAGGCATTTAACTACCTTACATACGTGGGAGGTTTTGTCAGCGGTAAGAAGGCAATAGTTATACCACCGATAATGTGTTAATTCCACGTCATTTATATTGTTTGCTAGAACCGGAAAATTGTAGAAGATTCTGTTGTTGGAAACACATAACTTTCTTTATTTTGAGAGCGTTTATATTATTGCGTTGTAGATTTTGAATATCAACTTATTCTACCTAACGTTATACCTGTCTAATACTAGGGTCTTAATATAAACGGGGACTAATATGTTTACCAAAATGTGACTGCGGAGCACCAGAACAAAACCCTGTCACAGATGGTGAATGAGTGCTCACCCCGTCTCCTCCCTGACGGCATATCTGAGTTGCACTCTTTTACACCGACTGCAGTGGCTTGGTGGAGGGATCTGGTCTTGAAATTGTGATCCCTGCAGGATGCCATACGCAATAACGACGATGATGAACTAATAAAACATTACATATCGAACAATTAAATTAACACTACTCCTTTTACTAGAACTAGCCTTAAAAAAATTGACATTAAAATAAGAAGTATCAAAAAGACTAAAGACTGTGTAAAAAAAAAGATTTTTTAATTAATAGAAAACCGCCTTCAAAAACTAGCAAAGAACAAAACGCAAAAAATAATTGGTATTTACATACGATGTGCTAGAAACCTACTTGACGTGTTAAAGTCAGCACCGAGCCAAATTGGTTCCTCGCTAGTCTGATGGCACTGATGAATCGTGAACCTCATTATTTCTTGAAGTCAGTTAAAAATACGAAAAAAGCTGGTATAAGTCGGTGTAATCTAATATATAAGCATTTAAGTACATAATAAATATAAATAAATATATACAGGACTATATGACACACGGACGTCTGTTCCTAAGGTAGACAACTTAATGCCTGTTGTGTATAACAGGTGGCTGTTACCTATAACACAGGCATTAAGTTGTCTACCTTAGGAACAGACGTCCGTGTGTCATAAGTCCAAAAAAGAAATACAGGATAAAATATACAGGACAGTTCGTAAATGCATTTCCCAGCATAAAAACAACTGGTCTGTTATAAAAAACATTTAATGACGGCTGTTAGTCGGAATTAAATAAATAAAATAATTAAGTAAAATTTTTCGGCTATACTTATAAAACAAATTAGTGAAAAAGCGATGAGTGAAATAGGTACCTTTGCCTGTCCTAAGCCAGGACTAACGTGTGAAGGGAAAACGGACCATCACAGGGCGTCCACGCTGGTATGTCCATGCGTTCCGCATACAATTTGTTAACTTTCCTTTCATCTTACGTAGAAGTTAATTGATATTTATATTTAATATTATTTTCGTCCGTCATATACGATCATCAAATATCCAGTCCCCGTACTCGGGGTCGCGTAAGTGTCTTACCAGTCAACCTCTATATAGCTTAACTACATAGAATGTTAGTTATTCTCATAGTGCAGCAATTTTAAATGTAAAAGCAGATCTGGCTATTACGTTCTCACTCCTAAACGGCTAAATTCATTTTCATTAACCGTAAACGATGAATTGGATCTTGCAGAAGAAAATATACTACTTTTGTCATCCTGCACTTCTATCGACTATCAATATTTTTATACAAGAATATATAGGTATACATCTTTTGTAAAAATATTGCTAGCTCGAAATATAAAGTTTATTAAAAATTTATCCGATTGTCGAACTGAAAAATATTGTATATCCTTATTATTGTTTTCTCTGCGAGTGAAATTCTGAAATATTGGTACAAAATTTCGTGTAATATATTTTTTCCTTGAATCGACCATGGCTCTTACAATCGATTTGAAACTTACTCTATTTTTTAAACTGAATCCAACTATCCACTCATTCACAAATATTCATTAAAATGAGTTGCGATGTTTTAGAGATAGGCCTGTACGAACACATATGTTATGTGTAAATACTCGTACTTTCCTAACGCATCATTAAGCTTATAAAGGAGTTTCCAACAAGCTAACTAAAACAGCTGGAAGTCAAGATATTTTCGCTCTATACTTAGTGTCTAAAGTCAAGTTTTGTTCGTTGGGGCGCTTTAAAAGGAGGGGGGGTTGAGCTTAGAGCAAACAGCGTCGCGAGCAATCGATGCCTCTCTAAATATCTCACAGGAAATTTTAACGCTTATAGCTCCTCGAGCTGCTTTGCTCTCTTTAATATTAGCATCGGATATAGGTTGTTTATAAACCTTTTATTTTATAAAGCTGTGAACAAAAACTAAACGGTGCAGCACCTCCTTAAAGATTATTTGTTGTAAGGTCTATTGAAATTAAGGATCAAAGAAAAGATCTTAATAAATTTATACTATCCTACTCGTCTTGGATCTCCTTAAGCTAACGGCCGTTTCTATTATTAAATTTTTCAACCCATAACCTAACTACTTGCTTAACCACAAATCTGTAGTCGTACAAGAAAACCTTTAGAAATACATTTCCACCTGATTCCCGCAAAGCGACGATCCAGTTTGATATCTTTTCTTGAGCGGAATCAAATTTGTTCACGTCCCAGCTTCAATGGCAATAGGGTAATATTTCTAAGAGCGCGATGTTGCTGCGCATCTGACGGAAAAGGCCGGGATTGGTACATAATATTGCAATCTCCGTCGGCAAACACTCTGCGTCAGAAAGCAATACAAAGAACTACCGTTTCGACACGATACGACTTTTGACACCGAAAATGCAAATATTTCTATCGTACTATAAAATAAACTTGCACGTCCACCACATTTCTAGATTATATTTTTGTCATAGGTTTTCCACCTTTCTTCTTCTCGTTATGGGACAGCTTATAGCGAGACTTTTCGTTCGTAATGTTGAACTGTCCTATAGCGGTACACAATTCGACTGCTAAACAAAACTAGTCTTATTGTTGTGTTGTGTCTAGAACTAGTATGGTGAATAACAGAAAGGTTTACCAGAGTTCTTTGGGCAGAAGGCTGAGGTCACGGGAGTCAAGATACAATTAGAGCAATTTTTTGCAAGCTATTTCATCGTTATACGAGTAAAGAGCTTTTTGAATGTCGTTACGTTACGTACATTACTGCAGCGGTCAGCATTTATTTAAAACCAATGACGAAGATGACGAACAACTAATAATAATAGTTTTTTACGCGCCAAAGTATTTTTTTCACTAAACAGCTTTCTATGTGCAAGCCAGTTCGAAATTTAAATTAAACCTTACATTAGTTACCTCGTTGGTCGTCATGTTGCGGAGGAGAAGATCCTTCCATTTTTAAATTACACGATAAATATGATTTTACATAGTAATTTATTTAGTCGCTAAACACGACATATATGTATTTTCATACAACTATTGCCGGCCGCTGCTCGACCAGTACAGGGAGTTCGATTTATCTCGAAGAAGGTTGTCGAAATAATGCTCAAATTTCCAAGCATGTTTGAGAAAAAGAATTTAAATTTATTTAGAAATGTTTCCCGATTATCATACAGAAATTCGTTATATGTTATCAGGTTTTTGTTTCCTTAAAATAATTATTTAGAGTCGTATCGTACGGCTGAAATGGTTTTATGATTCGCGTCGGACATTCGTGGTAGAACTTTGCAAGGTTATGAGATATTAAAAGTAATCTCCAAATCGCATGATTTGAATTTCAAATACTATTAACCGCAACACAAAAAATTTATATCCGTCAGTCTTTTTTGCATTAACAAAAAGAAATAAGAAAAAACGATATGAATTGTGAAATTTATTGTAAAGTCATTTCATCCTAAAAGTTGTTTATTTGTAACGCAAATGAATATCAGTAAAGTTAAATTATTCTTGATGTTAAGGCGAGTCAGATGGTCAGTGCAGTGCTGTGCTTTATTAGCGGTGTTGAGGCTGTAGCATTGCAAAGACCTTCCCTCGTTATAATAATACAAAAGGGGGAAATTCGTTGCAATGCTATATCTCGTTATAGCTCGTTATATAATATTTCTTAAAGCGTTATAATATCAGGACTATAGTCTATAATAATGGCAGGGCAAACAAAACCATGCACTATTGAATTTGACCACATTATAATGCATTAACTAACAACATTTTCGATTGTACTATGTCCTATATAATCTAGTCTTATGCTTCCCTTAAAGTGGTTTGGGTGTCTGTAAAGTCAACGCGATAATAACACAAGGCTAACAGAATCACTTACTATTAAACTAGACCATTATGTAATGCAGTGGACATAACACCAACACTCTGTATGGTGTTAAGTCCTTTATAATTTCGCCTTGTGTTTCCTAAAAGCGGTGTATGGATGTCCGTAATGTCAAGGCCGTAATAAACAGAGCCAAGTACTATTGAACTTGTTCATAATGTATTGCAATGACATTACAGCAATCTAGATAGTGTTATATCATACATAATTTATGCAATGTCGTAAATCGTATAAAACTAGTGCTATTTTATTTGTAATTCATTAGTGGTCCGTATAAAAACGGTGCAATGTATGTGTATCCATTGGGGATATATAACGTAGGTATAATATGAGTATCCATTACGGATATATGACAGCGGTATAACAGGTGTATCCATTACGGATATATAACAGCGATATAACATGTGTATCCATTATGGTTATGTAACAGCGGTATAATATGTGTATCCATTATGGTTATGTAACAGCGGTATAATATGTGTATCCATTACGGTTATATAACAGCGGTATAATATGTGTATCCATAACGGATGTATAACAACGGTATAATATGTATATCCATTGCGGAATAAAACAGCCATATAACATGTGTATCCATTACGGATGTATTACAGCGGTATAATATGTGTATCCATTGCGGATAACTGTAGGGTAAACAAATCCATGTACTGTGAAAACTCACCATAAGACAAAATTGTTATTATTCAGTGTTATTAAGATAACGTCTATGTTGTTATGTGTTTCACAACTTTGCACGCTCTTCTTGAAGTGATATATGCAATGCCATAATAATAGCAAGGTAAATAGAGCTATGCGATATTTATCCTCACCACATATGAAGGCATTAATTTACTTAATAACAATAATCTTGAATTTGTTGTCTTGCTTACTAGTACTTAAGGTACTAGGTACTTAGAGCTTTCCTAGAATTCTTAAACAACTGGTCGTGTGCTCTCCTAAAAGCGGTTTATTTGTATATGTAATGCCAGGGTCATAATAACAGCAGGGCAACAGGGCCGTTGTTCAGGGCCGCCACTTCAGCTAATCTCGAGTCGTGTGTATGCGGCGTCCGCACAGATCCTTTTGTCAATGCGCAATAAAGCTATTACGTGGAACTAGGGTTGACGATGTTATAACACTAAAATATTTAAAATAGAATTCTAGCGTAATGATATAGCCTACTTCGATAAATGGGGTATCTAACACTGTAAGAATTTTTCAAGTAGGACCAATGGTTCATGAGATTAGTGCGTTCAAGAGAACTAACAAACAAACGAACTCTTCAGTTTTATATGTTAGTATTCAGTAAAAATGTATTTTTCATTCAATTATTTATAACCACAGTTTTGCTCATTTAACAATAAACAATAATAATAAGTGCGTGATTAGAGTTAAAACGTACCCTACAAATAATAGGTTACTCAGATAAAAATACTTACAGTATACTGGTAATTGAAATTAAAAGAGATCAAATTAAATAGCGTTATTAATACATTACTAGCTGCGCCCCGCGACTCCGTCCGCGTGGGCCACCCTTAACATTTAGGGGGATGTAAAATAGATGTTGACCGATTCTCAACCCTAGCCAATATGCACGCAAAATTTTATGAAAATCGGTCGAGCCGTTACGGAGGAGTTTGGCAACGTACCCTTTAATTCGGAACTACAATGGTATCCCGCGACTTAACATTGCGACAGCCCTTAGACTTACTTAATTTAGTCCTATCATCCTTTCTTAGCCTAAATCTACTAAGTATAAACTACTTCTTTGCCAAAATTCATCTTTGTACGTCAATCAATTTTCTAGATTTCGTATTAGGTGAACTTTCACCTTTATTTACATAGATGTAGAGTATCAATTAATTTAAAACGTAGCTGGCAACCCTGATTATTAACGCATCAAGCATCCACTCAACAAACCTGATGTACAAACATCTATTTTTATTCCATTGTATATCTCTTGCCTGTCTTCTTTATTTGCTTAGAGAAACATGTAAGACGGATTTTTGATAAGGCACCTATATACTGATATCTTTACCGCCAAAAGTAAGTAGGGTTTGATTCCCGACCTCGCTAAGTTACTGTTGCGCCGACTTACAGTAGAGCGTTACAAATAACTAAATTGTAATATAAATGGTCACTAATTCATATATTTTTGTTAACAATAATTACTTCTTTCTAATAAAGAACTTATGATAGTTTTTGAAAAGCCAAGGTCTTTTAGTAGGTTCTACAGTGATTTTGCTGGTATACCCTTCGCTCCTACCTCTACCGCATATAAGCTGGTTTTGTAACTGGTTTTAGAGTTCATTCATTACGTCAATGTGCTTGTTCGTTTTTATCAGAGGGTCTTTACAGACATTGATATCCAATGGAACTGTAAACTCTACTATTACTATTAATAATCTTACCTCGTCTAGCAAGTCGAGTATCAGAGTCAGTATCAACAAAAAGCTTCATGTGAAATAGCTCCCTGACTTCTGGGAAGTAAAACACAAGGATACCCTCAATCAGCACAACATCAGCCGGGTATATGGTGTGTGAGCGAGGACTGTATAAACAATAAAATATTGTTAAATATTTAAATAGGGCACACAAAAAATTTAAATTAGAAAAGATGTAAAGGGTATACAATCTTTTAACACTTCAAAAATTCAAATCAAATGAGTCACAAGTTTTAAGAAATTTCTTTTCTGATTAACATTTTTATTCGATTTATTCAATAACAGTAATAAATAAATAGAGTTCTGAAATTCATAGAATTAAAATATCTCACTTATAATTCACTTAGCTTATTGTCCTATACCCTTTACTCTGTGAATACACTTATAATCAGGCAAGCTGATTTTTTCTTTTATATATGATACTCACCTTATAGAATTTGAAATATAATCATATTCTGGAACATCAACTTTCTTTCCAGCAAGTATATCTTTGAGAGTTGCTAAAAGTTTCTTGTCATCAAAAGCATCTGGGTGGTCAAAGTTAAATTGTCCACGTTCTGCTCGCAAGCGCTCCGAGGGCGTGAGTGTTCTATAAAACGAATCTTGGCTAATGCAGACAACTCGTCTTTCCGTTTGTTCTTTGTGCTGTTGACCTAATTTCTCCATGATCCTTTGGCAAACTGTAGACTGGCCAAAAAAAAAGAACTAGATAATATTTTTAATTTTTGTATCTTATAATAATATAATTCTACATTTTAGGGGTGGCATGTGCAGTGAGGGTGAATTTATTTTTCATACCCATCATGTGGGGAATTATTGGATAGCTGTTTTACAGTAAAGGCAATGTTTCATACACAAAACTTTTAATTATGTGTACCAATTTCGTGCAATTGGCCTTCAAAGTCCAAAATGTTTTGAAAGGTGATTCCTCCCTAGGATTCCTAAACTATTAGATTTAAAGACTTGAAATTATCCATGGTGAACTTATTAGGAAAATTATTTTGAGTGGAATAAGATAACAACTTTGAAGTTATTTAACAAATAACTTTATTGCATATCAGATATTTTCTCATATTTTGCAAGATATTTAAGGAAACTAACTTAAAATACAGGATTCACTTGCAAACAGCATCTCTTATTTCTATCCTGTTCTGTGTTCTACGATGTGGCAACAGCATGTGCCGCAAATGAACCTGCAAAGGTGTGCTAATATCGCGAATTCATGGATGCTCACCAATGGCCGCCGACAAACAGGCAGGTAGAAAAAGAGGTGACACAACGTTTGACTGCCTATGTCAGGAAATGAAAGGTTAAATAAGAAAGGCATTTGTCGCAATTGTATGTTGACGTAGATTTTTTCAGAAATTGGGACTGATTTCAATTGTTAGTCAGTTCTATTGATGTTACCTTTTTTTTTAAATTAGTATCTAAATATAGTTCCTAATACAACAAACTTATATTTCAATGTACTAAAATAAATAATATGAACTTTGCCATATAAATTTTACTATCACATTATAACGTCATTACACAATTCATATGATATAAAAAACTTGTCACAAGAGTTCTAAGCTTTTTATTTTTTAAATAAATATATTTCTAAATAAACTTGAAACATGTTAGAAGTCATGTTTTTTCAAGGTTTGACCTTAAAACTAAAGTTTGAGGGTATTTTCAATATAATATTCTTGATCAACATGTAAAAATACATATACCAAATTTCAGCTCAATAGGAGGTATGGGCTAAACAGAACTTCATGCCAAATGCAATGCACTTCATCCCAAATTGATGCGGTGTGACCATAATCCACTTATAACAAAGCTCCTATGTCCATCTTCCAGCTCTATCATCAGATTCCATATACCATCTTAAGAGGAAGAACTTGTTAAGATGAATAGTACTGGTCCAAGCTCAATGGATTCATGTTGTTTTATAACAATGTTCCTAAGGGTGCATTCCTCCTCCATCATATCTAGCATTCATCATAAGACCTTACATACCATCTACATAGTGTCATTGTCTAAACGAATCAAAGGAGCCCAAAATTTATGAGGTTATATTGTTTTATATATGAATTTGTTTAAAATTTTATGTATTTGTTTAATTTACAAACAAGAAGCATACTTTTATAAATACCTTTTGGAACTTAGAATTAAATAATAGACTTAATGCAATCTTAATTATAAGTGAGATGACATTTTGACAACAGGTTAAATATGTTAGTAAGTTACAATAAAACTAAAACATAATAGACATCACACAAAATGCAAGGAGAAAAAAAATGAATATAAATAAAATGAGAATTATGTTAATAATTTTGGTTGGTACTTAAAAGGAAGGAAGGAAGGAAGGAAGGAAGGAAGGAAGGAAGGAAGGAAGGAAGGAAGGAAGGAAGGAAGGAAGGAAGGGCTAAAATTTGGAAATTTAGAAAAGCTTGTCCAAAATTGTCATGCTGAAGAAAAAAATTATCTTTTATATAAATAGATAATAATAGAAAATGTGCCTATCTCTTTACTTTAGGTGATTTTAAAATCTCTTTGATTGTTTATATTACTGTCTGCATATAAATTAAACAAATTTTGAAATTCAATATTACTTTTGTAATACACCTATAAATCTACACATAGACATGAAATTAAAGGGTCTGTTTGTAACGTCGAAATTATTTTTTTACCAATTTCAAATGACTATTACTATACGATAACTATAGCATTTTTGTCTGTCTGTTTGTTCTGGAAAATCACCGAAGAGGCTGGACCGATTTGGACGAGACTATTACTGGTCCACAGCTGATTTTACAAGGAATAACAGAGGTAACTTTGCTTTTAGCAACATAATTAGGTTCCGCACATAAAAATAAAAGTCCTCTAAATTTACAAAATCACTGAATCCACGCGAGCAAAGTCACGGGTTACAGTTACAAATATGAGTATTAAATATGAACACAATAAAAATAATTTAAAATACAAAACATAGAGAGAAAACCAAATTTAGTCGGAACGCATTAACACATTCATGGCATAAAATAATCCGTAGGCAAAAGCGTGCAATTTTGACGGATTCTATATGTGGGTGGCTGAACCAGATAAGCGTTTATATCGAGAGGACGATTACCTAACGAGCCGGTATGAAGCAATAGACGTTAGACATAATCTAGCCCAGATATTAGCCTCGTTTGCATATGCCCCGTTTACCCGGCAACGGCGCAATTGTGGTTCGACAATTGGAATCGGATTCAAAACCTTGAATAGAAATGATATTGCTGTATATTGTCTGTCCCAAATCGCTTGACATAAAGGTACGTTGACCTTTCAGCGTTCTAGCAGAGGTAATAAACCTTTTATCACAGTGATTTTAATTATTTTTTTATTACCTAGCGGTATGTTTTTTTTACAGTTTGCATACGTTGGTACCAATAGAACAGAAGACCCTACTGTCAAGTAGTACTTAATAGATAGTTTGAAGTTTTTTTTTAAAATTTATACCAAGAGATTTGGAACAAACTATATCTATTGCGATAGCTTCTTGCTCTCATATACTTTTTTCTATACCTACGATTCCGTCTATCACAAGGTTTTAGTTTCTTATTTTTGTTCACCAAATTATATTTTTATACTTTCCAAAACTTTTATTCTTTGTTTATCCTAGCAATACTTCTACTTTATACTAACGAAGTGCAGGTCATTTTACATGACTCCATCCATCGAAGTTAAATTCTATTTTTCTTTTGTTAAATAAAAAGCTATATTCTTTATTCTTAGGTATTTCTGTTTCTTATTAAATTGATCACATCTACGCAATACCGTATGCGTTTATGCATTTTATGCTTTTTGGCTCCTAATGAACATTAAAACGTAAAAATGTCATTAGGCACGATACAAAGATAAAGAAGATATATTGTACAACGGTAAAGAATATAATGTTGTCTAATTGAGAGAGTCCCATACTTGCAATAGTTCAACGGTGACGTATAAAAATATCAAACAAACAACATAAATCTCTCTAAATGCGCGATCAAAACATCTCGGCGGTCCAACGCTTTAAAAATATTTGATATATTTAATCACTGCATACTTACACCCGTATCCATAACACGCGCGCATGCTCTTCATTTAAAAGTTGATGACCACTCAAAAAGACCTACCCTGCGTCCCGTAACACTAGCAAAATAGATCACAGACGGGTGCAAGGGTGAAAATGAAGGATCTTGGTAAATTTGACACCGGCTCTCAAATTTAACGTCAGCTTGGCGCATTTCCAAAATGGCGTCGGACGCTATATTGTACTCTTATATTTATTATTGTTGCCTTTTACGAACGCGCACATTATTAGATATGTTTAAGGGAGTTTAACATTAACGTAGTTATACTTTTTAATCTTAAAATTCTCCAGCAACAGGTCTGAATTGATATGCATAAATGTTAAGGATTTTTTTTAAAACTTTCGCATAAAAAACTGTTTACACACTTATCAATAAGCGATTATGTTATAATAATTTTGCAACTTTCTCTCAGCATTTTCAAAAACTTCATCAGTTTTTGATCTTTATTGCATACGATTTCTTTTAAGTTAATTTAATTCCTTTCGATAATATCCTTTTTAACTTATGTTTAATAAATATTCTTGCATTCACAGTAGGTACCTTACAATATAAAAATAAAATATGTTAAGTATGAACTGTTAAATTTGATTCAAAAGCTTAAAATACATTATTTGGTATAACTACAGTTTTAAGTGTATTTGGAAAGAGGATATGGAAGTTTTTCCTGTGTCAGATATAACTCGCGTCATGAACAGCATTTGTCTTCCGCGGCATCATGCAAATACGTGAACATTGTACATTTGGTCGCATTTAACCGAGTGCCCCAGTTACTGTATGTATCAATAGCGGATATTCCATATGAGTTGACAGTTATGTTTTTTCTTATTTTATAATTGAACTAGTATTTAGCCCGCGACTGCTTATAACTTCGAAGTGTACTAAATCATGTGAGTTATAACATTGTAATTTGCAGCTGACAGCGACATATATTGTTCTATAAACGAAAAATAAAATTTGATAATCATATAACATACGGTTGTCACGATTACACTTTGACATCATCCTCCAATAAATGTGTGTGTGTGTGTAAATGGTGTAAATCGTTTCGCATTGGTGTGCGTGTGGTTTTTTTAATAATTTACTATTGCATAATATAAAAAAATATTAATAATCTTATTATAATCTGATTTTAGGTACAAGAAGCTACATTAAGAGGAAAATGTATATATCTTTCTGTGGTTCTTTGCCTCTAAAAGAAAAATAAACCCTTATAGGAACACTTTGTAATTGTCCATAGTCTGTCAAAAACTTTTTCTCAGGAACTCGTAAAGGTATCTTTGAACTAAATACCATATAATGAAGTCTACTATACCTTGATGCTGAATCCACCATCTGAGTATACGTAATCAAAAGATATGGCCCTTTACGTCATATTTACCATACATTTGTAAAGGGAACCAAAACCTAAAGCGCCCTTCCCGTTGACATACGATTATGAAATTTGGCAAGAAGCTATGTCTTGAAGTACAAGTATAAATAAGTAAATTTGTAGTTTATCACAAAAGAAGCGGAGCCGTTCTAAGATGAAAAAAAATATTATCAAAAGTATAAATAACTTGGTAAACAATTATGTGATAGCACGGAACCGTTAGTCCGAAAATCTGGCTCGGACTTGCCCGGTTTTTTTTTGCATCATAATTTTAATACAGAATGTACAAGATGCCTTCAGACAAAGCTATCCATTTTGGGCAGCATCACTTAATAGAATAGCTCCAATATTTTGTTTCTTGTCGGAAACTTATAAAACACTAGCCTTCGACTTAGTTTGCATAAAATAAGTTAAAAAATAGATTCAATTTTAACGTTATGATAATAGCCTATAGCCCTCCTCGATAAAAATATCTAACACTGAAAGATTTTTTCAAATCCGACCAATAGTTCCTGAGATTAGCGCGTTCGATCAAACAAACAAACAAACTCTTCAGCTTTATATAATAGTATAGATATATATTCACATAAACCTTACATATTTCAATACAAACTTTCATCCCCTATTTACATTTCACCCCTTTAAAGATTTTACAAACTTTGAATTTCTTATACATTTATATTTAATCTACAGCCAAAAATACTAAGTTTCAAGTTTCTAGCTTTTAAAATGACACTACTTCCAAGCAGCATAATCCTTTCTTCCCCCCCCCCTCCCCTTTTAACCCACTTACAACCCTTTTTTCGCATTCAAAAGTAGCCTATATCCTTTCTCAGGTTGTAGACTATATGTGTACCAAATTTCATTTAAAGCGGTTGAGTAGTTTTAGCATGATAGCGCGAGAGACAGAGTTACTTTCACATTTATAACATCAATAAGGATGGAGGCATTTATTTTATTCCAACTCGAACAAAATTACATTTTATAAAGCGAACTAAACACAAGTTTTACCGCTTGAATACCGGTAAGGTACTAGGAAGAGCACGCGTGTTGATATATTAAGTCCTTGCTCTAATCAGTCGTAACAACAATATTAACAAGGCCTCGTTCCAACTCCTCTACTACGGTAGTAACATCAATTTATAAACAGTTCAGTGACCTCCAACACCTATTGCGCGCGTGCAGATTAACTTAAATTATCTTAACTCAACCGTAAACGCTCCGGTCACCGGACTGATATTTAAAATGGGATGTTTTATAACATTAATATATAATAAAGTATATATTTTTTACATTCCAATCGGCAAAAGGGCAGGCGGTACAGATAAGTGCTCAACGCCGCCCAAGGACAAGCTCGCAGATGCGTTGCCTGCCTTTAAAGAAGCGTTTAGGCCAAGAAGTTTCAAAAACCGCACGAAACGCGACCACAATACCATCACTTGACGTGTCAGCATTGCCGCTACTTCACGCCGATCTCATGTGAAAAAGAGGTTACTGATACCCAGACGCTCAGGCTAAATTCGGCTGCAAACTAAAAAAACTGTATACGTGGCGTTACCTTTAATTCTCTATTATTATAAATATTTCAATTCATACTTGAAATATGCTCTTATGCCAGAGCCAGACATAGCTCGAAGTATTTGTAAATTTTTCTCCTTGAAGTCTACAAAACTTTGCGCAGCTACACACAGTCCCCGGCCACACGGCATAGCTTCATTTGAATGATCATTCAAATGAAGCTATGCCTGGCTCTGGCATTATAAAAATAACAATACAACACTACCAACAATAATAAAAGAAATGAAATTAATAAAAGTAAGTGCTTGAAAAGTTGCTGCCTGTGCTTTGCTGGCTCTAAATTTAATGTCTATTAGACGGAGTTTTTATGTGGGAGGACAGACAACATTCAAGAACAATATTTTTTTTAGATTTGACACCAAATGTCCTTTACAATAGGCTTCAAGAAAGGAGGAGGTTTTGCAATTCGGCTGAATTATTTAATGTTTGTTGTTGTTAGCTCTAAACTTTCGATTGGTAGAACCGATTTTGACAATTCTTTTTATATGAAATATTGATGAACCATTTGAAGTAATTAAAAAGATTATCTGTAAATCTCATAGTGCATATGCATAGTTCATCAGGGAGATCATGAAATTTTACGCGAACGATCATTCTCAGCAACCAAAAAATTAATTATTCCTTTATTTCATAAAAGAATAAAAACATTTCAATAAATAACTCTAAGTGTTTATTATACATTTTTGTTCTTGAAGACTACAAAACTTTGCGCAGCTACACAAAGTACCCGGCCACACTACCTGATCATTGAAATAATCATTCAAATGAAGCTATGTCTGGCTCCGGCATAATGCGTATAAAATTAAGTCACAGAATTTAAAAATAAAACTAACTATCGTCTCTAATATTCATTAAAATTACAAATGCGAGATATTATTATTGAGTACAAAACCTTTTTAGTATACGTGGCATAATATCGATTATTTTCGAGAGAAAATGCTACGATGGCCCAGCGGGAATCAAATCAAACTCGAAAAATATAAGGGAAAGTTCCACTCGACTCAACCCTACGCATAAGTGACCTCCTGCGGTGCTTTCACTTATTTTTATATGTATATAAAAATCAATTTTTGTTCGTTATGTTAAATTCGCCTTATTTCAGGAAAGGTTTTTAAGAAAACAAATAATGAAAAAGTTTTTAAAAATGAAATAAAAAATGCAAATTTGTTGATACTTTAGAATACTTTACTTAACTAACGGTCGTACTAGACCTTTTGACTGACGTGCCATGTCCAAATTATTCCATAAAAATTAGGCTAGTTACGTTATATGGAGAGCACAAAAAAGATATTGGTTAACTGGCCATTGGCAAATGATTCAAAATTCGAGCAAGACAAGGTCTGCCGCTTCCGCTTGTTCTATTCAATAGTTATCAAGAGTCCAACGTTACGATATAATCATCACGTTATTTTCTACGATTCCCTTGCAACCCTACCGCTAAATAATCAGTATGCAGCTCCGCGTTGTTGACAGCTTATCACGCGACGCAACGCATCCGACGCATGACAGGGATGCTTATGCCGACGCATTCTTTTACTTAGAACGCATAGATATTTTTCAAAGATATCTCTATTCTCGTTTTTATGTTTTATGCGCAGTTTTTCTTACGCATCTCATACATTTTAATGTGAATAAACAATTCCGCTGCTAGTGATGACCGCTCTATTGTATTCAATTTTTTATAGGAAAAAACTTTATATTATCCGTGACTTCGTATGCATTTCAATCATGAGGCCTTAGCACGAACATTTCAAACCGTTCGAAATCGATGAGTCCACTTTATTTAGGTGAAAATATTCGTGCTAGGCCCACAGGAGGTCAGTTCTTAACGTGTCAAGCTTTTAATCAATGCTAATCCAACCCGCGTTGACTGTAAGTAGGGTCCGCTTGGGTCTAGCGCGAATATTTGCAATATGAACGGTTCGGCATGTTCGTGCTTGGGTCTATGTTAGCCTTTTATTAAATATTGTACACATTATCAAAATCGGTTAACAGTTTTTGGTTTCTGACTTTTCTTGGTGTCTGTCATGGTGAAGTATTCCAGTAGCTCTTTGAAGTCAAATTCAATTTACAGTCCAACAATATAGCAAGCTGATTTACAAAAACACCTCATATATTAATATTACTTGTAACATGTAATGTTGTTTATTTAGTTATTAACTCTGAACAAAGCTAAAGGTGTTGCTAGTAAATATAAGGTAATCTGAAGTCTACGACTTGCATAGTTTGTTACATACATGCCATCGCGTGCTCCAATCAACGCATCCTCGCCTCCCAGGAGTCTTTGATCACACTCTGCATATTAAACGATCGTATATCAACTGCACGCAGATATAAACCGTGTGTGAACGCTTTAAAGTCTACAATTACCTGCACAGTAAGATATCTTATTACTAATATATGTCTCAGAATAGTGCAATGGTCGTAGAATCTAAGACAGCGGTCGGCAACGCGTGTCAAGGGCCGCAATATGTGGCCCGCGAATGTTTTTTAAATGAAATTCTGATTGTTATAAATAAATAATTATTTTTGACAGTCTTTCTGAATTGACTTTTAAAAAAGGATAGTAGTCCTAATTATAATTATTTAAATAAGGATTTGCAACTAACATGATATAGATATAAATTATACAACAGACATACCGGCAAGATAAGATAAAATAATTTTAAGTAAACAAAATATAAATTCGTATATCTCATAACTTTCATGTTCCTGTTTAAAGTCCACCCCTGTCGTCCAGGGTTGACAACATTTTTTTAATTTTAAATTGTTGTTTAAATTTTAAGAGCAATTAAAATGAAAGTACTTTTAATGCTCTCCATAATTTTCAATATTCTCCACTTAAATGTATGAATTATCAAAGTAGAGAAAGAGTACAGGTATCTCATATTCAGTTTCGTTTACGGGATTTTATAACGTCCGAATCGCAAACACCGACAAACTAAACGACACTCTCAAAACAAATTATGCGCTTTTGTACACATGCATAGCTTATGTAAACACGTAACGAAGACGTCTCCAATAACGCGATTGTTTGTTTAATTTCAAAGCAACTGTCCATAGGGATCCGTTTTCCAGTACGAGGAATGAGGCCGATACTTACATAGCATAACAATAATTAACTAGCTTTTACTGGCGTCTTCGTTTTCTTTTTGATAGTAAACATATTGATCGAGGAGTTCGTAGCTTAATCAGCGGCATTTGAGTCGATCCCTAGGTTAAGTAGGTCTTGCCGCGGGCGAGTGATAGATGGGTGACCAAAATTTCCGTGTTTAGAAAAGCACGTAAAACAGTGGGTCCCGATTAATTTCACTGGGTGATATTTGATGACGTCACCTAAACCCACGCTAGTCTGTCTGTCGCACGGTTTTAAATTGAGTCAATCGAATATAAAATGGGTCAAGTCAACACACATTTTAAGTGTGTTAAATATCACCTAGAATTTTAGTTCACATTTACAAGGAGATAATGGGATTGAAATTAATATAATAATTTAATATGTGATTGAAAAATATATTGACTCTTTTAGCGGACCTGAACGGTTATCCTCTTCGTCATCACACCAGTACACAATTTATTTTAAGACGAATGCTACTATAATAGTTTTTTGTTTATTTTAATTTATACTTATATATATAGTTGAAGATTTTGATTCTTTACGTGAAGGTGCTAATCTCAGGAACTACTGGTACGATTTGAAAATTTTTTTCAGTGTTATATAGCCCATTTATCGAGGACGGCTATAGGCTATATATCATTACGCTAAAATTTTTCACCCACTTTTACGCGGAAGAAGACGCGGGCAACAACTAATGCGATATTAAGTTATATGCATTTAGTAAAGTAATTTAATTTCGACGCTACAAACAAACACTTCAATTTTATTTCTATGTATTTATAGATTAAATGTATACCGTTATCTACCAGAACACTGCTTTTCCAGTATTAATATGAAATTTGTTTTGACAAGTGCGTCGTCGGGATCGGTGAATGGAACATCTGTACACTATCAACCAACTGTTGAACCTCGCGTTGAATTAAGGGTTAAGAGCAGTCAACTTTCAGTCTAATTATAGTGACGGATAGTGTATAGGTATCCGGACTTGGTTTAATTTAAGACATGCTATTCGTTTGGTTATTGACCGCAACTTCATACGGGATTTTTTTTTTTTAGTTATACTGAGCGCTTGTGAAATATGCATTATACTATCGTTATCGTTTCACTTGAGCAGTTTTTCTAAAGCGTTAAGATTGGAGATGTATATAAACAAAATATTTTAGTTTTTGCTAATAGATTTTTATAAGTTTCGTGACGACTCTGTAATATAATAATTTCGTTATTAATTGTCGACGTTTTGTAAAATTAAAACGTCCTTTGGTTAGTCTTTAATTTTTTTTTATTTACTAGCGGTCCGCCCCGACTTCGCACGGGTTTACATTATCGAAGTTTTCATACATTCGTATCTATATCTATACTAATATATTACGCTAAAGAGTTTATTTTTGACTGTCGACAGTCCGTTTAACGAGAAAGGCTATAATATGACATATTATGTCATCATGCTAAAATTGAATCTATTTTTTTTATACCTAATTTTACGCGGACTCAGCTAGTCGTATATATAAATTGTTTTTATACGAATTACTAACTTTTTGTAAATATACAATATGAAAGTTCATCAGAGATAACGTATGATTTTTCTAATCGGTCGTGTAGTTTCAGAACCGGTTCAATGCAAATAAACAATCAAGTCTTTCCTCTTTATCATATTAGTAGGTATAGACTAAACTATAAATGGGTCTTGTGATCGAAAACAGATTGAAGTATAAAAGGCTCTTGTCTCAGGCATTGAACTCTTACTCCCCTAGTGTGACCAATAAGATATCACGACCATTTTACATTATAAATACAGTGCTATTGAATGAGCAAAAAAATTCATAACAGCAATATCTACCGGGAGAGCGTAAGCAGCAATAGAGTTCCCATCCCATTAGCATTAGGTTCGCGTATTAGAAACGGTGTCGCATCGCCGGCCCACAAACTGGGTCACCCCGAGCTCTGAGACCTTATAGGAGATGTTTTCTTCGTGCCTTAAGTTATTTACTTCGGCCACTGAGGCGGGGAAAGTGGTTTCGGTTCATTCTTATACCTATTTTGTTGGCCTCTACCTGCCGAAAAGTTGTACGCCTCTACAGTCGCCTCACGAACATTTTAACCCTAGTTTAGTAAGTCGGTTATTTAAGCCTAATGTAAACCTAGTAAGTCGATTAATCGACTTTACTTGGGATGGAAATGTTCGTGGTAGGTTCACAGGAGTCAAGTCTTAACAGAGTCACACCTTTCAGCAATGCTAATGCAACCTGCGTGACGCCTAAGAAGGGTCCGCTGTGGGCTAAGTAAATCAACGAGTTAATTTACTGAGGATAAAAATGTTCGTGCTAGGCTCACAGAACTGTTTCTGTTTTTTGTGAAAGAGACAGGGCATGAGGACTGACTGACAGACCTGCCTGGGGACTAGTTACTCCACAAAAAGAAAAGCGCAGTCAAAAATTCACCACAATATCAGTGTTGTATTTTAAGAGATGTACAACTGGGAAAGTGGCCAAGAGCATGTCAGGACACGCTTAGATAGAAGGCTTACGCATCTGATACGCGATAACGGTAAAATTGTTAAATAACTTCAAAAGTTTTTTATCCGATTTCGCTGAAAATAATTTTTCTACTGAGTTTTTAGCATGTTTTATCAACGTTGAAAATTTCAAGTCTCCACATCTAATAGTTTGGTAGTACAGAATAAAAAGCAGAAGGACATAGGTTCTAAGCGAAATCATGAAGATTCCTTGTAGGACTTCGGAACCCTATAAACCACATTCAAACAACAAATTAGTCAAACAAAAATTTAAATTAATAAATGTTAAATAAATAAATAAATTTTATGTACGCAGTGTTCTGTTATAAATGAAGTTTTATCATGGCTTACGTTATTCACTTCGGTGACCGATGCGGAGAAAGTGGATTCATTAGCTATAAAATATTTTTACGGCGCTAGAACGCCATTTTTGCGTGGGCGCAATCTGTTTAGGTAAATAAGGAATCGGGTTGTGGTTTCGATTCTCGTCTAGGTGTCCTAAGTCTAAGTATATATATTTATTTATATATTCGCAAAAAAGTTGTATTAAAAGCGGCTGTTACCTTTAGCATAGGCGTTAAGTTAGGTTAAGTTACCTTGGGGACAGACGTCCATATGTCATATTGTCCTATGTAAAAAAGCTAACCTTGGCACCAGAGCTCTTAATGGGGATTGCGCGAAGAACACGGTACGATTAATAAAAGCTTGTTAAATTTTGCTAAAAAATTTCGCGGATGTGATGTGTTGAAAGAATTTTTCGCCGAGCTTTCATCAGATGAGAACGCTCAAAAGCTTGTAATAAATAGGTACATGGTATACTGCCAATTTAAAGATAATCTATGCTATAAATTTTTAGAAAAATATCGTCTTAAATATTATATCGTAATTAGCTGTACCATGCGACTTCATCCGCGTGGATTTTTTATCACTTAGGGGTTAAAAAAAAGTTTACGACCGATTCTCAGACCTACCAAATATGAACAAAAGTTTTCATGAGAATCGGTTACGACGTTTTGGCGAGGTTTGGCAACAAACATTGTGCCACGAGAATTTTATACATTAGAATTAAGATAGAGGTGGGGACAAGGATGCTACTGGCAGGCGATACACCTGAATAGAAGTCACTTCTGATACTCATGTAGATCAGAAGCGTTGCCGGCCTTTGCGAAGTATACGCTCTATTCTTGCAAGTCCTTGTTACTATTTACGATTACTTGATTTAAGTTTAACGGCGGCTAAGACTTTAACGGCTGTAAATAAGTGTTATAGCCGCTACACACGTTTCGATACATCGTTGCGAAAAAACTGTGCAGTTTAATCGACAACGACATAATTATCGAAACGTGTGTAGCAGTTATTAGTAACATTACTTAAAATCTCATAGTATGAAATAACTACATAACTTGCTTTATTAGTAAACTTTGATTCTGAGTTATTTACTAGGTATTTGATACATTCGCTCGTAAAATATCGCTAGCAAAGAAACTGTGACATAACATTTTGGATTTTGTAGACTCAACATGATTATTTTTAGCCGTTGCTAACTCACGAAGAAAATGACATAGCATAAGTGTGGCACCACACTATATGAAATTTATTATTAAGATTTTGTGAATTTGAAATTTGTCTCTCAAAGTTATGAGGGCGATGTCTAAAAGTCTTCAACCGAGATATTTTCTAGACATTTCTTGCCTGGCACTCAACTTCTTTGTGGAAATAGTTGCTAGCTTTGGTGTTTCTGAACTAATATGATGTAGGGATCTTAAAAGAAAAGAGCGTACTTATTCAAAGCCGGGAACGCGGAACCTTCTTGTGTTGGAACTGTCCACGGGCGTCGGTACTCACTCAGGTGTACCGCCTGCCCCTTTAGCCCTTATTTTATAAAAAAATAGGATATTTTTTCTATGGTCGGTAATGCATACATGATTTTTCCGAAACTGCAGGTAATGCATCTATGATTATTACGGTAATGCACCTAATTCATCCTTGATTCTTCCAGTAATGCGGGCAATGCATCCATGATTCTTCCGGTAATGCAGGTAATGCAACCATGATTATTCCGGTAATGCACGTAATTCATCCTTGATTCTTCTAATAATGCGGGTAATGCATCCATGATTCTTCCGGTAATGCAAGTAATGCATCCATGATTCTTCCGGTAAAGTAGGTAATGCATTCATAATTCTTTCGGTAATGCAGGTAATGCATCCATAATTCTTCCAGTAATGCAGGTAATGCATTCATGATTCTTGCGATAATGCAAATCTCTAGAAGAACTTACAATTAGATAAACATACCAAATCACTCTCTGTCATAAAAAAGCAACAGCAGTAACTTTGGTACATCTGCGTATATCGTCATTACATTAAAGCGATATCATCGTGAGCGATTAAATAAATATACAACTTTTCGTTTGAGTGTGGCAGATATAGCATTAGGAATCGTTAGAACATCCTAGTTTACAAGAACCGTCAAAAACACATTACAAGATGCTGATGATTCTGGTTTGTATCATCGAGCTGTTTTCTGTACGTAAATCAAATGATATTAATTAATATTAGCTCCTTTCGAAACAGATTAAATCAATTCTTTCAGATTTTTTTTGTTCATAAAGTAAGTCCAAGATAGGTATGTACTACTTATATTATAGGTACTTTATAAAATTACAATCTTGCTTAATAGCTAATAAGTAATTGAATTCTAACTTATGCTAATATATTATTTGATGACTCTACGAATGTATCAATACACAATCTTATTGTCTCTAATATCTTAAGGGTAAGAGATAGCTAGATTTTTTTGTATTTAATAATTGTTTAAGTTTGCTAAGTATAGGAATCGTTCTTTAATTAAATGTAAGGACCGAAAGCCTAACTAACATAACCTTTATTCACATTTACTTATTACTAGTTTAAAATCGCGACTTCATCTGTGTTTTTTTTAACCTTCATACAAACTTTCACCCCCTTTTTCACCCCTTTCAAATTTCGTTTTAGTAAGAAAAAGTAGCGTATGTCGGTCTCCAAGGTCCAATCTATCTCTATTACCAAAATTTATCGAAATCGCTTTAGCGGCGCTTTTGGTGGTTGGTTGACAAGTGTCGATCTCGTATATTGAAATAAGATAAGTATTTCCTAAACTATTAAAATAAATAGTGCTGAGTAATAAAACAACTGTTACTACCTCTATCTGTGTTTTATTACAATATAATTGAAAAAAAGTTAAAATTTGGCCCATGTGGTAGGCAACCCAGAATGCTAGCAGCGTTGCCTCGTTGGATAGCTAAGCTTATCCTTTGACTTAAGAAGCTACCAGCTTGTTCTTTTACATATATCGATACCTGCCAAGTAAATTCTTGTAACTCAAAATTCCCAACTTTATAGTAGAGAGTTACAAACACGTAAATTGAAATAAAATCGTCTTTATATAACACATTTGTGTATACAATTATATATTCAATGATGACGATTAAATTATTGTATACAATAATATATTAATAAGTGACTGTTATATTATAATTTCGTTGTTTGTAACGCTCTACTGCAAATCTGGGTATTTGGGGTTACAACAACATACGTGAGAGGTATCGATACATAGTCGTAGGAAAATTGACGTCTTTATGTGCAAATAAAATATTTAACAAAGAAATCTCTTGGACATTGATATTAAACAAATAAAATAATTGATCGCTGTCCTAAACTAAAACTGTATTCGCTACAAGGCATTATAAATCGATTGTTCCTGGCTTATAAATTTAACACAATAAATTTAACAGTCTAAAAAAGACAAAAAAATACAGCGATTATAAAATTAAACGGGTTTTAAAAATATGGCTTACTATACTGACATATTCGGACACAGAAGATATGATAAGACAAGCACGCACGCACACACGCACGCACGCGCGCACAAACACGTATACACACACACGCGCGCATACACGCAAACTTACTTTAATAATATGCATGTAGTACTATGATTAACTCACAGGTACAAGTTCCTGGAACACAGTTTAAACTAGCTCAAGCGCTAGGGTTACATAATTGTTCTTGTGAAGGTGTTTTAATTTGAATAAACATATTTTGATAATGTAAATTATCGTCACTGAATCCAGTATGGTCATGAATAGAACCTGTAACATTACCGAATTGATACTTCCTTTTCTACTATCTTATTCAAGCTGTTTGTACAATTTAATGAACATCAACCATCAACCCCATAAAAACATCCAATGACTAAACTTTTATTTCGAAATTTTCTTTTACTCCCTGCATATGTTCGATTAAACCAAAACTTGTGCCAACCAAATAATGTCGAGTCGCCATAATGAAGAGAAGGAATATTCCGGATTGTGACTTGACAACCGTCATTACACAGATTAGTTAATATACTCTGTGAAGTGTTGAACACAGTGACCTAAAAATAATTCTGTCACCTTCGTAATAATAATATTGGCCATTAAGAGATACCAGAGATCACCGGCTGGTCGAAATTCGGCCACAGATCTTTAGATTTGCATACCCTATACTTATTAATAAATTATTTTTAAATAAAACGAAAACCGCCTTCAAATACAAAAAGGCAAGGAACTAAAAAGCAAAAAATAAATAGTACTTTCATACGATTTAGTAGACACTTCCTGATGTTCTGAAGACGATACCAAGCCAAATAGGTTCTCAGCTAAATTGATGCAGATGGCACCGACTTATTATGGGACCAATCGGGAAACACAAGCTTTCAAATGAAACAAGAATCATCAAGATCTTTTCATCATCAAAAATGTGTTACTATCTTATTTTAAAATATTCAGCATTATTTTGATTAATAATAAATGTAAACGTCACTACTATTTATTCCTCTTCATTGTGTTATTTTCTAAGTAATATTTATTATATGTTCTCGCGGCTGATTATTTGCATCTCGTAAATTCGAATCCCTCACCACGCTCAGGATTCTACATTCGAGTCACTGGCTACGCTCGTGATTCAATCTAAGAGTTCCTCGCTTGCTCGGGACTCAAAATTTCCACTCGCAGCAAAAAACAAATTTGCTCACTTTTTGCACAGATAACTATTCTCCAACTACAGGCAACTGCAACTAGGAGTTTTACAATTGTCTGTCTTTAAAATATATATATATATATATATATATATACTGTTTTCCCTCTATATTGATTAATTGATTCTTCAAGTACATACATACAAGTTCATAGAGTGCAATATTATTTAGTGGGGTATTATAAAGTAAGCAAAGTTCAAACTATCATGAACTCGGTGGCAAAAACCTTTGACGATGAGAGAATGCCATAAAGTGACAATAAACTTTTATCAAACTAGACGGTGGGATTGTAAATTTTGAGTTCTCTTAAATAGTTTTCACGACTTGATGGAAAAGTTTAGTTGAAAAGTCGGGTTTAGACTGGAGGGTTTGAAATTAAAAAAGATTTGTCTCGACGAATATTTTGATCTTACATTATTTCCGAATACAGCCCTATCAGATTTGGGAATAATTGTGTATAACTTGTTAAGAACAAGAATTCTATTTTTATTTTTTATTTTACAAGGGGCAAACGAGCAGGCAGCAGGCAACTAAGTGCCTGCACAACCAGGAAAATGCGTTGCCGGCCTTTAATGGCGAGCTTAGGCCACCGGGAAGTCCCACAAACCGAACGGAACGCAATAACAATACCATCACTTGACGTGACAGCATTGCTGCCACTTCACGCCGATCTTATGGAAATTTCGTTCGTTCTTTCATTGTGTAGGTCGCCACATCCTTCATAAGCCTAAAGTTGGTCCTCTGGTCGTCTGTGAGTCCAGTCAGTTGGCACAGTTCAGGCACCAGACATATCATAAAGTCCACCTTTTCGTCCACACCGGGCATACGCTTTGAATCTCTGAAAAAATTTTGTTGAAACATTCATAACTCATTTTACATGAATGTGGTAATCTATAAATATAAATCTCGCTTGTAAATGCATAACGATTAAGTGATTGTACAGTATTCACAGTTGACCTCTTATGTTTGCTTTAATTATTTATTAAAATAATTAAAGTAACTTACTAATACTTATGTTTACTTTACTAATTACTTAACTAATACTTATGTTTACTTTAATTATTTATTAAAATAATTAAAGTAAACATGAGAGGTTGTGATTCTTTATCATTTTTGATTTAGTACCATGGTTGAATTGTATAAATCAATCGGTAAAACTCGAATGAGTTTATGTTTGAATCATTCAATGTAGCATAAAATGTTAAATTTTAATATAATAAATAAAGAACAAAAAATAAAAAAATAATAAAATTGAAGCGTGTGTTGACGTTGATGAACATACATATATACGATGCAAAACACAACTTAAAAAAAATTGTATGTCTGCTTATTCTGGGTAATCTCCGAAAGGGGTGGACTGATTTGGACAGGATTTCACAGGCAGATAGCTGATTTTTTTTTGCTTTTAATGAAAATAATTAGGGTTTGGCAATTAATTAAAAAAAAAACCCTCAAGATTTAACAAAATCACAGAATTTAGGCGGGCAGAAGTCGCGGGTTACAGCTAGTATAAAATATTGGTACTATAGGAAAATTGCGAGGACGAAAGAGTATGAAATTTGGCACGATTATAGTAACTTAAATCGAAATCTTGAAAACCGCGAGACGTTCAAAGATGATATTTGGCAAGGACGTAGTTTATAGTTAAGGTAGACATCTGCCAAGAACAGATTTTTCGATAAATTTACGACTAGGTTAAGCTAAGTTTAGAGGGGTTCCTCCCTGCACTGAGAAGAGCCCGCAACAAACTCAATCGGGTATTATTTTTTTTTAAATCACCTTTTTCATAACAGTTCAGATTTAGTTAGAGCAATTTACTCCCAAGCACTATCATCATTCCAATAGTCCTTTAACATTATAATACGATTTCTGAATGAGTTTACGTTTTATAAAAGGTTTAAATTTATTTAAAGACATCTCCTGAAGGAATTAGAATATTTAAAGACAGATCCCAATAAAACCAGATTAGGGAAGCCTAAAAGCTCTCGCAAGCTTAGACGGACGAAATAGAGAGATACTGCTAGTAAAACATATTTGTTAAATACATATTTGTTTATTAAAATAAATATTTACCTGGAAATTAACATTGGTTGATCTACATCCACAATATCAATGCCATAGTTTTTCTTATAATATTCCATGTAACTGATTTTCACCATTTCTCCTTTCTCACACTTCTCAAACGTTGATCTTGGTGTCATTGTGTCGTCAATACTGTCTACGCTGTAATACGAATGGAAAAAAATAATTAATAACTTGTTTATTTATTTATTTCTTTTTTTTTTTATTACTGCACACTTTTCAAAGCATGATCTTGGTGTCATTCTGCCATCTGTACTGTCTATGATGTAATACAAACGATTTTTTTCATTCATGCGTACAAGATGCCCACCATTTTAACTGACCATTAATAAGCATGGACTACTTTATATATCTATATATATACTAGCGGACCTGGCAGACGATGTCCTGCCCGAACGTTGGGCTACTTACTATTTACTTCTATTATCCTATATCATCCCGTTCCCGATCCCGTCCCCGTTTCCGCATTATTAGAAATAACGAATGACTACGAATCGTTTTTGCTTTGTGCAACGGTAATAAAGTGTAAATAGACTCTTTGATGTCATGAACACACCTACATTTCTTAGACAATAGTGAGTACTTGTAATTGAATATGAACTTTATCGAATAGTAATAAAGTTCAAATTGACATTTTATTTAGAAAACGTTTGTATGGGAAAAAGAAAAGGGCTGTTTTAGGGTTTTCCCGGCAATTATTCGAATTTTTCTCGTCGTAAAAACCATCCTTGGACTTCAACGAACATTTAAAAAAAAGAATTGGTAAGATTGGTCCAGGCGTTGTAGAGTTATGCGCTTACCAGCACACTTTTCGATTCATTTTTATATGTATATAGATATATGGCTTACCGGAACAGCTTCTTATTGTATGTGGTCATAACGGAGGATCCAATCAGTTTGTCAGTGATGGCTCTCTTCCAGTTAGTCCCCTCGGCCTGCACGGTCTCCTTAATTAGCTTCAGAACAGACTGGGTTCTTAACACACGATGAGTTGAATCCAGGGTCAACATCAGACCACCCTCGTATTCGTCCACCGCTGTCACATACCTAAAATTATGCAAAAATGCATTTTTACACTTTTTTTTAGGGTTCCGTACCTCAAAAGGAAAAATGGAACCCTTAAAGGATCACTTTGTTGTCCGTCCTTCTGTCTGTCTGTCTTTCAGGACCCTTTTTTTATTTTTTTTATATATTATTGTATCAATAAAATTTACAACAAAAAAAAACATAAATACAAAAAAGTGTACAATGGATAACTTTCTTAATTCCTTAACCTTTCTTAATTCAATAAATTGCTATGAACTGCTGGCCTTCTGGTCGTGCAGATGTCCATGAGCGCCGGTAGGCACTTCGGTGCCTGCTGCCTGCTCGTTTGCCCCGTTGTAACACAGAAAAAAAAAATGTCTTCTTAACTGAAGAAAGTTTTGTAGTTAAAATAACAATAAATTATATAATATCATTAATATAACATTCTAACATCACTAATCACTTAATCAAATATTATCAGAAGACATAATTTGTGACGTTTTTTATCGAATTATAAACGGAATAAGACGTAAATGACAAAACATTTTTTGTGATGCTCCAAAACTCAACTATTTTGAGTTAGGACAGTTTAGGAATAAGCGTGAGATAAAGTGACTCTGTTAAGCTTTCACGCCTAAACCGCTGAACCAACTTAAATGAATTTCGGTATATAGATAGATTGACCTTAGGAGAATGACATAGGCTACTTTTTTTCACGAAAATGAAATTTGTAAGGGGTTAAATAGGGTTTCAAAGTTTGTATGAAAGTCGTAGTAATCAACGCGTATTAATTCAAAATTTTAAACTGGTCATTAAAGGTCAGGAACGCATCTGCTAGCCTTCTGGTCGTGCAGATGTCCATGGGCATCGGTAGGCACTTAGGTGTATGCTGCCTGCTCGTTTGCCCCTTGTAACATAAAAAAAAATCATGAATTGAAGTTACTATATATTTTTAGAACTAGCGTTTAAATCATTGTCCTTAGTATCATAATCATCATCTACAGCCCTTTCTATCCCACTGCTGGGTATAAGCTTTCCCCTATTTGCACCAGCTTTTACGTTCCCAAACTATTCTGGACCAAAACCTTATGAGGATGTGCTATTTTTTCCTAGCTGCGATAGATGAGGCAGGCGATTTTTTCCTAGGTGTGGAATTTTATTACATCCAACTCCCATATTAAACTCTCTAATTTGGTTCAACGTAGTAACGGCACGCTAAATCCCGAAGGCTAGTACTTTACGGTTTATTGCTTTCCCTATGGAATACCTTCTAGTTGCGGGCCAGATAATAAATTTAGTCCATATAGCCAATTTAGAACAGATAGTAATCCTGGATTGTGACAATTAAAAGTCATTGTTTTTTATTGTATAGTTTTTTTTATAAACAAGGGGCAAACTTGCAGGCGGTTCACCTAAGTGACTACCATCGCCCATGGTCAAATGCGACATGAGAGGACTCGCAGATGCGTTAGCGGCCTTTGAGATATGATGTTTTTTTCTTGAAGGTTCCTAAATCGTATCCGTTCGGGAATACCGAAGGTGGCAACTGATTCCTCAGAGAAAGTTATAGTTTATTTGTATGATGATTTTGTGTGATGACACACTTTTTACTCAAAACCTAATAGTTCTAGTCTCTAAATCTAATAGATTTGAAATTCTGGGAGGGATACTACCTTATGGGCGGACTGACGGACTGAAACCATAAGGGTAAAAATACGGAACCCTAAAAATGGGGCACCATTATTGAATAAATTGAACTCGCAATGAAATTGCCAGCGATTAAAAATTTTTAACGAAGATCCTTCCAAGTCGTATAAAGTCAAAAACGCTGGAGTTTATATATATATATATAGAAATGCTATAGGCTATATATCATCACGTTAAACATTACCTTCTCTTCATCCTGATTTTACTCCTCAAATTTCCCAACAACGCTCCATACAACTCGTGTACCGATTATGCGGTAGAAACACCACAAATCACAAACGTGTCGTACTAAAACCCGTAACCTCAATTTAATTTAAATTTAAAACAGATACAAATACTTTCACCTGCTTACTCAGATAAACAGGGTTTCCACTTAGGATGGAAGACCGCAAAATCCAATTATTCATTTCGAAGTAGCATCGCTACAATGAAAAGGATTAAAGGCAAACGTATAAATTTACGAAGTACGAGTATAAGCATTTATGATAAATGGATTCTCACGTTGTAGGCCTTTATTTTTATTACTTTTAAAGACAGTTACGTATAACATATCATGCAAGAAGGATGGTTAGCATTCAGTAAGGCTGAAGAAATAAAGAATAGAGTTTAAAGTACATAAGTGGCACGAGTCGTGAGTAGAATATTATACGCTTATATAATATTCTACTCACGACTATTTATAAGCTTACGCTATAATAGTAGAATAAATATACGCTTATAATATGAACAATACGTAAAAAACACAGACAATTAGCTGATCAGCCGAAACTTTGTTGTATATTAAAGTTATGGCTGATATACATATATACTCTATGTATTTGAGTTCAATTTTGTTACTGATATGCACGACCTGCTCACGACTCGCGCCGGTAATTTTAATGAGCTCAGGAACTAGAACTATTTATGTTCTGGCCGTTATTCCATTTTTTGTGTGCAGACATCTTATTTATTGCATATTCCTATACGATTTAATATTTATTTTCCCAACAGGATATTATACAAGCATTATTAAATTGTCGAATTGATGTTTTCTAAAAATCGCAATTGTAATAAAGACAATATATTTTTTGATTAGCCTATAATGTCCCACTGCTGGGCAAAGCCCGAAACCCACTCTTACACCACTCTCATTTATACGGAGCTAAGCTAATCCACATTATAATCCACATAATAATTAGCAGAAGTAAATGGCGTGCTCATGAAGAGGCCCTAGTCCAGTAGTGGACTGAATCGGGCTGAGGATGATGAAGATATACACATATAAGAAGAAAAGTTAAAAAAATGGAAATAGCGAAGTAGTTGAAAGAAAAACAGTTTACGCACCTTACTTAAGTGAGTATTCAATGCACTCGTGTTAATTTAGTGCCCTTGCCTTCGCTGGGGCACTAACATAACACTCGTTCATTATTAGCTCACTTCACACGCTCGGTGCAATAATCTACTATTTTAAGTGGGTATTAGCTCGCTCGAGATTACTTGCAGATGGTGAAAGGGGCTACTACATATTTTATGAACGTTCGGGGTAACCCCGCAAGTGACTAGGGTGGGCACCCGAGGGATATAGAGCCTGTTTTGAAGGATATACGAGTGACGGGCCAAAAGGGTACACGTTCAAATTATCCGGATCCGGAAGCTACTTTATTAATGGAGTTAAATTATGATTGTTTTGGTCAAACTGGACGAATTTATCGGAAGCAATGAGCGTGGCGTATCTTAAATAATATAACTCATCCCAAGTGGCTGGATAAGTTTTACGAAATTTTGTTTGAGTGGAAAGTTGTTAATCGAGAATAGTTTAGATTTACAAATGCGTCCGGTAGATGGCGTTATAGTGTACTTTTCCTAGCGTTATAGTAGTCTAGTACCAGGGTTCACTTAAATTGCAGACATTATAGAGCCAGTGGAAAGTTCAGGTGACCGACTGCCCAGTGACGTCATCTCCGGACCCCCTCTTTTTTATTCTTACTATAATCTTACAATAAGATCTTAAATAGAAACAAGCTAGCAGCTTGTTCATAATTAAATTGTACTTTTAAGCTTAACCTGGATTATTAAGTTTCATTAAGAGAAAATTTTCTTCAGGTGCAGAAGCTCGATTTAATCAAGCTTTTCATTCCAGTTGGAATTAAAAATGTAATTTCTCATATATTTTATCTTAGAATATAAAAACAACGTTTTACTGCGTTCGTTCATGTGTATTACCCAAATAATTCGGTAGTAGTAAAGTTTTGTAAATTTGTGTGGTTGGTACCTGGATTCCAATTTTCCATGGATAGAAGACTCGAGAATGGCCGGCCAGCCTTTGCGAAATGACATACTCTTTCTATATGACCCGTTGGTGCACAGGCAAATACTGCCTTCTGCTCCGGGGTCGCGGGTACGATTCCCGGCTCTGGTCTTGGTGTATTATCTATATGTATGTATTTATATATTTAAAAAAATGTGTATAACAGACGTTTGTTACCAATAACACGGACATTAAGTTGTCTAACTTAGGAACAGACGTCCTTGTGTCATACATTCCTGTATATATTTATTTGTTAAGACTTAGGGATTGTCTGTATTTATATATGTATGTATTTATATACTAAAAAACATATTTGTGTATTACAAATTTAATAAGTTACCTACCTTAGGAACAGCTGTCCGTGTGTAATATAGTGCTATATATTTATTTATTATTTATTTTTTAACGACGTTTCACTTTACTGAAAGTTTCCTATGAAAGCCCTCCACTTCACTATCTTTCTAAGACCAACTTATTATCATAAGTAGTTTAAATGGCGAATTAGACATAGCTAAGTGCGAAATATGGCCCAGTGCAGAACTATGATAAGGGTCATTTCACTAAATTACAGGATTTTCCACTCAGAATTGGTAAAGTTTAAAGACGAAAGAAAGTTTTTAAGGGTTATATAAATTTATTTTAGAGAAAGCGAGAATAAAGTTATCAGAGTGAAATTTATACTCATATTTCCATAGCTTCAAAAATTTATCGTTGCCACTCCGAACGCAAGCTTTTTTTAAAAAAAAAGCAGTGATAATACAAGGCATTTCAAAATAGTCCTGTTGTTCTTTAATAAAAAAAGTCATGTAAATACTGCAATATTAAATAATTTAGCTCGAAGTATTTATTTATTACATATTTACTTAATGATATATACAATATAGGAGGATGTAGTGTAGTAAAACGCCAACTATTGCCATCCTTAGAGACGTTTAAAGAAATAAGATTGAACACCATCACCACGATGAAGACTAAAAGAAGGACATCATCATAGGATATGATCAGATCGGAACTGGTTGGGCAGGAAAGAGAACACTGAGAAGTGTTGGTGGCCACCCCAAAAGGATCCTTTAAGCCTACACCTGGGTCGAAAGTCCCAGGCGCTGCCTTGGTTCCTGACTCTGCAATACGATGGACTCGATATACGCACGATCAATCCATGGAGCATTGCTAAGAAATCTGTATATTTTAGATTTCAACTTCAAATGCTCAAACTAAACCACTATTATTGAAGTACGCTCACTGATGAGCCTTCACCCATCGTGATGTGCCTTTATATACATTTGTATAAACATATACATAGGGATATGAGTACATTGGAATTCCTGCACTCTTTTTGTAGGGCAGTCGGTGAAAATAATGCTAAGTAAGTTTACATCGTCGCGTTCTTAAAACGAGAGACGTGACCTGATTCAGTCCATCTGTCATCCCTTTTTCACTTGCACACGTTTTAAATTCATCTGACAGAGAGAAAACATTTTTACAGTGTGCCACGAGTGAGCTTCATATTTGGGTTGTGATCACGATATAAAAATATTTTACGACGCATTGTTTACTTTTAATTATGGTGAAACGTGGGGATTATGACTCATTTTTTGGTTATTTAAAGCTTTTGCGACTCCATTTAGCTTGTTATGTGAGTTGTGTTTCGAAACACGGAGGAGGTCGGATATCAAATATAAACCAGTGCTAGAATGGGTCACCCATCTATCACCCGGCCGCAGCCAAAACAACTTCACTTAGCGATCAACTCAAATGCCGACCACTGATTAGGCCACGACCTCCTCAAGACTGTCAATAGTATTGTACAATACAAGCAAGACCGTCTTAGCAGCGCCTTAGTTTCGAATACCTGTCATGATCACTCAAAATTCACAATGGGGCATTGTCCTTACCTGTATAGAGAGCATTTGTCTCACCTTTAGTGTCATATACCTGCCACAGTCACGATCACTCGAACTTCATAATGGGCCATTGTACTTACCTGTAAAGAAAGCATGCTCTAACAAGTTCAATCAACTTTTTTATAATACCTACCGTAAGACTGCCTGGTTAGGGACTCTTACCCTATCATACTGTAATAGGGATATGTTATGAAATGTTATGCTGAGGAGGTTGTAGCTTAATCAATAATCAGTGGTCGACATTTGAGGGGATCGCTGGGCTAAGCAGTTGTTACCGCGACCGGGTGATAGATGGCTGATCCATTCTAATACTGGTCTCCAAATATCCTCCTCCGTGTTTCGGATGGCTTGTTAAACAGTAAGCTCTCATGAATATCACTGAGATTAGTCGTATGATTGTAGAGGTTTTGGGATTCCGGGGATGATGTCATCATCTTAACTCACTCCACAGCCACATCCTCTGCAACTTAAGCGGATCCCGTGAATAGACCTGGATAACGCTAGGAAAAATATAACTGTCTATGTGTAAGATCGAAATTATATGTATAAACGATTTTTGGGAAATCCACAAAAGTCTAAAGAAGTCGGTGCCATCTCCACAGGTTTAGCACGGAACCTATTTGGATTGGTATCAACTTCAACAAATCAGCAGGTGTCTACTAAATCGTATGAAAGTACATATTATATTCAACTCTTTAGATCCTGGGCGCTTTTTTAGAGCGGTTTTCTTTCTATTTTAAATTAATTTTTATCCTAAAAGTGTTTTGGATTATTGCCAAAATTGAAAAGCTATCAAAGTTTATGCAGAATTTGTATTTACAAACGTGATAAATAATGCGCAAGTGATGATTAAATGATGGAGACATTATTACAGTAAGATTTCAAATGTTTCTTATTCATATCACATTAAATTTTGCGGTGTTGCCTGGGATCGATCCAACAAACAGATTTGAGTATTTTTGACAATATTATCTGTTTCGATATTACAGTTTATCTCTTATCTGATTGATCGGAAATCACATGAGAATCCATAGACAGCCATCGGCTTACGTCGGCAACGTCTGATATGTGTTTCTCGAACGTAATCAGTTACGTGAAGGTTAAACCCCCTTAAGATAAAATATGTTCTAATGACCTTACTCTTCTGCTTTTATGATAGTTAAATAACAAGTTGTTATAGCAATTGAAAAACAATACAAAAAACACTTTGACTTTGAAGATTCTGCAATGATTGAACGAAAGTTTGAGCAAGTTTCATTTTTATTGCACCATATTGCGTCGTGTAGGGTAATTGTTGCGCAATATTTTACAATATGTGGGTTATCTTGACGACGATTAAATATGCGCGTCAAAAACTGGTGGAAAAAGAAAATATAAAATTTAAGGGAAGAGAGTTAAAAGTTTATCGTTTAATGTATTCAATTGTACAGAGGGTTGTTGAATGTCAATAGCAAAGAATATCATGATCGTGAAAAAAAAGTACACCTAAATCTTGCTCGGACATTTTTTTGCGCACGA
The DNA here is from genome assembly GCA_024363005.1 of Charaxes varanes. Taxonomy (NCBI): domain Eukaryota; kingdom Metazoa; phylum Arthropoda; class Insecta; order Lepidoptera; family Nymphalidae; genus Charaxes; species Charaxes varanes. Next base: position 304,382 of record JANCMC010041355.1, read on the forward strand.
TTCTCTTGGCGACCTTTTTTTACAAAGTGTAATAATTATATGGTACATTAATGGGTATTTATCACACCCAGGTCACCCAGTACCGAACAACGTTATACAAATGCTTTCTCCTATTTCTTCTCTCTTTCAAGAATTCTGTTCAAGGTTGCCAGAGGTACTGGAATATTCTTCCCTAAAAAGAAAATAACTTAAAGTTGATATTTTTCACCTATTATTAATCTCGTCTCTATGAATCGTTTTAGTTTTTATTCTGTATTTATCTTCATTTACCATCATTTATAATCCTTTTTTTCAACTAGATGGATATAGATATAGATCTTATAAAGACCGTGCTGAAAAAAACCAATTACAGAATGCCGGGAGCATTCTGTAATCAAGCTACCGAAAGGAGCAGATGGAAGTTCCTCTCAAAAAATGCGGGGCATCTTCATAGTGTTCCATGACCACGATCACTATGCCAAGAGAGAAGGCATAAGAAGAAGATGATATAATCCTTTTTGTTTGTTCTAAATTCAAATTTTACTGCTTAGTCTCTTTTAAGTCTTCGTCATGTCACATGACTTTGGCAACATACGATGTGAGTGTCAGTGCATTTAATTCCATTAAAAAAAAAATTAAAGTTATTTAGATTGTTTATAGTGTAGGTCTGCGGTCGGCAACGCGTGGCCTGTGACCTCCCTTTTTATGGTGCGGTAAATAATATTTAGTTAATTACATTACATGATTGTAAAGTTTTGGTGTATTGTACTAAATTTAGCATTTTAATATAGCTTACAAGGTCTATGTACATATATAAATAACTAGACAACTATTTCCACATAATTATTATCCAACCAGCGGACCCGTCAGACGCTGTCCTGCCCGAACGTTGGATATAATCCCCGCTCCCGTTCCATTCCCGTATTATTAGAAATCTATCGTCTGGTAGATATTTCAATATTAAACTAGTATTATAAAATGATCACTTACCCAGCTTTATCTGCTGGAATCGGGTTCAGCGCTGGCCAATTGCCACAGGCATATTGATAGAAGTCGTGACAAGGGTCTGCACCAGCGTCCATGTACTGCTTCATTATATTAGCTTGCGTGTGCCTGATAGTGTCTCTGTCTCCTTGTCCTTTCCAAAATGCGTGTATACCTAATCATTAATATTACTATCATAATTTAGCAATTTTTATTTGTACGATTCACGATATACGTGGACTTCTCTAGTTCCAGCTTCTAAAACGATATTTCAACATGCACCAAATATATTAAAATATTGATTATTGTTTTCATTTAGGTGACTTCCAGTTGCTTTAATATTGGCCGGAATTGGTCTAAATTTATGATGGCCAAACCATAATCTGATATGCTTATTGATTACAAAATGTATGTTTGTCAACAATGAGAGGGTATTCATGAACTTGACTTATATCTTGCACGCTCAATTGGATAATAGTCAGCGAATTATCCACTTGCCACAACAACATGCGTATATAAGGCCTAGTAAGCATAGGATCTATATTTATAAGCAAACCAAAACTGAATCTTTTGTAAACAAATTCTTTTAGGTACTTGTCATTTATTAGTTCACCTCTTATCTTTATAGCTATATTTATACACACTACGACACAGAAACAAGCGAGCACGTGGTTTATCAACCAACTAACTTGGCCTTTATAGACCTACATCATCAGAAGCCTTGCAGGCTCGTTGTCTTGTTTTTGGTCTTTGTTAAGATTTGTTATTGACCAAGCGTCTGTGTGCCATTAAATTAAAAAATAGTAATATACTCTTTGGTGAGTTACCGGGAATCCATATAAACCCCCTTCGGCGCATACACACCCCCTCCTGTCCACGAATTCAAGAAGAAGTTGCAAGTCGCTACAACAACCATTACCAGGTCTGCAGACCTTGATCGTGGTGGAGATGGTAGTCCAATCCAGGTCAAGACACTCAAACACCCTTCCATTATACTTTCCATTAGAGTTTCTACAGCAATTTTGAGAAATAAAATGTGGTGTTGTGGAACACCGTTGAGTATTTTTGGACATCGTAAACAATTCCTTATAACACTTCCCGTGATAAACACAATACAAGATGCGGAGAGATCCGACACCTCTTCACAAAAGCAGATAATACACGCACGCTTGACCATAACTTGACCTAACTCAAAAAACTGATTTTTGGGAAATCGCACAAAGCGGTTTGTCATTAACGACTTATTCCGCTTATTGTTCGATAAAAACGGTATTATAGTAACAAATTATGTATTTTAATAATAGTTAACGAAGCGATTAATGATATTTTATTATTTTTTGTCCTTTAAGCAAAAAACTTATTTTAGTTAAAAAGACAAAATAGCTGTATCTCAGTATTGGATGGTGATATCTAAATAGTTCTTATTGGCTGATAGAGGATGTTGAAACGAAGCTGCCTGTATCATTAACTCACTTTAGACCTTAAGAGTAATCGGTCATTTTATGATTGAGCGTGCGAATTATGTGAACCTGTCATACCTGTGTATGATCTAACTGGTTTATACACGTGAGCGGCGGAACTCATTTCACCTTCTTCAAGTTCAGGTTGCCGACGAACTTGCTCAACATCGTCCAATGGACCGCGGTCAACATAAATTTCAGGATGCACCACGCTATTAAATATGCAGAAGATTATATTAACGTTAAGGGTCATCCATAATTTTTCAGCTTATTCCTTGACTATTGATAGAGTGGTCGTGGTCATGGAACACTATGAAGATGCACCGCATTTTTTGAAAGCAACTTCCATATGCTCCTATTGGCAGCATAACGGGAGCATAATAATTCATAAATCACGTCACACGTTAAAGTTGGGTATCACCAATATGTGACATAGTGTGACAAAGAGTAGGGTGGGGATCAAAAAATGTGACATATCAAAATTGAAAATCGGAAAAAAATTTAAGCTGTTTTATTTTTATTTATAATACATGCAAGAAAGTGAAAAATATGTAATGTCACATCGAGGGGAATGGTTTCAAAAATGTGACAAATGTGACAAGATCGGGAGTCCTTGTCACACGAATTTATGGATGACCCTTTACAAAGAAGTAAATTTTCATTTTAACACGTGTAACGTATTTTATACCTACCGGGTTGATTAATTGCCACGACACGTCAAATAAAGGTCCGTGCGTGTTTTATACGACTTACTTGGCCGTAACGTCGAGGATTCGATACGTGCTAGTTCTGATTTCATTCCTTATTGCAATATTTAGCAATTAACTTGTGTAAAACGGCAGCACTAATATTTCGGTTCGTACGTTCGGTTCGGACGTTCGATTTTCTATGTAAAATTAAGTAAAAGTATAGAAAATGTTCGTGCTAGGCCCTCTGGTGTTGCTGTTCATGACCGTCCGTGAGCTTCGGTAGTTACTTAGGTGAACCACCTATCCGTTTGCCTCTTGTTATATATTAAAAAAATAAAGATATTAATTACGTAATGCTAAAATATATTGAATTGTTGGTTATACCTTTGGATGTTAACTTCTTCCGCGTCTTGTTCGTCGGATTCACTCTCATAGTCGGATTCTTTATCGGTTTCACCTTTTTCGTCACTTCCTTTATAATCCG
>JANCMC010041369.1:0-34106 GCA_024363005.1 Charaxes varanes
TCACAAAGTGACATTAATCGGGTCCCACAGTTTAACGTGCCTGCCGAAACACGAAGGAGGTCGGATATCAAATATCAACCAGTGCTAGAATTGGTCACCCATCTATCACCCAGTCGCAGCAAGAGCTACTTAACTTAGCGACCGATTCAAATGCCCACCACTGATTAGGCCACGACCTCCTCAACTATGTCAATCTTCTATAGATTTAAAGTAAGCTTAGCTAGCTGTCAGTTCACAGCCTAAATTAAACACAAGATACGTTTTGATCCGTTACTTAGTCTGACTACGAACAATCAAATCAGATATTTATAAATATTAAACAACTTAATCTATAGAGAACATGATAGAGATATGTATCCTTATACGAGACACATTGTAGAAGTACGTTTTCATAAATTTTTAGTAATTTAAATCTCCAGAAAACCCTAAAAGCAGTGAGTCTACTAATTTATGCACATATGTTACTGCTACAGTGAGCGTTGTTGCAAAACTCGGTACTAGAGTCTAGCTTCTATTCAATTCACATTTACTCTTAATAAGAGGTTCCTGCTTAAATAGGTACTTTGAAATTTAAATAGCTTTGAGATTTAGCACTACACCGGCTAAATAATTTTATTCAGCTCTGTAGAACATGTAATATTATCTTTTATCCCTTCTTAATAATTTTTTCCATGTTCTATAGAAAAATAATTTTAAAAATCGTTATCTTTAAGAGATGATATTGATGATATATTCCGATTATTGATTATTCGCCCAAAACATGTATCAGAGATATGTGAATGATATTATGTTTAAAATATACTGACGAACGAGCTGAGGTCCAAAGCAGTGGTAAGTTTATAATAAGTGTAGACCACTCATTAAAAAGCCCTATAATTGATGGTGATGACTCGACTTTCAAATATGGACAAACCACGGCACACTGCGGATGACCAAAATGCAAATCGCCTGAGTGCTAGTTTTTCCCATTTTTCTTTATGGCGTAGAAACCTGGACTGTGGAGGCAGCAGACCGTTGTCGGATAAACTCCTTCGAAATGTGGTGATGGAGACGCATTATGCGTATATCCTGCACGACATATTGTACAAATGTATCTATCCTAAATAGATTTAAAATAAAACATCGTTAACTGAGCAGTTACCTCTGAGCAGTGCTTTAGTTCTTTGGACATACTACCCGAAGCCAGGCTTCCAACTTAGAAAAACTCATCGTCACCGGATGGATCGTTCTAGAGGAAATAACCCCGTGCGAAGCTCGAACTAGGTGAAGGCGAACCTGAACACGGGTGTCGTGAATACAATGCATTTGACCTAGGATCGCCGTATTTGGCAAGATCTAACGAGAGGAGATGATCTCAAACATCACGATGCTCAGCAATGAGCAAACGACTAAAGGAGTTGGATCATTGATGACGGAATTCATATGGGCATGTTCCGAATGTTTTGCATCCATTACAAATACTTGGATAAACATAATTTTTTCATTATAATTTCCTTACGATCGATCCAAATGTTACGTCATAATTAGATGAAAAACAAAATTCATTCATCTAATTAGCATTTCCAAAATGGGAGAGGAACAATAATGGGGTTAATACAAAAAATCTGTAACCCTAAAATCCTGCGACAAAGTCGAAAATATCAGTTTCTGTGAATACTGCGTATTTTCATTACAGTACTTGTGTGCGAAACTTTCCAGTAGCAAAACTTTTGACGAAATGTTCGCTTGCACTCTCGCGGGGAATTTTCCGTATTTTAATCAACTCTGAAGTTTTGTTAAAAGTTTTTATTGCGTAGCCTCGAAATTCCTCACTGGTAGGAATAAAATTCGTTGGGATTTCTGCAGCAATGTTTAACTGTAAAGTATATGGGTAATCAAGTAAGTTAAGAGAGTACATAAAAAATGTTAGGGGTCTGACCCGTTGCTTGTACATAACCTGGACAGTAAACAATAATTTGGAAATATTTAATTATACGTAAATGACCTAACGTTTAAAAAACATGTAACTCAGATTTTTAAAAAAATGTACAGTTGACGAAGAACTATTAAGTACCTCTGAAACTTAACTATTCAGGATGGAATCTTAAAAGGCACTTAAAAGCTTAAAAAATAAATAGATTCTATAATGCGAGCTAGCGGGTGATCACAAAAGAATCTTAGGAAAAATCTTATAACTCGGACACCACAGACAAAAAAATTCAAGAAAAATGGCCTTATAGTTTTTTTTTAATGTAGCAACAAGCGTTTAAAACAAGAGCATATACCACTTTACAAGTAAGATACATTTTTACATCATCAAGAAAATAATTAAAATTAAGTCCTATTTTCGAAGGTTCTATTAAATTTATTAATACAGATATGCAAGAACAGCAGTGTGGAATTGTGTAATTAATTGCGGGTTTTGGCCACAATAAATCGTTTTAAAAATTATATTTTGGCCGGCGCCCGTCATGATGGACAGCGTCAGCTGTATGTTGAAACGGGCCTTACCGCTTGTGATACCACGCTGAATATCTTATTTTCAAACAAAATACATTTAAATAACCATATCAAAAAAGCAAGAGACTTTGAATTCGAGCGTTTTTTAACCGATTTCAAAAAAAGTTTGGTAAATAGCTTTTTAATCGGAAGAAACATGTAGGTAATTTAATAACGTCTCTTATTTAGGCTGTCTGTTATAAGAAGATAAAGACGACAGGAGGCGAACAAAAAGTAAAGAATCATATTATGAAAGGGAAGAAGTAGGTTTCCTTTGTAAAAGGTGTTACCACGGTGTTACGGTGTACCATAGTACAACATTAAAACATTAGTACACATTAAAACTTATATTTCAGTATAACTTATAGAACACTGAACCTGTTATTAACATATCATCAAATCAAATGCCAAATTCCAGTGCTTTTTCCTATTGATGTAAATGGGTGTGTAATTCGGTATAAACGAATTTCACACCCATTTATAAATAGCAGAAAAGTAAATTTCAGAGTTGTTGCTTAACGCCAATAGCGGTCTACGTGGCAGATAGCTCCTAATATTTAGGAAATATGAGGCGTGCACTTTGCATTTTTCAAACTATTTATCAATCGTAGACAACAGATCAAGTCTTCGTAGAGATCAAGTTGTGGACAACAGCTAGTTAGATAATAAAATTGAGGTACCTGTCACATAGAACTCCATGACCAGAAGTTCTGTTCATCAGTTCAACAACAGATGCGCATAGAGATTTTGTGATAGGTAAAACCCTCCTAGAAAGTCATTGAAATAAATTATTTCTATATAATGAAGAACGTCCGAAGCGCACTGATCAGATGCGGTAGTTTGGCTTTTATCGCGAAATATAAACGTCCTGTTATGTTTATTATGCGCAAAGGACCGGCGTTTTCTATTTTTCGAACACCCATTCTAATTCAGTGGAGCGGGGAACGATAAAACTGTGTAATTACTTGCTCGTGTTTTGTTACACCTGGTGCTCATCACTGAGACTCATCATCATTGAGTAATGATCATTACCTTTATGCGCGTATATATAACATGTGCTATCAGCTAATACACACTATACATACTACATGTGCAACCTCTTAAATAGGATACCTTTCCTTTTACCACAGTTAAATACCTAACTTTCAATTTGAAAATTTCAGTATTTTTTTCTTGATAAGTAATGATAATGAAACATTTCTTGATAAGTTTTATTACTTTTTTACACACATTTTGACAGTGACTTTTTCGCTTGTATTTTATAAATATTAGCAGAGATTATGCCGTCATTTCAATTCATACTACACGACGTTTTTGTTTAAACATCTATTGCAGATAATCATCAAACATTTCAGGTCTCTTATCTGCTTTAAACAACACGTTTGCTACCTTATAACGTGTCATTTTTAAACAAATATTTTTCGGAAGTATTTATCAACAGATAACTTTCGTGCATTCGCGTTTTAAATAATATTTTTGTGTAATGCGATATCAGAAAGCATTCTGACCTCCAAGAAAAGGCCATACATATTTCTCAAAACGCAATAAGGCATCTAAGGTGAATAGGTTGCCTGTTTGCTGGATTTTAAAATATAAAAAAAAATCCTGTCACCACAACCAAAATATAACAGTGTCATCAGGCGATAATACAAGTAACCTTAAGGTGAACTGAAGGCTGCAAGCTCTGTTACGACAAACTTTAATATAAAAGAACAGGAATACCTTTGATTATTTCTTAACTTTCTCTGGTGTTCTTGTTTTAAAAAATTTCCGTACGAACCTTTTTTACTTAAAGTTGTTGATGACAGTGCATTCACGTGCGAGTATTATTTAACAAACTGTTTATTTCTTATCATGTGATCTTATGTTGACGTTTAGGATTCCGTATATTCTTAAGGTTACATTGTGTCTGTTAATAATGAAGATACGAAAGTTAAGCATATTTTTATACGAAAATGTGTGATTCTAAATTATAAATAATGATAATATAACCTGTTTTAAAATATATTGAATAATATTCCTTGTGCAATAGTTTGTAAACTGCGATAAGTCTAATTAAGCAAGTTAAACGTTTTGTATTTATGAGGTAAGTTTTTGCAGTAATGGGAACTCATTAAAACGAAACCTCCAAGCTCGAGAGCCCTATTATACATCCAAAAGTATTCCAGCTGAATGCTGCTATTAAGGGCTATCTGTTTCAAAAACAACTACAAAACAAACTATGTATATGACATGTATATTTACGTAGGTCCGACAGTTTGTATATATTTATCTATTTCTTAGCATATGTTAGTTAAAAAATTTTTCATATAAACAATTCCTCCGGATACATTCTTCTGGTGTTTCCGAACGGATACATTAGGAATACATCCTAATCCATGTATCCTTTACCAAAAAAAAATCGTGCTGAGTTTGAAAAACATTAAAGAGTAACGTAATAGTCTGAGCAACTGAGAAGATCATATGAATCATGAAAAAACTATGTATTTGTTTACGTCGTCTGACAATATGTTGTTTTAAAAGCTTCATTTCCGAGCACGTTCGAATACTTTGCGAGCTTTTAGCGCGACTTGCGTTATACAATAAAACTACTTATATCAACTCTGCGAATTTGTAAGCTTTCCACAAACTTCCTACACTGAATGATATGTCGATACGACAACCGCATCACAACTGGAAGATCCCAGATTCGATTCCCGACTCCATCAGAGTGAAATGTTAAATTGGTAGCCTTATTTATGTTGTCATACTTGAAATGACGTAGGCGAAAATAAGTATAAAATTACTTTAGATTTGTTTTGCTAATAATATAGTAGTCCAAGAGAAGAACTTTCGTATTGCCTTAGTATAATTTTTAATATACAGAAATTCTAGTGTTATATATAAAGAGATTTTGTTACGAAAAAATGTCTATATGGGATTAAAATTACGCTGGTAGAGTTGGATGGTCGGTTAGATTGGTTCATAATGGATTTGTTCCTTCACTCTCTATAAAGTTTACCCTCTATGAAATTTATCCTCTATTCATAATTTTTCAACTGTTTTCTGAATTCGTGTTATATTATATTCTTAATTAAGTATTCTCAGTTAAGTGTAATATAGTGAAAAAAAAACGTAATGTCTATCTAATTGCGACAACCATAAACTTTAAGATTTTAAGCCTTATACCGCATCGATTTTTATAATATAGGTACATATATTATATTAAAATAGTAAAATGATCAAAAGAGTGTCAAGACACGCTTATATAGAATGGTTCAGTATCTGATAAGCTATAAACGTATTTATTAAATAAATCGCAAAAGTTGGTGTCCGATTTCGTTCAGAATAATTTTCCTAATGAGTTTTTTGCATGTTCTATCAACATGGAAATTTCCACGTCTCAACGAGGGGGGGGGGCACCTTAGGTGCATACTGATGGACGGACAGAGGGAAATTATAAGGGTTCCTTATCGTACTGCGGAACACTAAAAACGAGTGTGCTTCAGACCACACGACTGAAGTAAATCTCCTTTAAATCTATATGTATGTTTGATGTATTATACACATGTTTATATATGTATAATTGAACATTCAAATTAATTTACAATTTTATTCACTTTAAATGTAGAATGTTTAATGCATTAAAAAAAAAATATTGTTAAAACTGTTCAAGAAATAAATGTAATCGCGACACACTTTTCGTAACGCTCTCGAAAGACATTCCCCAGCTCACGCCCCAAGTCAAACGTGCGTAGAGAAGTTTTACTTCAAAAAGGGGGCGTTAATTAAAGGATACTCAAATTCGAAAAGATCAAGAGGTAGCGTGGAATCCAAGCTGTTAACCGCGCCCGATAGAAAATCGTCTGGATCATATTCTGTTAGTATGGATTCCTCTTCGACAGATTCTTCTTCAGCCTCTTCAGGAACGGCTTCTTCTGGAACATGCTCTGAAAATATATAAGAAAAATGTAATACACTACTAACAAGTAACAGTTAAATAAAATACACCTTAAAAATAAATAAAAAACAAAGTTATAAGATTATGGAACGCAGAACTCGAAGCTAAACTTAATTTTAAAAAGTGAAAAAGATTCTAATTTGCCTCTTTAACCAAATATTTGCTGAAGTACAAACATCAAAACTATTTACATCATGAATATCCACGTTTAAAGTTATTTAATATTAGCTAATGCCTATCATTTCGTCGATGAGGTTTATATATTATTACTTTTTCTGGTATGGCACTCTCAAACTTATGCCTGGGTCGCAAGACTCTGGCACTGCTGTGGTTCCTTCGTCTGCAACTGTACATTAATTATATATGTACTTCTTTATATTTCTATAGGTCAGAAGCTATAACTCTATTGTAGCAGTAGAACACGCATGCACTGTAATTATTACAAAGTTAATGCTGGTTAACATTTTTGAGGGTCCATTTTTGTTCCAGAATTGAGGATTATTTCAAATAATGAATTATATTGTTTGTCTTATTGTTCATTCCTTAACGTTTATAAAATATGTTTTGCTTGTAAATGGAACGTCTTAAACAGCGTGTCTCTGGTATGCATCGCAATATTTTGAAGCGCCATCTTACGAGTCGAAAAAAAAAATTTTTTTTCGTTTTATTTCTAACCTTCGCCATGTTCTCCTGGTACTTCTTCGTCAGCCATCAATAAATACGATTATATTTCCTACTAACTATTCCTTATTAATATTTAATATTACAAGTCAACGGGACCTTATCTGAATATTGAATAAATAAATTTACGTTGTCTTGGTTACTTCAAAAGTCAAAACCTGATTTTTTTTCTATTTCGTAAGCGCTTGAGATTCAAAAAGTCGATCTAATTTAACAGAAAGCCTCAAGATAAATAAACATTGTCTTTGTTTATACACCGATTTTTATAGCATTAGTAAATTAGAACAGAAAAACGAACCAAACGTCCGAGAATAAATTATTAAATGACAAGCAAAGTTTGTGATAAGGCTACATTTAATGTCCTAAATAAAATCACAAAAATTATTCATCTCATATATGAGAGGTTACGGATATTGCCATCCTCATACCATTCTAGAGCGCGCAATGTATCGTGAACATTAGGAAGGAATTATCAACAAAATGTTTACGATGTGAGATGCCGGAGCCAGACATAACTCAAAGTGCATGTACATTTTTGCCCTTCAAGACTACAAAGTACTATAAAACTTTGCGCAGCTAATCAAAGTCCCCGGCCACATTACCTGATCATTGAAATGAGGCTATGTCTGACTATGGCATATGAATGACACTGACATCAATTTTTATTATAGAGAGGCCAGTGTAGATAATCATTATTAGTATTTTAATTAAATATATACAAAATGCAAAAATAAGCGTATTATGATATTATCAAAGAGACTAGTATACACAGATAACCTCTACATTAGCCTTCAATAACCACATTTATAAAATTTTGACTCTTTGATAAATAACAAATCATTTTGTCAACATACATAGCATTATTCTGCTTGTTGCGAAACTGTTTGCTGTGAACTGTCATTAATTTGAGTTTGATGAATCGTAGCTTTGCTTTGGACTTTAGCCTATGTGTACGACGCTGTAAAGTATATTGACAGCTTTCACAAACCTGTTCCTTTATGATTATGAAAATTATTGATTTTTATTTATAACGAACTAGCGCATCTGCCAGACGTTGTCCTGCCCGAACATTGGGTTACTTACTATTTACTACATTCCTAACTAATAGACATAGAGACTTGTTCTACGGAACCCTAATAAAAAACGATTACTGTTCGTTAGTCTCGCCAAAACTCAGAGACGGCTGGGCCGAATTGAATTCTGTTTGTTTTGTTTTATTGCTTTATATGAGGCATGCTCTGCACGAAACAATAATTAAAAATTACCCGACTGAGTTTGTTGCGGGCTCTTCTCAGTGCAGGGCACGAGGAAGCTTACAAAACTTAGCTTTAAAGTCGTAAATTTTATCACCAAACTATTAAATGATTAAAAAAAATACTTTACATATACATACATATGACGTTTATAAGTGTTTATAAAAAGTCTATACAGTAAATAAATGATTTTGATTTCGACTTTTAAAAGAGAAAAAAAAGAATTACTTCGAAACACTTCCGATAGATGGCGTTCGGTATAATGTAGATAAAAAAAGCTAACTCCGGTAATAGCAGATGAATCAATTTCGGGCATGGCAAACATTGCTAGTTTCGTCAGTAACAATTAAAAATTAAGAAAATTAACAGTGGCATAGATTTTTTTCGGACAATTCTCAGTCGCATATAAGCAAAGTTATACGATTAAGCTAAATTAATATGGGCAAAGTGCGGCCCGCGTGCCAACTCCGGCCCGCGAAAGAATTTAATCCGGCCCGCCGAAGGTCCATCGACATATACAGTATATGGCCCGCTATAATTATATACGTTTTGACAGTCGAGAAGTATAAAGTAGATTCTACTTTATAGGATAATAGATGCATAACATAATATATGCCCCACCATTAAAAAAGTTTGCCCACCGCTGCATTAAGGCTTTACAGAAACAAATAAAACTTTTTAAAATTTCACAAAATCATTGAATTTGTTCTACTCAATATCATCGCCATCTCGTTATGTAGCGGCACATAACAAGATGGCGACGTCGAGTGGAAAGTTTACACCAATACTATACGAGATGGCGCTGTACGGACAGGTCGAGGGACACCATACAAAATCCAACTCACGCTAGCAAAGTTTCTACATACGATCGCTATACCTATATACCTTCCGACGAACAATTGTCGGCGAGGCGCTGTCGCCCTAAGCAACCCCAGATAGCCCAGACTGAAGATCTTCCTTTGGGGTAGTTGAGCAAAACGACCTACCCTCTCCCACATACTCATATCTCGCTGAACACCCTTCCACCTATGTGTGCCTTTCTACAAATCCAACTCGGACGGAACCGCGGGTATTAAGTAGTATAAAATAAATACGAACATATTTAAGCTATATTTTGGATAATAATTCTATAATGAGCGCGAGTAAAGTCGCGGGAAAACTGTAAGTTAATAACCGTAGTAAAATAGGAAATTAAACAAGTTACATTTATATAATGCTAATGAACTTAGCGAGTGATTTTTAATTAATTAACGAACAAAAATACGGAATGGAAATTTTTAATTCTGTGTTGAGACAAACATTTCATAAGATCCAGAAGATTCCAGATGTACGTTTGGAATTTTAGCCATCAAATACGTAATATTTCGTATTTTATAGACTCAATGAGTCGAAGTTTTTTTCATATGCCTTGACATTCCAGACATCGGGAATCTACTATATATTATATTTATATGATACTTATATTCGATTTCCATTGCAGTTCCAGTTTATCATAACATTTTTATAAAGCATTCTAGGAATACTTTACTGGTACACTTAATATTATTCTTTCCCCTCCTTACAAGCGTAAAGCTTATTCTAGAGTGCGACAATAGCCGTGCGTTGTCGGGCTTTGAACCGGGTGCCTTAGAGATTTCGGTCCATACCTTCTACCGTTAAGCTATTGGGGGACTTATAATATTTGAAAGTAACGTTATGATAATGATTTCGAATGACGAATGATTTCATAATATGAAAATTATAATATGGACGCATAAAAACAAGTTACGGTCTTTAATCTCATATACGTTCTAAATATATAAATCTTGCCGTTCGAAACAAAAAAAAAATTATAATATCTATTATAATTGTTGATCAAATTATAAAAACAGAATTTTCTTAGAGCCCAAAGATGGACTTCGTTAAAGGTAAGCAAATTATAATTCAAATTATTTTTCTCTGAAATTGTATTAGAATTTTTTTTAAACTTGGGCAAATTCAGAATGGCTGGACTTTTCAGGCGTTCTATAATATAGTAGGCTTATAATAAATTTAATTTACGTGAACGTGAACACCCGAAGATGAGAAAAACATTTGTATACTTTTAGAAAAGTTTTTATGAGTAAATACTATTCTAAAAGAATCCTTTTTTTAACATCGTAAAATTTGAAATGCACAGGATTTGTGTCGTATTTATTATACGATTTATAATTTTTTTTTATGTTACAAGGGGCAAACGAGCAGGCATCTAAGTGCCTACCGATGCTCATGGATATCTGCACGACCAGAAGGCTAGCAGATGCGTTTCTGGCCAATATATAAAAAATATTCCCTTTTCCCCTCCTACTAAGCTTAAATCAAAAGCTTGTATTAGGAGTGGGTGCGACAATACCCCAACGGCGCGTCTCTTGCGCTAAGAAACGCGCTCCGGTCCGTGTTCCGCAACGACAACGAGGCCAATAGGAACGACAACGCCAACCGTAACGACCAGGGCTCACCCGTCTTTGATGCTCCGTAAGTTTATATACTTATTGGGAATCGGCGGCTGATAGATATTCAGCCACAAATTTTTAGATATGCTGTTTTTAAACTATATACATATAACAATTTAATTCTTTGTACATTAACATTCTTATATTTGACATTTAATATACATACTGTCATCATGACCACAATCTTATAGTAAACCGGATACATGTTAATTGTTTTGGCATTGGTGTGCGTGAGACACATTTTATAAAAATATTAGCTTTCGCAGACCATTCTCTATATAAACTGTAATTGTGCCTTCACATTCCTCCGTAGGCGCCATTTTCGTAAAATCATATCGACAGTCTTTCTCTTTATGTATTATTATAGACTCAAGAGTCAGCAATTAAGGAACATTGATTTTTACATCTATAACTTTATTTTTTATTATTAATAATTCAAAGCAACTTCCCTTATTTTTAGCTCACCAGCACCTAGACCACAATCTGAGAACGCTCAGCCATCAGGCAATTCAGGTATGCTTGACTCCTTATAATTGTCCAATACTATTATAATGTGCATGTGTCTTTAACATATTGATTAAACTGATATCAATTAATGTACTCATGTACATACCTTTATAAAATAGTTATGGGCATGCACTGGATAAACATGGAAGAGAAATGGAAAAAATTTCATTTTCCATGGATTTCCAACGTCACACTCAAAAATAAAATAGTGAATAAATAAAAACCTGAGTATTTCTAACTTGTTTGTACAGAAACTTGTAGCTGGTCAGATGGCAGCAAAGAAAATGGGGTTGCTGTTGTAACTCCTGCCGATAATACTACTCCAACAGCGGACACGACTAACGACAACGCTACGTTACTAACTCTGCTCTGCAAACATGTTGTACACCACGGGTAAGTTCAAGATTAATCAATCAGCAAAATCGAATTCATATTATCAATTCCATTAGTAAATTTTGTCAGCTTTTTGAAAAAAAATATGGTTGTATATCAACAATATATTTCTACCCAATTCTGTAAGAAAATCTTAATTGATGTTATAGTCCAAGACACATTTGTAGTAAATCTTGTAAAAACTTTAAAGGTCAAAACGAAATTTGAGAGATGAGTTATTTTTAGTTACAGTTAATCAAAGCTAAACTTAAAGATGAAGTATGAAATATATATACACACATTATAAAATCATTTTTACAATTAACACAAACTTATCAGTTTTTAACGTTCCTTTATCAGTTTCTCTTTTTTCTTGCGGATCTAAGACCAATTCAATATTATTATTTTTTTGTGAGAACATTATTACATGTACTATACTAACACTGAGATTATTCTATATACATATTATATGCGGTTTTTATTTTAGAGGGGAGAAAGTTTGCGAGCGCATGGTAGGTGCTCTGATCAGTGTCAGCGGTGAAACCTGTACTCCGTTGTTGCTTCGTGAGTTGTGTCGTCTGGCGGACGCGAACGCCGGCGCCGATCATCGACATCTCTTCCCCGCGGCTCTCGGTTGGCTTTCTGCTTGGTAAGTCAACTTGAGTTCTAGAATCTAATTCCTATAACTTTATGTCATCATTGTAAGCTTTCAATAGCCCATTCTTTGTCCTTCCCATCCCATCTTTCTTTTTATCTATTTAATAACTGGTCAGATCCACTACGGTTACGCGACCTCATTAAATTAATTATGAAATTAGTAAACCACAGCGAGATTCCCGTTCACAATCTGGAGTTGCCTAACATTACCAGAACCTATTGTACAGGAAAACAAAGCCAATAAAAATTCCATAGGTGTCATCCCTAAATTATGTCACACGAATTTTACTTTTTTCTCACCTCCCCCCTCCTTGTCAAAGGTTGTCACGTTTTCGGAATCCCTACCGATACATTACATTAATTATTATTACTATTATTTACCTTGATATGTAAATTTATTGCAATTATTTGTAATGATTTGTCAACAGTGTCGATAACTTGAGCAACGCAGATGTTTTGGACAAGTTAGAAGAGGGTCAACTGGACAGCAACCTGACGTCACAGATTGAATCCGCGTGTGTTCTGCTTTCGTATTTAGCAGATGCTTTACACGCCATTGGGACAGCTCAACCACACAGTAAGTAAAAATATGTTACTTTTTATCATAAATATTTAATTGAAATATTTCCAGTATTTATTTAGATGTCAAATGTAAAATTTATATATTGAAATGAATCTTTTTCAGCCTGGCGGTCAGTAAGCCCAACTTGGGAATCTCCTTCAGACCTCGGATTTGACTTTGACTACGCCGACGAACAACAAGATGATGATGATACGAGTGCTGATGACTCTGTTAGTATTTTTTCTATAATATAATGTTAAAAACTATAATATTTTTATTCCAGTTACGACTTCCCACAGTTGACCTGAAAGTCGAAGTTATGATTTAAATCAAACTCATCTACGTAATGTTGTTATTATTAATAAGGATAGGATTGTCGTTCCAGGTCATTATAAAAAAGTGCACTTATCAAAAAATAATAAAGCATTTATGTTTTAAATTATTGTAGTGACCAAAGTCAGATACTTAAAAATGACAGGCAGACTTAATTTATAAAATTGGTGTTTTTTCGAAAAAATCGTTAAGCAATATTCGTATGTGATTCGTTCGATTTGCGAGTTTTCGCGGTGGTGTCCTGGTGGTGCAGATGTCCATGGGCGTCGGTTGTCACTTAGGTGAACCGCCTGACCACACTGTAATAAAAAGTACTCAAACATCAACTATTACATATAAAACCATAGCTACCTCTTTTATATATAGACCAATAGCAGGCAAAAATACATATTTTGTTCCCAAATTAATATGTGTATATTATTTAAATTTTATTTCAGACTTGTTTTAAAAATAAACTTTGACATTTAAGCACCCATTATAAAATATGGGTACAGATTGTAAGCTATCACCTAATAGTGAAAGAATATAATTATTTCAATAGTATAATTACTGAAAATTACCTTTTTTTCTTTACTACTTTTACTGAAATTGTCTTTACTTTGGGGCTTAAAGTGATATTTAGACAGTTTACATTGAAATTTACTGTGTTTAATTTGCTTACTCTGGCATCTGCCATGTGTGCTTAACAAAAATTTCAAATTTGTATTGCAATTTGTAACTAATTACAGGTGATGCACTCCACATTAACGGGATGCTGATAATTGTTCATGAACTTTTGAATTGCCTTATTGTATGATTAGAACCGTCTTTATCTATTATAAGCATTGCGTTTCAGACTTTCTATAAAGAAGCCGTTATCTGAATTATAATAATAATAATAATAATAATCTTTATTTTCAGGCATCTGGGGCTATCATATTGATATAAATTATTATATTGAACCTAGTGACGAAATTTAATTTCACGGTGCCGTGAATGTAGATGTGTACCCGTGAACGCCTCGGGAAAGAGACGCGAAGCCTTTGTCACGGGACAAAATACGGACTCTGATCGGTGAAAAGGCGCGCGCGAACCCCGTGAAAACCTTACACATTAACGTTCACGCCTGTTAACGGAGCTTCACGGCACTAATGAGGAGCCGACATAAGAATATACGCAAATCTACTTTCTGGTCAAGTCCTATATTGTCCATGGATAGCTACGAAAGTAATTTCTTTAAATAAAGAGTACACAAATAAAACAATTACATCAATATCACCAATGTAATTGTACATTACATCACCACCATTAAAATCAATATTAAAATTGTGATTATCACCTTTGCAAATAATCACAAACTAACCAATTGTTTCTTATCATTTCATCAAATGAAATCATAACCTAGAGTGTCAAAACATTATAAAAGCTCACAATTTATTAACTGTCATATTCTTCTCCTTTTTCACATTTTGATTGACGATAAACAGGCAAATGAACATTGGTCACTTCATTGTTCTTCATCAAATTCAAACCATGATTATCACTTTGTAAATAATCACTTTGTTTTGTATCACAATCACCATTTTTCATAAGATTCAAACCACAATCATTGTCTTGAACACAACTACTAATTGAATCTGGGTGCTTGAACTGCATGTGTTTCTCTAGGCTGGACTTCTGTACACATCTATATGAACATTGTGGGCACTTGACAGATTTTTGACGAGGCTTGTACGGTTTAACTTGAGCTCTAATATCTACTTTGTCACCATCTTTCTCATTCAAATGCCTTTGTTTATGCTTCGTTAGGTTTGCCTTTTGCACACACCTATAGTTGCATAAGTCACAACTGAACGGCTTTTGATCAGTGTGTAAGTACATATGTTTGACTAAGTTTGGTTTTTGAACAGTCCTATAATCACAGTATGGACATGCAAATGGTTTATCTCCCGTATGTGTACGTTCGTGAACAACCAAATTGTTCTTTTGCGCACACCGATACTCACAGTATTGGCACCCAAATGGTTTTTGTTTCATATGGACTAGAATATGTTTTGCTACATTGTTTTTTTGACCAGATTTGTAATCACAGAAAGTGCAAGCGTAAGGTTTTTCTCCAGTATGAGTCCTTTCGTGAATCTTCAAAATGGCTGGAGACTGGCACCTATAGGCGCATTGGCTGCAGCTGAATTTCCCAGATTTTTCCGTGTCGTTATTGTCACCACTGTCACATAGCTTTGCGTGCTGTTTTAAGCCCCGTTTTGAAGGAAACACGTCGTTGCATTTGTAACAAATATACTCGCCCTTTATACTCATAGCTAATTCATCAGTAATTTTGTTATGTGAACTAGAATCATTTTCGTTTTTTTCGGCTATTACAAAATCATTGGCATACTGATAATACATTTTGTTCTGATCTGTGGGTTTAAGGTTTTCCTTTGGCTCTTCAATTTTATTTTTGTCTGCTTCACGTTCTAGTCTAGACTTCTTTTGTTCCTCTGTATATGGGCTGGAGTTATCGAACTGTCTATGTACAACCAAGTTTTGAGGATTTTCTGTCACATAATTTTGTATGTAGTTTTGTGACCGTGAATACAATTCTATAGGATTTAAAGCTGGTATCGCCATGTGATTATTGTATACAGTATATAATTGTTCCTGATGCATAGCTGAATTTGATTGTGTGTTTTCTGACTGTGACTGTGTGTGACTGACGTCACCTGAAAAAAAAACATTGGTGGCTGTAAAGTCGGTTTACGGACGATAATTTTACATGATAACGCGGAATGCTCATGCCGATTATGTTTCTCAACAGCTTGATCGGCGTTCTTGCTTGCATGCTCGGCTAAGGCGGAACGTGACACTTTTTCGTGCCTGCAGCCAGCGTTCATCGATTTTAAGATGTTATTTCTTCAATAATAACCTCATCAAATACTAACTACTTTTAATGAGTTTATGAACAAAATTATTATTTTTAAATTATTTAAAGTGTACGACTATCAGAAGCTTCGTTTATTATAACAAATCTTTAGGATGCATTTTCAAAAGTACGATTAAGGGATGTAATTTATAAGATTATAAAAAATCCTTCAAAAGTTATTATTCACACATATGTGAGTAGAATAAGTGTGTATGGTTGATGCAATTTCAATAAGGATTATTATTGTAATAATAATAGAATTCCTCCATAAAATTTAAGAAGTTAAATATCAATTTATTTACAGAAGTTACAGCTAAACACCCATTAAATTATTCTGATTGCTAAAGAAACACACAATAGAAGTTGCAGGCATATGATAGTTCTAAAATAATCTTGAATTTCTATAGATTCAGAGAAAATCTGACCTTTTATAATATGTATGTGATAATTAAACTAGTGATCTATAGAAACTAGTTCCCGTCTGACCTTTCCCACTCACTCAATATTCATACCTATTTAACACATGTATTTATAGGCAAAAATATACACTGTTGATTTTTAAAATAAAAGAACATCATCACAACCTATGTATATATATAAATAAATCACTGAAATATATGAATGCTAATAACTTCTGAACTACTGCACAAAATTTGACAATTCTCAGTTGTGTTGATAACTTTTAGGATAAAGTTTGTACAATGAAAGAATTTTTTCTGTCTGTTTGTAACTGGTAATATCCGACACGGCTGGATATAATATATAAATAAAATAAATAAATAAAAAACAAAATCACTGAATTGAGGAGGGCAAAGTTGCAGGCACCTGTTAGTAGTGTACATCATTCATTAAAAGACATTAGAATAGATCTTTATTAAATACCATTTATTTTAAAAAGTCCTTTAATAATATTAAAAAATTATAAATTTTTTTTAATATGCAAATAGACTCTAATTCCATTATTTCTCTCTTCCTCTTGCTTATTGTAAACATATGATAAAAATTTACTAATACTTATAAGTATGGCCAGTTAAAACAACGAAAACAATCAATCTCCTCTGTTTTGTCATCAAGTAACATGACATTGGTAGAAAAAATTGTGTCCATTTGGCATAGACAACAGCCAAAAACCAAAAATTGAATTAAAAAAACAAAAGATCTTACCATTAATTCCAGCACTGTTTAATCCTTGATTAGCACTTTCATAAAAGTATCCATCATCATCTTGTTCAGATTTTATATGTAATGGCATTGGGTATGTTTGTTCATTTTGTTCCAGCAGTCTCTGATCATGTAACAGGCTAGCATTTAATAGTCTTGGATCTAACCTCTGAACCAGTGTTTGATCTAACCTTTGAGCCAAAGTCTGGTCGAATCTCTGAGACATCGATTGCTCCATTCTATCTACAGTCTGGTCTAACCTCAAAGCCATATTCTGTTCTAATCTTTGTACTAAATGCTGTTCTAATAAATGATTATCAACAACTGTCTGAGGTGTTCTACGTGATTCATCCTGACTCAATAATATATCCTGTTCTAAATTCTGTCTACTCAAATGAGCCAAGTCTAATTCATTACTTAATTCATGAGGAATTTCACGAATTATATTCTGAGATAAATTGCTTACTCTATTTAAATTTTGACTCAATTCCGTACTAATATTTCTAGTTAACTCCTGTTCCTGTAGATTCTGTATATGAGCTAAATTATTTTGCAATTCTAACTCACTATTTAAAGTACGCGCTAACGATAAATCTAAGTGTCTTGTCACTGATTGACTTAGTAAGTCATCATGTCGTAAATTTTGTGATAGTGCATTGGGCATTTCGGCCAGTTCTACATCCATAGTTAAATTTTTTGGCAAGTGTGCTGGCAATTCATTGAAGTTAAGGGAGCGTGTCAGATGGTTTGTTTTTAACATAAATGTTGACATCTGTCTTGGTGATAGAGGCAGTTGAAAATTGTGGACAATTGTATTAGTGTTTAATGAAGACTGTACTACTGCTTGATGCAGTTGTTCCATTGATATTGTGTGCTGATAATCTGATGGGTCAATTTGGTGGGACTTTTGAAGCTGAAAAGAGACAAAGTTAGATATTTAAATATTCACAAGCAGGACATAATAATAATAATTACTGTCCCAGGGCCAGTAAGGCCAGATTATGGAAGTCTAAGGGTAAACTTATTTTAATGCGGACAAAGTACCTGTAAAATATATATGAAACATTTATTGGACATATATACTGTAGGTAGGTAGGTAGTAGGGTGATACTTTAGTAGGTACCACTTAAATAAAGATTTAGAATCAGTATATAATTAATTATTCACAGGCTCATGATTTAATTTAACTTGTAAAAAAAAAATATTAATTAATTTATGTCTCATAAGTATAGCTATGATATGAGATAGTATTTATAATATGGGTAACATAAAAGGTATTTTATTTTAAAAGCTGATGGAGTAACAGAGTATTCGCTACATAAACAGGCCTGTAGTTTCTACCCTTCTTTAATATTTTGCTATCAAGGAAAACTATAAAAGTAGAAATACAAGGTACACTATATTAAGAAGTTAAACTAAATACGAACATAAAAAATTTTGTTTATAGCTAATCTCATATAGCCAAGTAAATATAAGTATACACATTCTTGTTGTGTACTTGTTTCTGTAAAACAAACAAAAAAAAAATAAACTCACGTTTTCCATATATAGTTTATAGTTCTCTTCGTCTATTAAATTGTTTTCTTCGCGCTTCACGAAATCCATATTTATTGCGTAATTTTTAAATTAATCAAGTATTTTTATAACGATTAAATCATAACCTAACAATATTATTTATACTTCTAAAGGTAACTTAAGATAAACATAAAAAATTGTAGGAAAAACCCAAATGTTAGTCGGGTTACGAAATTACATGATTCGCGGATAAAGGTCAAGTTTATTCATAAAAGTAAAAAAAAAACAAAAAGAATATTTTTTTACTCGCTTGACGTTATCGAGAAAGAAAGGAAGCGAATCATAGACAAAATAGACTTTCATCCAACGAACATCTGTCCATTCTAGTCTATGGGATAACCATAAACTAAGAAAATGTATTTTTATAGCTTTAGATTTTATTTGTAGTATTGTTTCTCATTTATTATTATTTTAATAAAAGTTTTTTATTTTATTATTATAAACTTTTTTTGAGAACTGTACATATTACATTACATAGTAGAATCTTGCAGTATTTTTACATAATAATTACGTAATCAAGTTTTGAACAATACACTTATTGATAAAGTTTTGTTTGACCTTGACGTACGTGACATTTCGCTTACATGTTTTTGCCTGTGTTTACTAAATTTTGCCAGAGAAAAATAATTTTCATTTCTAATCCTAGATTTTTTCCGTCTATAAATAACGTTAACATATATTATCTTCAAAACAAGTACGTTTTAAAATCAATATACAAAAATCTTTAATCTATAACAATTTCGATAACCTATAAATAGAACCTACTTCGTCCGTTCATTCTGTCATGACGATAAATCAATTAATTTATTAAATGAACGCAATGGATTTGCAAATCTCATCAAAATATCTTTCTTCAGATTGTTTTCCACATCATCAGCTATGTCAAAACGGGCACTAATGATTCTTACACAAGGAGCAGAGGAGATGGAAACTGTGATCACAGTTGACATGCTTAGGAGGGGTGGTGTGAGTATTTCGTAAATCGTATGTCTGAAATATTATATTGAATACGAGCGACCCCGACAAACGTCTTGCCCGAATTTAAGCTCGTCTTTAATAAGCCAAATAAAACCAATTTTCTTTGTCTTTTCCTTTAAAAGTGATTTAAGGTGAATGTTTTTGTTTTATGAAATAGTAATTTTACATGGTACGTTAGTCAAAAGATCCAGTATGAACATCATTTATTTCAAGAAGTTGTTATTATTAATAAAGTAGTAAAGTATTAATAACAAATCATCATTTTTTTAGTAATTTTAAGTAATCCCACTTTTCTTTTCTTATTTTCTCTTAAACCTTCCACATAAAACAAAACACACAGTATTTATAATGGTCCACCCATTTACGAGTTTTAACGAGACTAACAAACAACAATTGATTTACTGTGTACTTCTCAGATGAAATACCTTGTATACAAAAAGCATCATCATACATAAGTATAGTAATAGTTTTACTTTTATTTGAGTTTAAATAGGTAATAAAAATTTGTGATTTTAGGTACAAGTTACTTTAGCTGGTTTAGATGGGGATGGTCCGGTGTTATGCTCTAGACAAATCACCCTTGTGCCTGATAAGTCACTGTCTGATGCATTAGCTGAAAACTCTCAATATGATGCTGTAAGTCTATATATTATATCTAATTTATAGTTCTGTTACGTGTTAGTCACATTTCTTTGGCCATTTTCTGTTAAATTTCACATGAGACGAATTTCTTAGCATTCCATGAAATCACCGTGCGGGTGCCGGGTCCATCGCGTTGCAGAGGAAGGAACCATAGCAGTGCCCGGGACTTGTGACCCGGGTGTTTTATTATTATGTTTTATTTTATTTTTTGTTTTGTATTCTTTTATTAATGTTTTCTTTGTTATATTTTTTTTTTTTTTTTAAATATTTTATTGCTTTTATTTTTTTTAATTTTAGTCTTCTGGTGTGATTCAGAATAAAATTATTTTCATTTCATATTTTCATTTTCATTTCATTTAATTCAAATCAACTTCTGGTTGACTATAATACAGAATTCACACAATTATAATTCAAATATAGTGCTGCCAAATTATGTTTAGATTTAGATGACAGACATTAAAAGATAGACGTTAGATAAAAATGGCCAAGATCGTGTCAAGACACGCTTATATAGAAGGGTTCCGTATCTGATACGCTATAAACGTATTTGTTAACTAACTTCAACAGTTGTTGTTCGCTTTTGTTCAAAATAATTTTCCTAATGAGTTTTTAGCATGTTCTATCAACATAAAAAAATTCAAGTATCTATGTCTAATAGTTTTGAACAGCTGGGAGGGGGGACCTAACAGGCAGACAGATGGACGGACGGACAGAGCGAAATTATAAGGGTTCCTTGCAGTAATACGGAACCCTAAAAATAGAAATTTCCATGCAGGGAGCGAAGCTGGGTAATTTCAAAAGATGTCCCAATAGCTTCAATGCAATTTCACACATCTTTATTTAATATATAAAATTGAAGAGTTTGTTTTTTTGCTTGAACGCGCTAATCTCGGGAACAATTGGTCAAATTTGAAAAATTCTTTCAGTGTTACATAGCCCATTTTGTCGACGAAGACTATAGGCTATATATCATTACGCTAAAATTGAATCTATATTTTTTACCTAACTTTACGCGGATGAAGTTGCGGGCACAGGTAGTGGAGGTACAAAGTAGATAGTTTCTTTGCACAAATTCCTATATAGCCTATTTAATTTAAACCTGTGTAGACTAGCACTTTAAAGCAACAATCAAATAATAATTCGATTATGTTATAGTGGTGAAGAATAAAATAAATTAGTAAATATTGTATTCTGATTTGCCCAAGTTGTTAATTACTTTAATAGCACCAGGTTTGTGTTAAGCGAACCGGGTGATAAAGTGGTCAGGCGCTGATCTGTTAATGATTAAAAAATAAACAACTTTTCTTAATAATATTTTAGAGTGGATAATGATAGGTTTGCGGATCGGCTATGATCTGGTTCACGGTCCGAACCGATGGGTTCAAGGCGAACCAGCTCAAAGAACAAAGGAAACACGTGCAGACGATGCTAATGACTGATTTGATAAATTATATACCTAAAATTATCTCATCGTAACTTTTTTATAACAGATCGTAAAAAACACAAAAGACGTCTAATTGGCTTGACTATATTTTATTTATTGATTTCCATTATTAGTTTAAACTGTTTGCTTTGGATTTTAATAATTAAATCTTCGTTAGACAATATAATTTTATTGAGCAGATGCTGAAAGCAATGCTGTGACATCAAGTGATGGTATTGTTCTCGCGTTTCGTTCGGTTTGTGAGACTGCCCGGAGCCCTAAACTCGTCAATAAAGGCCGGTAACGCATCTACTTGTCTCCTGGTCCAGATGTCCATGGGCGTTGCTAGGCACTTAGGTGCCTGCTACCTGCTCGTTTGCCCCTTGTAACATAATATAAAATATATTAATATTGTATATTATAAAAAAATTTAGCATTCACACACCTTCCTCTACAGGAACTACAATTGTGTAAAATGTTATACTCGTAAAACGGTAAAACGGTACCTTCAGTTTACGCTTCACATATTAATATAATGTGAATAATTTGTATTATTATATGTCAAGTGGAAAAAACAAAATGAGGTATAAAAACAATAGAAAACTTTATATATTGAAAGTTTATGAGCGTTCCGAGCAAGTATTCGAATGTTGTAATTAGATGTTCTGAATTGTTGTTATACAGGCGATTATCTCGCGGTGCAGCGTTTAATTGTCGTCTTATTGCTCCCGCATGCACTCTCCCGCACTCTCATGGCCCCTCGTAGTCTCTGGCGCGATATTATTTCGTTAATTACACTCTCATTGCGATATAAAAGATTTTAGATAGCGAAATAAAAATGTAATTGCTGTGTCATAATTGTATCGGGATGGCTAAATTAATTTGTAGTGAAATTCTTTTAGGAATATAAAAAGCTACTGGAATTGGCCATTGAAATTGATGACGCTGGTAAAAAAAGTGAAAAATGTTTTTTCTTTTATTTTTTTCAAGACTTAAGACAGTTTTTACTGTCCATTGCCCAATTTAGCGACCTTTTTCACGCGCATTGTTATAAAATAAAACTCAATCACTCACGAAAATGTTTCACGCACTGTTAAATTGCAAAAACGTGTGGCGCAGTCTATTCACTTGTAAAACAAAATGGCGCCTTGCTGGACACAGGTCTAATTATCATTAAAGTTGGTCACGTAGGTACGGACGCAGCTGTTTTCTACTTAATAACTTAGTTTGCGTCGTTTGATATTAGTTTTATGGGCCATACGGAGTTAGGACCTGGTCCGACGGCCGGTGGCCTTAGTGAAAGTGGATTTTCTTTTTAGTGTATGTTTCCTAACGTCAACCCAACGATCTTACGAATAAATAATTATAACACGACTCTACAAAAAAATTTTCGTTCTTTGTCCTAAAGTTTATACTATTATTTTCCAGTTAGTTATGCACAATGAATAATATAATGATACCAAATAACTTTCGATACGTACAGTGTTCACATGATGGAACGCTTTGTTACACCGTATCTATGAATGCGTTAAAAAACATTATTTGTCGGAGCGGTAGCAACAAATAAACGACCAATTTTGATGAATTCAACTGTTAGCTCATACATTATTCGTTCAACATTTTAGTTGATTTCAAATCATGTTACGGATCGTTGAGTAATTTATTTGCCGCATTATGCATGTTTTGTTTTAGGTTAGATTAAATCACGGCCTATAATCTCTATGTGATATTTAACTTTATGCATTTAATATTTCCTATGAAACCGTATTTTTTAAATTTTGTGTTTGACTTAGGCCTAGTATTAGAATTTTATTCAGATGTAGGAATATAATTTTACTTCACATCTAAGTACGGCACAAAAGATTGTGCCAAATAAAATGCGGTGCAAAAAAAAGCCCATGTAATAACTATATTAAAAAAACCGATAGCTTTTGTATTCGACGGACATTGGCGCCAAACTCGTAACAAAAATGAGCTTTAGCAACGAACTGTACACTTTTCGGCTACAAGCTTTTGTACCTTTATCTAACGCAAAGGCTCCCATTAAGGCCGGTCCTTTCTAACTCTCGGTATAAATTAATTTTAATAATGTTATAATTATCACTTAAACACTTCAAACTCATATTTTTGTCAATTCAAAGTACGATGTATGTGAAACAGAAATAATATGGATATACTAATGGGATATGTTTTAATTTGCAGACTAAGTTTAGAAAGTTGTTAAGAGTTCAACATCCGGTACAAATTATCCAGTCATAGAAGATTACGAACATAAATGAAATGCAATACAATTGTAGTAACAAAAGAAAGAGAGATTTCAGTACATTTTAAGGTGGCAAGGGCTTTCTTTTAAGGGTAATGGAACGACCCCTGCGTAAAAAGGGATCCGTTTTTACGTTAAACCGTGTAAAATAACGTAAACTATATTGATATAAAGAAACAAGCTTAAAAAAACTTGTAAGACAATTTTAAATTACGTGTATGTCTTTGTGTGAGTGTTTATATGTACATGTGTATTTATATGTATGCGTGTGTTGTTTGTCATTTGTTGTTTCATTATAAAAGTGTATTTTATCACATGATACAATTAAGTAGTGTCTCTATGCCGTCGTAGTTTTGTGATAGTAGATAGTTTAATAACATTTCTTTACAAGTATATAATTTAAGGTATGTATGTATTTTAAGTGTTCTTTTTATCATGTTATATAAAAGCTCAATTTTGATTGCGAGTAAAAACTGTTCTCATACGGGGTGGGTTCGCTACAATAAACCCCTTTTTCTTATTTTGGCATATGAAAGGAAAATATTCGTGTTTTCTGAGCGCAACCTTTAAAACAAATAGCCCTGAGGTCAAGTGGAGTTGTGTGGTAAGAAACATACATACAATTCTCGTCCGAAAAATTAGATCAATCCGTTTTTATGGTTTCTGCCCTAATTTAACACAAAATAATTTTTATACCAAAAAATCACATGATTGTATAGTTTGGCCATTACAGTGGTTAGCGAAAATTCAAAATTAGAATTTCGTGTGTTTATACTATAAACGAAATGATTCACTGTTTTGAGTGTTTACAGTTGAAATACTTTTCACTTTTGAAACCTAAAAATTAGTGCTTATCTTAAAACTTTATTCTTTATTTGTTTATTGTGACTTTGTATACTTATGGATACTTGTCCCAGAGAAGCCGCCCAAGTGGTGGCATTGCTAAATGGACTAAGTCAGCGTATTGTGGCTAAAAGATTGCATCTAAGCCTGTTATCTGTTTATAAAGACTAAAAACTATCAGGAGATCGGTTCATTCACGCGTCGTTCAGGATCTGGCAGGGATCGACTCAGTTCAGAGCGCGATAATCGGTTTATTGTAACAACTTCTTTACGAAATCGACGGCCTTAACGCTTTTTAACTGCAGCTATAGCTTTATGTTGTACTTAGGATGGCTGTAAGTGACTACAATTAGAAGAAAATTGATGAACTAGTACCACATAAGCCCGCAAATGGGCCGAAATTAACTGCAGACCTTGATGGTCGTTAAGAGCGTGCCTTAAATTTTCACGTGAGCACCTAAATAGGTCATACTTCTAGTGGAGCAAAGTCCTATTTTCTGATGAGTGTAAAATTATGCTGTATGGTAAAGACGGAAGAAAAGGTTACAATTAACCGCACCTGATGAAAGATGGCGACAATGTTGATTCTAATACGAATAGGCTAATCGTTGTACAATTTTCATTCTGTATTTTATACTTTTGAGAGACTACTTTTCATAACGTGATCTAAAGTAAATGTTATTTAGTTATTGAATGTAATAATCGGTTTTATGGCAGTTTAAGTAGGAAGATTGTTCCACATCATTTCATAATAAGCTTCGGAATTAGTTACTAAGTTTTATCCAAGCCTTGATATATTGCATTAAAGCGTATCTCTTCCTTATAACACATTTAATGGGAGCTTTAGTTCTCTACTTCACTCTGCACTCAGCGAGAACTGTAATGCATCTTACAGACTATTTTGGGATAAACAAACGCATAAAATATTGTTTGCTTGAATATAGGTTTTTCTCTCCCAAGGGGTGGATCTTCCTTTGTCTTTCCGATAGCTGGACAGGTCCACTTCGGATACACGACCCCGGAACGTACGTATCTGATACAATGTCTTATACACCCCGTATTATGTATTGTTGATCGTACAGGAAATCCTTACACAGTCCCACAGAGAATCACCTGCGCATTGTAACAATAGCAATTAACGTCTTATTACCTACATCCTTGGAGAGTTGTGTGTTTGTTTTATCCTTTATCATCATTGGATTGTTGAATACTACAAGTTGTATTTGGAGTTTGCTTTTAAAGAATCCATTTTCATATTTAAGCCCGGTGTATGAAAATTTATTAGGAGTTGAATCAAAAATACGCGTTACGTTACGCGTGACAATATTCAATAATATAATGAATAAAGAACAACAAACAAACAAATCAAAGAAAAGAATGTACGAAAGAAGCCAAATTGAATAAAATTTTGACTATAACATCATTGTATAATTGTGTAGGTGGTGGTGCAGCGGGAGCCGCTCCCAGTCCTAACCAGCTGGCACCCTCTGTCAGCTCCAACTACCCTGGTCTCAGCATCAGCTCCATAGTGTCTCAGCCGCCCACCGTCAATGGTAAAGAACTCTTCTTCCTAGCGTTACCCCGGTCTAGTACCAAAGTCTGCTTAAATTGCAGAGGATGTAGCTGTAGGTTGATTTACGTTGACCGACTGCCGTCTCAGTCTCAGGACTAATATCACTCAATGACACAATCAGAACCCACTGTTTTATGTGTCCGAAACAAGGGCGAGGTTGGATATTTGAAAACCAGTATGAGAATTCGTCACCCATCTATCACACGACCTACTTAACCTAGCGACTAAGCTATGAGCTCGTCTAAATGATAGCGGCGTATTTACCCTAGGGCCAAGGGGGGCCATGGTCCAGGGCAAGAAGAGCGTTACAAGCCAGAAGTCAATCTGATTTTGTGACTTTATATGTTTGAAGAAATTTTATAAAGAAAAGGGTAGGCACTATTTTCTTTTTCTGTTTATTTATGGCGCAGGAAACTCCACCGGCCAAGGGCGCCGATTTTTAAAATACACTCCTGATGGTAGAGAATAACAAAAATATTAAAACATCTACTAATAACTATTAATTGTTCTTTTCTTTTACAATTTCTTTTTTAATTCTAAATATAAACATAGATATATATATTGTCATTTGTTTCTTAAACCACTGAACCATTAATACAAGAAATTCTTTGAGGTATACCTATCTTATCACAATTTGGGCACAGAAACAACGACTGACTAGAATCCGTATAGTGTCCCGTTCAAATCCTAACAGAAACAGTAAAAAACGCTTAACGAGAGAAACAACGATAGTACTAGTTCTAACTTAAACTTGCTCTAACAATAAAAAAAAACAGATTGCATTATTGCAATATATTACATACATTGTAACTTCTTTACATATGATGCATGGCGACCCAACCAAGGAAAGGGAATACGTATTATATTAAAGTATTCCTCTTTTTCATTTTTGTTCCTCAACAGCATCTCCCAACGCTGACTGCCAGTTGAGTCCCTGGGGGAATTGGAGTCGTTGTAGTGTGACATGCGGCATCGGGTACCAGGAGAGGTCGAGGACAGTCATTGTGAGTCACTAAACACACCTACCTTGAACACAAAGACCTAAACAGACGTACATAGTTTAATAGTAAGTAAGAAAAGACCAAAACTAAAAATCTGTCAAGGTATAGAAAAGATGAAAAACTAGTCAATAGTCAATGATTACAGGTGTATTTTGAACGTTAATAACACAGGTAGATTTAAAGGAAACTCGCACAGTGGCGCCATCCTATATTTATATATTTCTGATACATTGACACAATACAGACAGTCACATTTTGTCTGTTACAATATCTTCTTTCAAACTATACAGATATACAGAAATCATATAATCTTAATTATAGTTAACTTCTAGATAAAATAACGGTGCGATTATTTATTGCAACCTACGTTATATATTGAATATGATAGATTCAAATGATGGAATGTTTGATCATATATTATATGGTCTGATCGCGTTGATGGTTCAGGAATGCTACGGTGCTGACGTCATCACAGGTCGTATAAATCAACACAGTATATTTTCGTTGCCGTAAATCTTTTTTCTAACTCAGAGTGGGTCATCAACCTGCACACGAGACGTGGATTGTGAATTAGTTAGTTTGTCTTTTTTGTTAAGAAGGTGGAAAACAATCATACCGTTTGCCTGATGATAAGCCATCCTAGTCTATAGCAGCTCTTAAATACTATGAGATTTATCTCCTTTAACAGTTTACTTATACCCTGCCCAAAGAGCTCTGGTAAGACTACTAATTCTTATGGATGGATGGATTCCTATGGATGGATTCCTATGAATGATGGAAAGATTTCCATAATTAGGCATAACAACAGTATACGGAGGATAAATTTTAGTATGCTCTAAAAAAACGCCAGTCAAAGAACACGCTCGTAGTTAAGTGTTTTGTCCTGCTGATGCCAGAGCTCTTTGAGAAAAGATGTTATTCAGTCGGCAACTGAATAGCAAATGGTTACTTTGCTAGCGTCTATGGTCTACAGTAACTGACAATCTCTTTACATAAAAAGTATCCTGTATATTTTAGTCGTCAAAATCTGAACTCAATTTGCTCTATATTAATGCCATTTCACATCAATCTATATATTATTACTTAATAATGGTCGTTATTTTCCGGCACACCCTGAACCAGGAGGGGTTAGACCTCTTAGCGAATGTATACTATTGCCTTGCCAACTTTAATCATTGTATATCTTGCGGTTATCGAAATTTTGTGTTAGGTAACCTTTCGCTTATAAATACTGTATATTATATATATTTTGTATACTTTATTAGCGAATTATTAATTGAAAATATACGCAAAGTATTTTATCTTAAGATTTTTGCGTTAAGTCTGTTATTATAACAATTTATCTAAGTATTACTGAAAGTTTTAATTAGTGTGTACTCATATACGGCGTGTTAAGCAGTTACAGTCGGCTGAAAGGAATTCGACTAAAAAATTACACGTAGCCTCGTTAATAACTTGAGAATTAGCAAAAACTTGTCAACAACCGATGCAAAAATTGTCAATAATGAAAGAAAAAAATACACGTAAAAGAAACAAAAATAGACTGACTATATGAACGACGCAAAAAAAACTGTATGAAAAGAAAATATAAATTACTAAAAATATTAAAATTGCAAACCAATAGGAACATTGTGGGATATCTCGATAAATCTGGACATATATTATGTCATCATCATCATTTTCAGCCCTTGATAACCCACTGCTGGGCATAGGTCTCCTTTTGTTTCTGCCCCTATCCCTTGCCAATATATTACATATATCATGTACTAAAAAATAAATATCTAGGTACTCTAGATGCATTAGACACAGTCCAGAACACATCTGAACCGTGTCAGAAGGAAGTTTTAGTGACAGCCATTAGTTTTCAGTATCGGACAATATCATCTAAAGTACCAATATGTTTTCCGACATTGCGTTACAAAATATAAAACCGTACCGAATCGGCACTAGGGTTTACACTTAGCCAAACTTTCCTTTTTAACTTGTTTTTGTGATACTCCTAGGAAGACTTTTTAAGAGAAATAGAGAGGCTTTTTTTACGCTGGGGAATGCATTTACGCACAGCAGTGTGGGATTCGATGGCACTTCATAATACCATGATCACAGGCGCCCCACACTCGTGGAAGGCCAGCGTTTCTTCCTGTCTGGCAATCTGATTGCAGGTTCTTACCGAAACAACCATGCGCAGTAAGTATCTGCACGTGGAGCCGTATCTTCTGGTGAGCCAATTCTCCAGATTGGGTTTTATCGCTTCAGCGATAGCTGCTCCCGCCAATGGAGGCTCGAGATTGGACCTCCATCTCTGTAGTAGGACCCTGTGAGCCACGGCATAAACTTGCCGGACCTCAGACTGGTTTCCGCAGCAGCCCTGCACTGATATGCAGCAGCGAGAACATGCGCCCGTAACTCCCAGGGGAGATCTCCAGCCAGAAATAGGGAAGGTAAGGTAATTTCTAATTTCTAATACTTCGTAATGTAAGGCAGCGCAAATGAATGGATGATAGATTTCAGGGAAGCCAGGGTTCTTCAAAAAAGGTTGTCAGCTAGTACACTCAGCTAGGCTTGGCTTGACTGCGAGGTAGTAATTAATAGGCTTCGCTAAAAGACCATATGCTTCTTTACTGCCAGGGCACATAAAAAATTCAGTAAGTAAGAAAACCTTATATGACACCTATCGGGGTCAGGCATCGAACAAAGCACTGATAGGAAAATATTTTGAATTCAGAAAGTTATAAAAGACAAATTTATATATTTCGTATGGCAACCCTGATCGGAAAGCATGTGTTTCTACGGCATCAAAGCTCTCGCGTGGTTTACGGCTTGACGCACGCCACCCGGGTCGAATTCCTCCATATTTCATGCCCATGCTGGAGTCACAAATAAATTCTCGGTTTTATGCGCCTGTCAACGCGCGAGCAACAAAGATTTTCATGGTTTTCAAAGCGAACGCATGAAAATCAAAGGGTTTTTGTACTATATTTGACGAACACAAGCAGTGGCGGTATTTTGTAAAAGGCCTTTTGTAAATGCTGGCGAAATGTACTTCGTGCCCCCATGGATAGTCCGCCAACTGTAAGTCATACAACTTTTAATTTTGCATTCATATTTTTCATTATAGGATTTGGAAGATCGTAGTCTAATCAGTCGATGGATTGGTTAAGCAGTTTTTCCCGGGACCGGGTGATAGATGCGTGACCATTCTAACACTGGTTTTCTAATAGCTGACCAAAAAGACGCGTAAATCAATGGAGCCCGTTCAATGTCACTAAGTGATGTTAGTCGTGGGGTTGTAGAAATTGTGACGATTCCGGGTTTGACGTCAGACGACTGTCGGTCATCCTGACTCGCCCCACAGCCACATCCTTTGCAATTTCAGTGGACCCTGGAACCTAACATCATACCGCTCTAGTACCAGGGTCTGCTTAAATTGTAGAGGAAGTGGCTGTGGGGTGATGACCGACTGCCATTTGGCGTCTTCCTGGAATCCCAACTAACTCTATACCTGATGAATGTTATTACTCAGTGGCATTAGTCGAGACCCACTATTTTACGTATATTCCGAAACATTATGCATTCGTATTATTTCAATTTATTTTTATAATTTAATCGCACTCCATTAATTATCATGCAATGCTTTTTGTTGTGAAACTAAAGTTTCAATTTCTGTTTCTCTTCTGTGGAAGTTTTTCGATTCCTAGGTTTAGTCTACATGTAGAAGTTTTTATTCCCTGTTTTACTAGGAAATATATATAGGAATAAAAACTGGGTTAATAGGAAAACGAACCGAGTAGCAAGTCGTGTTTGAGTAAGGCGCTATTTTAATGTTAATAAACTTCGGGGGCATAGACTAAGTCCACGTACGTCTAGATGGGCGACAACCCTTATAGTGTCAAAACGTGGCAGATCTAATTTTTGGCACTACAAAAAAAACCGATAGACCTCAAGGCCAGTCGTTGACCCGGCTCATCACAGTTCCCTAACATTGTTAATCAAATAACATTTTTTTAGATGATTTTATTGGCAAACATTCGACAATACGTACACAATACTAAGTTCCAATGTAATAACTGCGGATACGAGTTCTTTATTATGTAGTCACGCCTTAAGTACTTAACTGGAAATGTAATAAATTTTGTCCACACTATCAGTGGGCCCAGAACGAACATTTCTCGACAATTCACTTTCTTTTAAGTTCGAAAATCAAAAATCAAATGAAATCTTCATGCTAATGTTTGACACGACTATCTTTTTGGAGTTTACTCTTACTTAAGAAACAGTATAAGGCCAGTGGTGTGAAAAAATATGGGATAGTGAAATCGAATGTGTTAGATGTTATGCATTCCAGTGTTACGCTACCCACTTCTCTTATATCGAACGCATAGAGGAAAGGGAAAGGAGAGAGGTGGGGAAAGGTGGGCGAAGGTGAGCTAACGTGGTCTAAGGTGGACGAAGGTTGGCTAAGTGGGTTAAGTTGGGCGAAGTTGACACAGCTTTTTTTAAAATTTGAAATGAGCCATTTTGTTGGGTAAGAAAAATATGTCAATTTTTTTTTTCTAATTAAGATAACTACACGAAAAGTGTCGATCGGACACTTTTTCGAATAGATATGAGAGATCCAACGCGCATTAAAGAACATCGTTCCAAGAACAAGGATAGATTTAAAACAATATCAATTTTTTTATCACTTATTGTTAAATTAACAATGCCTGTATGACTCGGAATATTTTGTTTTATCGTATACACGCGGCCCGAGGGGGTCACAGGTTGAGGGGCTATCGTTCAACAGTTTATTCATACTTATTAAAATTATAAACACAACAACGACGAACTCGTTATAGTAATTTTTTTCTACGACCTAACATTGCCCGGATATGAAAATAAAAACAGTATTACGGATATTTTTTAAATGTCTTGTAAAGTTTATGTCAGGAGTGGCGGTTGTTATTGTTGAACCGAGTGCGGTCTGTCCGGGTTTCAATCGTGTTCGTGCTAGATTCGAACGGTTCGATATGTTCGTGCTAGGGCCACTGACGACGTTTGTAATCTTTCTTATTTAGGATGTAAATGTTCATGCTATAGACTCGAACGGTTCGAAAGGTTCGAGCTAGGGCCTGTGAGGACATTTGTAATCTTTGTTATTTAGCATATAAATGTTCATGCTAGACTCGAACGGTTTGAAAAGTTCGTACTAGAGCCCCTGAGGACGTCCGTAATCTTAATTATTTAGGATGAAAATGTTCGTGCTGGACTCGAATGGTTCGAAACATTCGTGCTATGGCCTCTGAGGACGTCTGTAATTTTAATGCGGAGTCGGATTCCGGTATGACAAACTCGGTCTGAATTTTAACAACAAGTATGGAGAGCTCCACGGCTCTATGGGAAACTCTTGAGCGAATAATTAAATAGTGTCTCCTAAATAATCACTACGATAGCGCATTGATCCAAGCTGGATCTTGGCCTCGGAAACAAGGATATTCCCACTCTTCGGTTTGTGTTTTAGAAATGGTGGAAAAATCAATTGGAGGATTTTGCCAGCTTCACTTAAAGAGTGGAAGGATCTAATTCAGTCACGAGATTGACTGATCAAGTTAGGGCATCTTTGGACGTTCTTTTGCATGAGTGCACAAGAAGGTAGAGGTAGCGCCATGCTTGTAGCCGAATTGGATACCTCTGTCTTACATAAGAACGGCGTGAAGTGACGGCAATATTGTCACGTCAAGTGATTGTTTAGTTGTCACGTTTCGTTCGGTTTGTGAGACTTTTGGGTGACCTAAACTCGTCACTAAAGGCCGGCAACGTATCTGCTTGCCTCATGGTCGTCCATGGGAGTCAGTAGGCACTTAGCTGCCTGCGGCCTGCTCGTTTGCCATTGCCTTGTAACATTATAAATAAAAGGCAACTAGGGCAACAATGGGGAGCAATGGAGGTGCAAGGTCAAAACCATGACCAGTCTGCCAAGTCTGTTACGTCTAAGAAGAAATATTGTATAATAATACTTACCGAGACAGTCTTGTCCTTGGGCTCTTTGGTGTGCAGGTTGTACAGGGTGCCCCGCTT
This sequence comes from Charaxes varanes, assembly GCA_024363005.1. NCBI lineage: Eukaryota > Metazoa > Arthropoda > Insecta > Lepidoptera > Nymphalidae > Charaxes > Charaxes varanes. The sequence continues at coordinate 33,670 of JANCMC010041369.1, forward strand.
GTACTCGTCCCCGCACACGTAGCACACTTCGGTCATACAGTTCTTGTCCGGCATCGAAAGGTCAAGGATGTCGCGCTCCGAGCTGGAGGTCGAGTTGCCCGAATAGACCGACACGGTGGATCTGAAAACGACCAGTAGACTGTCCTAAGCACACGGACGTACAAAATTATGTAGGCTTAAGTACACTGTGCGAACGTCGCACTTGGGTGCTTGAGTGGTCACTGGTTTTAGGTTATATGATCTACGATAAAAGTGGACTGTACGTTAAAGCGGTAGGTAGTTGTGACATGTATGTCGTTCTCTGCCCAATGAGAAGATAGTCGATGATTGCACTAACCTTTCAAACTACATTCGTCCCATATATGTCTGGTTGAAGATGGATTCTGCAGACGATCAATGTGGTAACGGAACTTCACAATGATTAACACCTTAATTTA